>OY744527.1:128944930-128964930 GCA_963556195.1 Sepiola atlantica
CTGCTCTCTTAAATAATCAAATTCCGCCTAGTGCCAACCATCGTCTCCAATTCTCAAGGTGTAATCTCACCATCGACCTGACAAACGCATTAACACTCATCCTCGAGTTGCTTTTGGCTTTGATAAGCGGTAAATCATTTGCACACAAAAAAACAATAGCGCTGACGAATCACAGATAAACTGAAATAGAATTTTCCTTTGTAAACACAACTAGAAACACAGAAGGAACATTATGCGAAATCAAGGAAAAGGAAACAGAAACGACCAAAGTAGATAAGAAAATATCACATGATCTTACCTTCCCTACAACACAACACACACGTGTGGGTGCATCAGCATCTTGTGGTGCCACACAATTGTCGTAAAAGGTGAATGAAGATGGAAAAATCAAGAAATCTAAGCAGCATGCAGACATTCACTAAGAAGACATAGATACTACTGGAACTCTAGAAAGGCTTATTGACATTAACATTTTAGACAAAACCAACGACGCTTATCAGCGAGAAATCAATAGTAAACAGCTGTTGCAAGAAGGCAAACTGATTCCAACGGTTATCAAAAGATGCGAAAAGTACTAGCATCCTGGGTAGAATTGTTGTCACTCAAACTCACGGGAGCACTACCTTTTTCTGGTAGCGAGTGGTCATAAGTAATAACTCGTGTGATCTCTTAGCGAGTAAATAATAATAATAATAATAATAATAATAATAATAATAATAATAATAACTCATAAAACAGTAAGTGTAGACTCTGTGAACAAAGAAACGAAAAGGTAAATCACATAATAAGTGAATACAGAAAACTAGCACAAAACGAATACAAAAACAGACACGACTTCGTGGGAAAGGTAGTCCACTTAGAACTATACAAACGCATGCACTTTAAACACGCAGAGAAATAGTACAAGCACACACCTGGTACAGTATTAAAAAAATAAAAGCACAAAATCCTCTGAGACATGGAAGTACAAAAAGACAAACTCATCCAAGCAAGGAGACCGGACGTCATAATAGTTAACAAGAACGAGATAACCTGCCAAATCGTAGATTTCGCCGTCTCAGAAAAACACAGGGTGAAGATTAAGAAGGTGGAAAACGAAACATATACATGGAACTGACAGAGAACTAAACGTAATATGAAACATAAACGAAATCACTATAGTACCAATAATTGTAGGAGCACAAGAAACAATCTGGAAAAAGACGATGTAAAATTGGAATTAAAGAGAAGATTGAGACGATACAACGCACGACAATGATGAAAACAGCCGGAATCTTAACGAAAATCTTAGAATGAAGAAACCAACCTACATAACGAACGAACGTTGAAATAAAAATCGAAAAAACAGAAGGTAGAAAGAACATCACACTTGCCTAAGGAAACTGAAACTGTCAAAAAATCCCAGAAATCGACCGCCACCCTCAGAAAAAAACACATATATAGAGACACATATGATGACATTAGCCTCGTCTGGTATCATACAAAATAGTCACAAAGTCTCAAAGAGGGTGGAAAGACCGAGATCTCCAATGGAATGGCGCGGAGAGTACTTGGATTTTGAGGAGGCTTATTGCGACTCAAATTCCAGAGAAGACCAACAGTCGGTGCCAGCGAGTAATCAATGGTGAATGGCAGTTGCGATAATGCAAAATGATTTGCAACAGTTATCGAAAGAGATCGGAAATGCTGAATATTTGTGGAGATTTGTTGTCATTTAGACTCTAGGGAAAACTAATTTTTATTGTCAATAAGCATCACTGATAATGACTTGTGCGAAAACTCCTAGTGAGTAAATAATGGTAAGGAAGGGCACGGGGAGTACTGCAATCTCGGAGGGGAGTATTGTGACACAAATTCCATAGAAAACCCCAAACTGTCATCAAAGTAGAACTTAATTGTAAACGTTTGTTACCAGAGCGCAAAACGATTTGCACCGAAAAAAGCTGAGAGTATTGGAAATCTGCGAAGACTTGTTGTCACTCAGATTGCAGGGAAGTGAGAGACAACTGGTAATGCCTCCTAACGAGTAAGCATTAATCAGTTTTATTATTATACCAATATGTAACATATTTCCTTCTTGTTTCCGTGTAAAGTTGTTATGCTGGATTACTTAAGTGTGAAATAATCGGAGAATGTCTAAGACAGTGACATTCGGTAGGTGTAGTTTTTATTACTTTTTTTTCGTCTTTATCTTCGACTCCTATTTTTCTGTTTTCTTCTTTCTGTATGTTTTCAACTCCCTTGTCTTTTCTTTCTTTCTTTTCAACCCCGTAATCGTTTTTTTTCTGTAATTCTCTCTTTCATGTATTTTTTTCGTTTTGTTATTCTTTAAAAATGTAACCTCTTTCGTTTGTGTTTTTCTTTCACTGCTTCTTCAGGACCGTCATCTTAGGTAATCAAATTCTGCCAATTACAGCCATCGTTTTCAATCCTTTCATGGGATTGATTATCATTCAACTGACAATCAAACCTGTATCCTCTAGTGGATTCCGGCCTTGGTTAATGGTGATCCATTTGATATTATGTTTTAGAAAGAACGACAGTAAGAAAGAAATATACTAATCAATGATGTAAACGGAGACCGTTTTTCCTCCCTTCCTCCCTTCCTCCCTTCCATTCCTTCATTCTTACTTTCTTTTTTCCTTTGTTTTTTTTTAGTTCTTTCTTTCTATCATTTCTTTCATTCATTCAGTTTCCATTGCACTGGCGGTTTAACCTTCCATTCCTTCATTCTTACTTTCTTTTTTCCTCTGTTTTTTTTTAGTTCTTTCTTTCTATCCTTTCTTTCATTCATTTAGTTTCCATTGCACTGGCGGTTTAACCTTCCATTCCTTCATTCTTACTTTCTTTTTTCCTCTGTTTTTTTTTTAGTTCTTTCTTTCTATCCTTTCTTTCATTCATTTAGTTTCCATTGCACTGGCGGTTTAACCTTCCATTCCTTCATTCTTACTTTCTTTTTTCCTTTGTTTTTTTTTAGTTCTTTCTTTCTATCCTTTCTTTCATTCATTCAGTTTCCATTGCACTGGCGGTTTAACCTTCCATTCCTTCATTCTTACTTTCTTTTTTCCTCTGTTTTTTTTTAGTTCTTTCTTTCTATCCTTTCTTTCATTCATTCAGTTTCCATTGCACTGGCGGTTTAACCTTCCATTCCTTCATTCTTACTTTCTTTTTTCCTCTGTTTTTTTTTTAGTTCTTTCTTTCTATCCTTTCTTTCATTCATTTAGTTTCCATTGCACTGGCGGTTTAACCTTCCATTCCTTCATTCTTACTTTCTTTTTTCCTCTGTTTTTTTTTAGTTCTTTCTTTCTATCCTTTCTTTCATTCATTTAGTTTCCATTGCACTGGCGGTTTAACCTTCCATTCCTTCATTCTTACTTTCTTTTTTCCTCTGTTTTTTTTAGTTCTTTCTTTCTATCCTTTCTTTCATTCATTCAGTTTCCATTGCACTGGCGGTTTAACCTTCCATTCCTTCATTCTTACTTTCTTTTTTCCTTTGTTTTTTTTAAGTTCTTTCTTTCTATCCTTTCTTTCATTCATTCAGTTTCCATTGCACTGGCGGTTTAACCTTCCATTCCTTCATTCTTACTTTCTTTTTTCCTTTGTTTTTTTTTAGTTCTTGCTTTCTATCCTTTCTTTCATTCATTCAGTTTCCATTGCACTGGCGGTTTAACCTTCCATTCCTTCATTATTACTTTCTTTTTTCCTCTGTTTTTTTTTTAGTTCTTTCTTTCTATCCTTTCTTTCATTCATTTAGTTTCCATTGCACTGGCGGTTTAACCTTCCATTCCTTCATTCTTACTTTCTTTTTTCCTCTGTTTTTTTTTAGTTCTTTCTTTCTATCCTTTCTTTCATTCATTTAGTTTCCATTGCACTGGCGGTTTAACCTTCCATTCCTTCATTCTTACTTTCTTTTTTCCTCTGTTTTTTTTTAGTTCTTTCTTTCTATCCTTTCTTTCATTCATTCAGTTTCCATTGCACTGGCGGTTTAACCTTCCATTCCTTCATTCTTACTTTCTTTTTTCCTCTGTTTTTTTTTAGTTCTTTCTTTCTATCCTTTCTTTCATTCATTTAGTTTCGATTGCACTGGCGGTTTAACCTTCCATTCCTTCATTCTTACTTTCTTTTTTCCTTTGTTTTTTTTAGTTCTTTCTTTCTATCCTTTCTTTCATTCATTCAGTTTCCATTGCACTGGCGGTTTAACCTTCCATTTCTTTCATTCTTACTTTCTTTTTTCCTTTGTTTTTTTTTAGTTCTTTCTTTCTATCACTTCTTTCATTCATTCAGTTTCCATTGCACTGGCGGTTTAACCTTCCATTCCTTCATTCTTACTTTCTTTTTTCCTTTGTTTTTTTTTAGTTCTTTCTTTCTATCCTTTCTTTCATTCATTCAGTTTCCATTGCACTGGCGGTTTAACCTTCCATTCCTTCATTCTTACTTTCTTTTTTCCTCTGTTTTTTTTTTAGTTCTTTCTTTCTATCCTTTCTTTCATTCATTTAGTTTCCATTGCACTGGCGGTTTAACCTTCCATTCCTTCATTCTTACTTTCTTTTTTCCTCTGTTTTTTTTTAGTTCTTTCTTTCTATCCTTTCTTTCATTCATTTAGTTTCCATTGCACTGGCGGTTTAACCTTCCATTCCTTCATTCTTACTTTCTTTTTTCCTCTGTTTTTTTTAGTTCTTTCTTTCTATCCTTTCTTTCATTCATTCAGTTTCCATTGCACTGGCGGTTTAACCTTCCATTCCTTCATTCTTACTTTCTTTTTTCCTTTGTTTTTTTTAAGTTCTTTCTTTCTATCCTTTCTTTCATTCATTCAGTTTCCATTGCACTGGCGGTTTAACCTTCCATTCCTTCATTCTTACTTTCTTTTTTCCTTTGTTTTTTTTTAGTTCTTGCTTTCTATCCTTTCTTTCATTCATTCAGTTTCCATTGCACTGGCGGTTTAACCTTCCATTCCTTCATTATTACTTTCTTTTTTCCTCTGTTTTTTTTTTAGTTCTTTCTTTCTATCCTTTCTTTCATTCATTTAGTTTCCATTGCACTGGCGGTTTAACCTTCCATTCCTTCATTCTTACTTTCTTTTTTCCTCTGTTTTTTTTTAGTTCTTTCTTTCTATCCTTTCTTTCATTTATTCAGTTTCCATTGCACTGGCGGTTTAACCTTCCATTCCTTCATTCTTACTTTCTTTTTTCCTCTGTTTTTTTTTAGTTCTTTCTTTCTATCCTTTCTTTCATTCATTCAGTTTCCATTGCACTGGCGGTTTAACCTTCCATTCCTTCATTCTTACTTTCTTTTTTCCTCTGTTTTTTTTTAGTTCTTTCTTTCTATCCTTTCTTTCATTCATTTAGTTTCGATTGCACTGGCGGTTTAACCTTCCATTCCTTCATTCTTACTTTCTTTTTTCCTTTGTTTTTTTTAGTTCTTTCTTTCTATCCTTTCTTTCATTCATTCAGTTTCCATTGCACTGGCGGTTTAACCTTCCATTTCTTTCATTCTTACTTTCTTTTTTCCTTTGTTTTTTTTTAGTTCTTTCTTTCTATCACTTCTTTCATTCATTCAGTTTCCATTGCACTGGCGGTTTAACCTTCCATTCCTTCATTCTTACTTTCTTTTTTCCTTTGTTTTTTTTTAGTTCTTTCTTTCTATCCTTTCTTTCATTCATTCAGTTTCCATTGCACTGGCGGTTTAACCTTCCATTCCTTCATTCTTACTTTCTTTTTTCCTCTGTTTTTTTTTAGTTCTTTCTTTCTATCCTTTCTTTCATTCATTTAGTTTCCATTGCACTGGCGGTTTAACCTTCCATTCCTTCATTCTTACTTTCTTTTTTCCTTTGTTTTTTTTAAGTTCTTTCTTTCTATCCTTTCTTTCATTCATTCAGTTTCCATTGCACTGGCGGTTTAACCTTCCATTCCTTCATTCTTACTTTCTTTTTTCCTTTGTTTTTTTTTAGTTCTTTCTTTCTATCCTTTCTTTCATTCATTCAGTTTCCATTGCACTGGCGGTTTAACCTTTCATTCCTTCATTCTTACTTTCTTTTTTCCTTTGTTTTTTTAGTTCTTTCTTTCTATCATTTCTTTCATTCATTCAGTTTCCATTGCACTGGCGGTTTAACCTTCCATTCCTTCATTCTTACTTTCTTTTTTCCTTTGTTTTTTTAGTTCTTTCTTTCTATCCTTTCTTTCATTCATTCAGTTTCGATTGCACTGGCGGTTTAACCTTCCATTCCTTCATTCTTACTTTCTTTTTTCCTTTGTTTTTTTTAGTTCTTTCTTTCTATCCTTTCTTTCATTCATTCAGTTTCCATTGCACTGGCGGTTTAACCTTCCATTCCTTCATTCTTACTTTCTTTTTTCCTTTGTTTTTTTTAGTTCTTCCTTTCTATCCTTTCTTTCATTCATTCAGTTTCCATTGCACTGGCGGTTTAACCTTCCATTCCTTCATTCTTACTTTCTTTTTTCCTTTGTTTTTTTAGTTCTTTCTTTCTATCCTTTCTTTCATTCATTCAGTTTCCATTGCACTGGCGGTTTAACCTTCCATTCCTTCATTCTTACTTTCTTTTTTCCTTTGTTTTTTTTAGTTCTTTCTTTCTATCCTTTCTTTCATTCATTCAGTTTCCATTGCACTGGCGGTTTAACCTTCCATTCCTTCATTCTTACTTTATTTTTTCCTTGGTTTTTTTAGTTTTTTCTTTCTATCATTTCTTTCATTCATTCAGTTTCCATTGCACTGGCGGTTTAACCTTCCATTCCTTCATTCTTACTTTCTTTTTTCCTTTGTTTTTTTAGTTCTTTCTTTCTATCCTTTCTTTCATTCATTCAGTTTCCATTGCACTGGCGGTTTAATCTTCCATTCCTTCATTCTTACTTTCTTTTTTCCTTTGTTTTTTTTAGTTCTTTCTTTCTATCCTTTCTTTCATTCATTCAGTTTCCATTGCACTGGCGGTTTAACCTTCCATTTCTTCATTCTTACTTTCTTTTTTCCTTTGTTTTTTTTAGTTCTTTCTTTCTATCCTTTCTTTCATTCATTCAGTTTCCATTGCACTGGCGGTTTAACCTTCCATTCCTTCATTCTTACTTTCTTTTTTCCTTTTTTTTTTTAGTTCTTTCTTTCTTTTCTTTTCTTTCATTCATTCAGTTTCCATTGCACTGGCGGTTTAACCTTCCATTCCTTCATTCTTACTTTCTTTTTTCCTTTGTTTTTTTTAGTTCTTTCTTTCTATCCTTTCTTTCATTCATTCAGTTTCCATTGCACTGGCGGTTTAACCTTCCATTCCTTCATTCTTACTTTCTTTTTTCCTTTGTTTTTTTTAGTTCTTTCTTTCTATCCTTTCTTTCATTCATTCAGTTTCCATTGCACTGGCGGTTTAACCTTCCATTCCTTCATTCTTACTTTCTTTTTTCCTTTGTTTTTTTAGTTCTTTCTTTCTATCATTTCTTTCATTCATTCAGTTTCCATTGCACTGGCGGTTTAACCTTCCATTCCTTCATTCTTACTTTTTTTTTTCCTTTGTTTTTTTAGTTCTTTCTTTCTATCCTTTCTTTCATTCATTCAGTTTCCATTGCACTGGCGGTTTAACCTTCCATTCCCTCATTCTTACTTTCTGTTTTCCTTTGTTTTTTTAGTTCTTTCTTTCTATCCTTTCTTTCATTCATTCAGTTTCCATTGCACTGGCGGTTTAACCTTCCATTCCTTCATTCTTACTTTCTTTTTTCCTTTGTTTTTTTTTAGTTCTTTCTTTCTATCCTTTCTTTCATTCATTCAGTTTCCATTGCACTGGCGGTTTAACCTTCCATTCCTTCATTCTTACTTTCTTTTTTCCTTTGTTTTTTTAGTTCTTTCTTTCTATCCTTTCTTTCATTCATTCAGTTTCGATTGCACTGGCGGTTTAACCTTCCATTCCTTCATTCTTACTTTCTTTTTTTCTTTGTTTTTTTTAGTTCTTTCTTTCTATCCTTTCTTTCATTCATTCAGTTTCCATTGCACTGGCGGTTTAACCTTCCATTCCTTCATTCTTACTTTCTTTTTTCCTTTGTTTTTTTTAGTTCTTTCTTTCTATCCTTTCTTTCATTCATTCAGTTTCCATTGCACTGGAAGTTTAACCTTCCATTCCTTCATTCTTACTTTCTTTTTTCCTTTGTTTTTTTAGTTCTTTCTTTCTATCCTTTCTTTCATTTATTCAGTTTCCATTGCACTGGCGGTTTAACCTTCCATTCCTTCATTCTTACTTTCTTTTTTCCTTTGTTTTTTTTAGTTCTTTCTTTCTATCCTTTCTTTCATTCATTCAGTTTCCATTGCACTGGCGGTTTAACCTTCCATTCCTTCTTACTTTGATTTGTCTTTGGTAAATTTGCTTTCTGGACTTAATCTCTCTTATGTCAATAGCAGATTTTTGGCTGAACACACTGGGACGACACACCAGCACCTTCGGCATTTCCCGCCAATCCCCGCTCATCTTCTACGTTCCCAACCCTAATATGTCCTATTACAACAGACTTTAAAAACTATATATATATATATATATATATATATATATATATATATATATATATATATATAAGTCGTATAACGACGAAACACGTGTCCGTGGATAATGGTTTAATATATATATATATATATATATATATATATATATATATATATATATATATATATATATATGAAGAGTTGGAACGCAAAACGCGATAAATCCAATTTGTTTAAATTGAGACCATAAACAATAAAAACACGAATATATTACATCTAGACATTGAATGAAAGCTGATTTTAATTGAAATCTAAAAGAAATTATTTCAGTATCATATTATGTAACACATATTTTTGGGGTGTCGTCGACTCTTGAAATGCAACACTTTTTGTAGGGACAGTTTCGTGATTTTGAAAATGGCGTTTATCGCGTTTTGCATTCGAACTCGATCTCTCTCACTCTATATATATCTATATATATTTAAATGAATAAATGCGAAACTTTTTTTATTGATCACTTCAATATTTATATCAAAACTGGTTACCGTTATGTAAATCAATAATACAACATAGAAATTCGAAATACTCTATATATACTCGAGACGAACGATCTAAGGACAGATATTAGATAGGTTAATTTGTATATCTATTTTTTAAACACTCTATAATTAATTATTATTTCATGTAAATTATTTCTAAGCTCATTTTATTTACTTATGTCCAATAGCTTCGTCGATATTAACAATAATTAGTTAAAATTATTTAATAAAAATGGATAACTATTAAAATCGTTCGCGAGAGTTCTTACCGACCGGAAAAATAAAAAAGAGGGTGACTAGCTAGCAAACGAGCTACTGATTGGCTGTCTATCTGCGTGTCCCACTCCCCTCTCCCCTTCCTTTGCCCTACGTTAGACCAGTGTACATTTCTCTTTCACCTGGGTTCGGTAAGGCGAAATGTTAATGACAAAAATCTGGACACAGCGATGTTAACAGGGAGGTGTGAAACCTTGAGCTTTCCAAAATATCCTTTCGCACTTTCACACTGAAGAGATTGATTAGCCTTATACGCCATGGTGTCAAATACCTCAAAAGAACATAGTTCTGCATACATAAAACTACTTTTTCAATAAATAGCGCTCATCCCATTTATTTTTTATTGTAATCTAAGTCTAAATCCCAAATATGGTAAGTCGAATACAACGTAATCATCGACGTCCTTGAGTCAATAGAAACAATGACTACCTTTTCTCATATATTTGAGACATACAAAAAATGAAATCTTCAGAGTTTTTGTCCGACCGCTACCGATTTAAGTTTGGCTGGGAGGATTTTCCCATAACCTTTCAAAAGTAAACCTTCCATCTTCCCCCTTGAAGTCATCAACCCAGACACGCTGCAGATCGTCTAAAGCCAAACGTCGAAACAAACTTTGAGGAAAAAGACAAATAATGATATTGGAACTCATTAAAAGAAATCCAAATTCCACCAAGAGAAACATATTCGACCTCTCGTCTTGAAACCAAAGAAAACTAGTGAAATCCCATTCCTTTAATATATATATATATATATATATATATATATATTTGATGTTATGTATTTTTATGTATTTGTGTATATAATTTTATATATTTTCAAAGCGTAATTTTATTAGCTGTAGTAGTATAACTGCGGTAATGGTCCTCTGAAGAGAAGAATTATCTTTGAAAACTCATGAGCTAAGGACTTAAGGATACTTTGCTTGAACTTTGAAATCTAATAAAATTTGATTGACACCTTATTTTATTACTTCATTTTATATTATAATATTAATGCTCTATCCAGTATATTGAGCTTCAGTGTTTATCCGGATGTTTCACTAATTATAAGATATTAGTTGACGCTTATATCTTTTGTTGGATTGCTTCATATATATATATATATATATATATATATATATATATATATATATATATATATATATATATATATATATATATATATATTTATTATTCGGTGCAGAAAATCAGTACAACATCAGTACCATTGCTTTCGAATTCAGAGGGTGTTAACCTCTTTTTGTTATTTTCGGAAAATACTTCAATTCATAATTGCTCTGGAATTACATATTATATATATAACCCTTGGAACGCCTAATATCCATTGAGCTGAAAAACTCGAGTTTGACTACACAATCAAAATATATACATTATATATATTTATAATTATAGTATGAAATTATATTTAAGGCAAGTGAGCTTCATCGGTGGAATTCACCAGGACAAGTGATCGCCTGACGCATTCCAGTGTAGAATGAAACACATGTTTCTTTGTAACTTACTTTCCATAATATATCTTTATATTGCTAAGACTCAACTCGTGTATTAAGCACTTTAGAATAAAATACTGAAATAGAATGTATATATATATATATAAACTATATTATAAGTGTATACATATAAAACAGTAATACAGATTTCTCTGTGTATGCATATGTCTCTTTTTGATGGCACATATACTTTTTTTTCATTTTACTTAAGTCGAAGTTCTCAGAAATCAAGGGGCCCTTTCCAGTGCTAACATATGATCTCTATATGAGATACATAGATATTCGAATATTCCATTAATGTTCTCCTTTTGGCTAAGATCAAAGTGTAGTATCTGTTCCGATGGATACTGCACGCCTGTCCTGTGCAGTTCTAGGAGGTCCACCCTCCCAGGCTTCGCCTCCCCTCTTTGGGGAGGAGTAAGTTTATTGCTTACTGTCTGAGGCGCCCCTACCGGGGAATGCCGACGGGGCTGCCCAGGCAATTTTTAAATGGCCAGAGTGCTCACCTCTCGAGCGCTGGCTTTTAACCCCACTTGCTCGACCCGATCTTGGGTCACATCTTACTTGTGGGAGTAAGATAAAACTGGCCTTGTGCCTAACTCCGCGAGGAGTAAATAAACATTAATGTTCTCCTTTACCTGTCAAACGTTGAGTTAGTAAAGAAGTGAATGATATTAATTTTCCTCTCCCCAATTGACCCGTGAACTATGTTATAGTATATCTTTCTTTGTGGTGTCTTGTTCTTACCGGATTCCATCTAGTCTGGTGGAGTATCCAGCAAAGTAGGAGAAGGTGCACCATTCTTCATATGAGCCAGTGTATAGCCGTGTCGAGTGGATCTTATTTGGGCTTTGAATACTATGTTATTCTGAACTTTTGGTCATGGTTTACTTGTAAGGGAAGTATCATCATGCCAGGTTATCCTGAAAAACCTTTGTAGAGAGAGACCGTAGACACTCGAGGATCGTATCTAGTAGGTAATTATATATGTACGTATATATGTGTGTGTAAGTGAGTCTTGGATTTATTATAGATTTTATTATATTAGTGTCACTTTAAATAGAAATATATATATATATATACATTCAATAAAAACATATATGTATGTGTGTATATATACACATAATTGAGGATGAATAATTCTTAAATGTATTCAATCGATTTGTTTATAAGTACACAGTACATAAACTGTATAATAATACACAAATGTATAAGCATATATATACACCTAGCTATATGTATACACATATTTATATACAGCTACATATATGTATATGTATGTACAGCTACATACGCACAGCCATATATATATATATATATATATATATATATATATATATATATATATATATATATATGTATGTATATATATATATATATATATATATATATATATATATATATATATATATATATATTCCTGATTCAGAATATTCAAAACTAAAAAAAATAAAAAAACGCATTGCGCAAATGAAGGATATTTGAACCATTTAGGATTTGTTTTGATTTGATAGTCACAATTTCTCACGCATATTTGCCTCCTTCAAGTTATGAAGATTATGCGAAATGCATCTTTCTATATACAGCTTCTTATTTGGCATGGCGCTACTAATTCCAGTCAGAGCTGAACAAAAACGTCTATCGCCCTCTTCCTGTCTATTTTATGTATTTATTTATGTCTTAAAATCAATTGATTTATGCTTATATAGTCATCTACATATATATACATGTATTTATGTCGTAAAATCAATTGATTTATGCTTATATATACATATATATATACATATATACACATATATATACATATATATATACATAATTATATAGCCATCTACATATATATACATGTATTTATGTATTAAAATCAATTGATTTTTGTTTATATATATACACATAATTATATAGTTATCTACGTATATAGACATATATGTGTATATATGTATTTACTGTGATTAACTCATACGTCTCCTACATAGGAAGCAAATAGTAAACGAATTAAACACTCGTGGGATGAGAACAAACGTCCTGACCCAGGGCGCCTAAGTTCATAACAATATATTCCCCTTCCATGGGAACGTCTTGATAAACTTCAATTATTTATTTTACGATTCGTTTTTGAGAAAAAAAAGAGATTCTAGAAACCAGACGAATTTTTACATTCTCACATGACCATGTAACGAAATAAAAAAAACAGACAGACACACACACACACGCATACACACACATGCAGTGAAATCGGGATTTACTATAATCATCTTCTTATGATTATAACCTATCGATCCCAATCACACTTATATATTAACTAGCATACTACGAGGGCGAAATAAATTGTTAATTGGCCAATAGAATTATGAAGGAAGTTCAAATAAAAAATCATAAGAAACGATAGAACAATCAAGAATAATATAAATTAAAAAAAAACATCTTTTAATATTCATTAGCATTTTTCTTTTTCATTAATCACACTTATATGGTAACGAGACACCATTTCATCGCTTGGTAGTGTGTTGACGAATATTAGCTGTAGGCGCAAATAGAAATAGAAACATAGATAGATAGATAAATAGATAGATAGATAGATACAGAGAGATAGAGAGAGAGAGAGAGAAAGAGAAAGAGAGAGAGAAAGAGAAAAAGAAAGAGAGAGAGAGAGAGGGGGGGTTAATGAGAGAGAGATACTAATTAAGTGACGACTACAGAGTAGAGGAACAGGTTTGCGTGTACCTTCCCCACGTGGCAGCAGAGAAGATCGAATAAATAATTAATAACTTTGCCTGTTTGTACGTCTGTAACCAAAACTACGTCACAGTGCCTCAAAATATTAAATTATATTCTCATATTTTTATTTTACTGAACATTGAGAATATTTAATACTAGCAAATAAATGCTCACTTCCGGTGCATATTGTTACTAGTATATCTATTAATGTCAATCTGTTAATACTTATAGCTCTATGTCTATCAGTTTATATATAGCTTAAATAGCTATATATCTCTATCTTACTCTATTTGTTCAAATAGATATATCTATATGTACGCCTATCCAGTCATATATCTTCCTATATATGTGTATTTAACATATAATATATGTTTCCTATCCATAAATGAATAGATATCAATATGTTCTTATCTATCTATTTATCTAGATATCCATTTCAATCAGTTGATATATATATATATATATATATATATATATATATATATATATATATATATATATCAACTGATTGAGATGATATATATATATGTATATATATATATATATATATATATATATATATATATATATAGAGAGAGAGAGAGATAGTTAGATATAGATATATAGATATATAGATATAGATATAGATAGATATGTTGCATACCCTTTAATTTCTCATACCATCTCTTCCTCGTGGCTTTGAGGGATGTTGTCTCGATGTCGTCTAGTGGTTGAGTTCTTTCTTCGCTTCTGTACTGCCGTGAACATCGCCGTCCGCTGTGTCTAAAACAAAACCTTCACAACACGATTCACCAGGCAACAATCTTTTAAACTTTGATTAGTTAATTTCAGCCATGGAGATGTTTCACTAACGTTAAGGGAGAGATCAAATTACTACTTTATCGTAGTTAATTCCTAGCTTAAGTCCTTAGCCATTCGAGGAGGGGGGAAGAAGAAATCTCATACCTGTATTCTCTTAGCGAAATACATTCCCTGTTTCATTTCGCACTACATAGAGAAATAGTCTGTTCGGCTTGCTTCCAAAAACCAGACTGCAAAACTCTGTTTCCCACATAAAAGCCCGTGACGTCACGGATCCCCTATGCGCAGGTGCACCTAGACCCTTGACCTGAGGTCTTGTCAACGTGGTGGCCCTGTCAACGCTTGTGAGCTCCGACTGTGAGAACAGCCCTATTTTGCACTCGGTTGTACGGGTTCACCCGCACTAAATCGCGCAAGCCAAACCAAACGATCCCCCACACATACGTCCACTTCAACATGCGTCCGGCCTCACAGGGCCATTATCCAACAAATAGATAGATAGATAGATAAATAGATAGATAGATAGATAGATAGATGTAAGGTAAACCTTCCTTCCGGAGTTATTTTCAAGAATATATAGTAAAGTTAAATTCTAATTCAACGCCATAAGACACATCAGCATACAAAAAATTATACCTCAACTTAAAAAAAATATAATCATATATCTATTTACACGTGTATGTATATTTTACGTAATCAAAATTACACCCGACGGAGATATATATATATATATATATATATATATATATATATATATATATATATATATATATATATAGAGAGAGAGAGAGAGAGAGAGAGAGGGAGAGAGAGAGAGAGAATTCTTAGGGCTGTGAAGCAAGTCACACGTTTCAACATTACGCAGGTTTTAACTGCCTTGAGAAAATAACGCCAGTTGTCGTTTTTGCTGGAGTTTAGTTCTGATTTTAATTATTTTAACTCAAAATTCTGTTTTATTGTCGTTCTTTTTTTATTAGTCGAACATCTATATTTTGTTTAGCACGTGGTCGATGGCTCTTTGAGTTGTAAAAACACCCACACATATCAAGTTGTATTGTTTAGAATCTTTATTTATTGTGGGTTTTTTTACAAGTACTTTAATGTAATGCGTTCTTAAGAACTTGTTGCTCTGGTGCCCGCTCGACGTAAATACACTCGACCAACTCGACAGTAAGCTAATTCACATCCATTCACTGTAGAAGTTCCGGAGAGCCTTCTACTCCAATAGCTTCTTATCTCAAGCTTTGGAACTCCTTCCCTGCTTCCTGTTTCCCCGACCGTACCGACATGCAGAACTTTACAACTAATGTGAACAAGCGTCTCGTTGCAAGCTCCTAATTTAAGATGACCCCCAAAACTGTCACTCTAATTCTCAGTAGCCCCTAACGTCTATAGTGGCTACTTGCCTTGTTTGGGTTGATCTAAGTTAAAAATAAAAGCACTCACCCGAATCGGGTGTGAGGTGGTTTTCCAGCAGCTTGACTTAGCACGTTTCCTCGTATTCAAATCAAGCCGGTAAAAAAGGCTTATAAAACCACAGCCACACAAGATCTACCTTACAATCTCCCAATATACAACATATCTTAGCTACCTATTTTGTAAAATATTATAACAATGTATAAAATTTAAGCCCTAATGACTATTTCCTAAGACTTACTCTCCCAACTCAGTATAGAGACTGTATAAGCAAGTATATGACTCACAAGGTCACAATCGATAGTTACAGAAATGGGAAATTTAACACGAATCTCGACACACATGTACTTCAAATTACGTCTCCGAATTTGTTTATTTCCACAATCACATCATGACGTCTTTCGTAACTTTTCTCAGTCAGATGTCTCGGCTGGCTTGTTTGCACACCTACACCGAGATTCCACGAGAAATACTGTTCAATGTCCCCGCTCTTTAACGAAGGGTTTTATCGCATCAGTGTGCCTTTGAATTTTTCTGGAACACCCATTAACCATTGGACCACATTATATACATTTCAGCTACACATGTGCACACGACATTAACGGCAGTGATAACCACTATCATCATAAAACCATTCAAAAGAGAAGATTAAAAGTGCAGTCCACCAAAAATCAAAAGTTAATAAAGTCTCTGAAAAGAAATTATTCTTAATTCAAGTAGTTGCATATCTGATTTTAAAACAATGAATACCAGTTGATACCAACGCGTTTTAGTTTTAAAATAACGGGGGGGGGGGCGTGTTTGAAAAAGAATGAATACCTTTTTTTTTAATAAATTTCCTTTATCCGCTATTCAATCGCTTCCTACTCCAGCAAGTTTAGACATGAAAGCAGTTTAACGTGGGGGCATCTTCCCTAAGGGGGCGAGATGGAATTGTACAAAAATAGCCGGAAACGAGTCCGGTGATATTCCATAGTAGGAGCGTCTCAAGCGACCGGAAATAAACCAACACTTTCCTTGGTAGAGGAGGTAATGCGTTGTAAAGTGCACCGCCAGACCATAACTTATCTCGACAAAGAAGGGACCGATGGTTCAGGAAGCCCCTATGCTGCCAGCATTATTCCAAGGCAAACATGGTATGGTATTAATACTGACCGGAATTAGACCAACCGATGACAAGAACACACCATCATGGATGGGCACAGCTAATTACAACAATATATAAACTATGAACATAAGTAAATGATCTTTCTTGTAAGGACGAGTACCAATGTTCTTGTAAAGTTTCTTGACTTATTGTAACTTACTTCGATAATGTTCCTTTATCTCCCAGGAAGAATTGAAAGTCTGATTTTCAATCTTTTTTTCTTTGGTTTTTAATGATCTTAAATATTCTATTTAACTAACATAATTTAATTGCTGTATTTTTCTTTTTTCGTGTATTTATGTTTAGAGATTTTATCGTTACGTATTTGCTCTCCTTTTCTCTTTTTCTCTCTCTCGTTTTTCCGGACATTCGTTGTTATGGTAAGCTTAAGACGTATAATTGAAACGAAACTCCGACCACCGGCAGTCACATTATGTTGTATTGTCGTTGCTGTCTTCTGTTGTCGGCCATCTTATTTTTGTCTCTCACGTAGACAGCTAGTTATTTACAAGCAAGTATTTCAGGCAAGTACTTCAAACTAAGATCGAAACACAACTTCCTGCACACTGCACCACCAGCACAAGCTACGAATTAATGAAAATCTTAATGCTTATGTATAGATTATCAACTTCAAAGAGTGCTCTATTCTTATATGAAGAACTATCTATGATCGTTAATGGGAGCCGGATTGTTTCGCCCCATCACGTTTTGTCAACAGTCGTGCCTCTTACCCATTACGCCATCTACACAAGCTACAAAGTAAGGGACCTCATAATGCTTATAAACACATTACCAGTCAGCTATTAACAATACAATCCTACGATTTTAATAAAGCTGTCTTACAAATTCTCTTGTATTCTGTCTCACACAAGTATATATATATATATATATATATATATATATATATATATATACATATATATGTGTGTGTGTGTCTATGTGTGTATGTGTGTGCGCGTGTGTACGTGTGTGATATATTGCCTTCCTCCAACTCTTGAAGCGTGAATACTAATGAAATAAAGCAGTGATATTAGTTTCGTTTTTCTTCGTCCAATGATTTTAAGAGTTGTAAAAATAATGCAACAAAACCTAAAATATAATTGATTTTTGGGTAGCACTATCTATCAATCTATCTATCTATTTATCTATTTATCTATTTATTTATCTATCTGTCAATATATATATATATATATAATAAATATTTGTTATTGTTTATTATCTATGTACGTATACGTTTCGTCCTTTTTCAATCGGGACTCATCAGCATAGAGATATGACTATTCACTACCGGTCATGCGATTCGAAACCCCGGACCACAAGTATTTTTCAACTCCAGTCCGACGTCGCTAATCGCTGGGCCAATTATATATATATATATATATATATATATATATATATATATATATATATATATATATATATATATATATATATATATATATATATATATATATATATATATATATATATATATATATATATATATATATATATATATATATATATATATATATATATATATATATATATATATATATATATATATATATATATATATATATATATATATATATATATATATATATATATATATATATATATATATATATATATATATATATATATATATATATATATATATATATATATATATATATATATATATATATATATATATATATATATATATATATATATATATATATATATATATATATATATATATATATATATATATATATATATATATATATATATATATATATATATATATATATATATATATATATATATATATATATATATATATATATAAAGAGAGAGAGAGAGAGAGATAGACAATAAATAAAACGAAATGAACTTTATATAATTATAATCAGATTTGTATGAGAAAATCACGATTAGAGCAAACTGAACGAATCTTATCCAACTGGGAAACGAAGTTCGATATTTCTTTCCACGAAAGAGTTCATATTAAAGTATACGAATTCAAAGATGTAAATAATATTTAAATCCGGTTTCTAAAGCAAACATTTCATGTAAACATTATTTTTTGCGTACGTTTCGGGAGAAACCTTTAATGAAATACGTTAAGAGAAAATCAAAAAGGACATTCTCTTAAATAACTGCCAATACAGTGCAACATTTCGTTCGCATTAGAAAATGATACATTTGAAACCAAATTAAAACAAAGTTCAAAAGAAAAAGTAATTGAGTTCATAAATTTAGCTGAAAGTAAGCAAAATTAATGATAAAAAATCACCAACATGCATGAAAAATTATTGTTCAAAATAGTTTGGTGAATAAAAAAGCCATATTGGAGCTCTTAAAAATAGAGGTGATGAGTCTAATAATTTTGACATTTTCATGGGATAGACAGGCTCCGCGTACTCTGACTGGTAGATTTATTCCTAGTAAATGATATCAACGTGCTGTTCCGAACCTGATAGGGAGCTGATATAGTGATGCCACCCTCTTCATCATTAAGTTTTCTGACCGCTCATATGAAAACGCAAAGAAGCAATTATATAAATTATTTAATGAATATAGACTAAACATTTAAATAAACATTAATAAAACCCATTACAATCCTAGATATTACACTAGATCTTAATAATAATACTTACTTACCGTACCATACATCTACCTTAGGGTGGGCCAAAATAAGGGTCCTATCTTTAAATTTGAATAACTTGAATTTGAATAACTTCCACAAAATAAAAGTTAAACTCACCAAACTTTATGTGTGTGTAGACTGACCCTTCCGAGATTTTTTGAAATAAACAAAATAAATTTTAGCCGAAAAACACTTCTTAAAACTTACAAAAACTAAAGTATTATTTTTTACACTGTTTTGAGTTTTTTAAGCAAAAATAATGTTTTCTAAATGAGGGTACGTTCCTTAGGGCTAATACGGCTCATGCTTGCTTCGGAAGGGGTCCTTTACTTATTCTAAAAAAAAAAAAAAATCAATAAATAAATAAAAAAGTTATGAATTTTTACAAATAGGACCCTTATTTTTGCCCACCCTGTATTATGTTGATAAAAGACCCAATCACCTGAACTCTATCATTAAACTAATTGTCTTCAAAATCTCTCATAGAATATTTAAATTGTCAACGAATAAAAATATCTCCGACTGTAATGCTGA
>OY744527.1:128967430-128969930 GCA_963556195.1 Sepiola atlantica
ATAATTAGAGAGGAATATTTAAACGAATCATCGTAGACGAATATATCAACGAATCATTAGAGAGGAATATTTAAACGAATCATTGTAGACAAATATATCAACGAATAATTAGAGAGGAATATTTAAACGAATCATTGTAGACGAATATATCAACGAATCATTACAGCGGAATATTTAAACTAATCATTGTAGACGAGGATATCAACGAATCATTACAGAGGAATATTTAAACGAATCATTGTTGACGAATATATAAACGAATCATTACAGCGGAATATTTAAACGAATCATTGTAGACGAATATATCAACGGCTCATTACAGCGGAATATTTAAACGAATCATTGTAGACGAATATTTAAACGAATTATTGTAGAGGAATTTTTCAACGAATCATCGTAGACGAATATTTTAACGAATCATTAGACGACAAGTTAAACGAATCATTGTAAAATAATATTTAAACGGGGCGTTGTAGACGAATATTTCAACGAATCATTGTAGACGAATTCTTATACAAATCATTTGTAACGAGAATTGTAAGCGTTGTAAACGATCCATTGTGGACGACTGTTTTAAACTATTCATTGTAGGCGAATATCGTAGAAGATTCATTATAAAGGATTTATTGTAGACACATATTTCTTATAAGAATTTAATTTAATTTGTATTATGCCATGTGTGCCTCTATGTCGTTTGTGTTCTTTCGGTTTGTCTATTGTAAAAAAAAATAATATAGGCGGTCGTGCCTTGAGTGGGTGAAGCCTTCGGGCGCGGGGATATGATACCCAAACGGAGCAGGGTTGGACGAGCCCATTCTTAGTTGAGGAAAGATAATTAGTGCAAACACCTATATCTATGTTCTGCCTTTTCTCATTTACGTGGCTGATCTGATCTGAGATCTCGGGGCGGCTGATCTGCGATCGGTGGCGCCGTCACCATTGGGCAAACTGTTACGTTGCTGAAGGAACTTCAACACTAAGAAGTTCTTTCGGAGTCACGAGTCAACCCCTCAACGAGACAGCGTCAGTTGTACAACATTGCTCCATGCAGAGACTCAAGTTTTTTTTTACCAGACCCGATTGGGTGGGTCGCTGGAGGAGCAATTCTTTAGCAAGACTATTCCCCTTTCCGACTACTGCCTCGCCCCCCTTCAGGGTACATCCGGGTTATATTATATTCTAAGACATCTTGTCACTATTTTTACGGTATATCAACCATATATTTTCGAAACCGTCTTAGTTTCTTAGTTGCTTCCTTCAAGCTTCCCACACGTGGTTACGGTTTAGGGTTAGGGTTAGGGTTATTCTTCTTTTGACTAGCTGCAACGAATACATTTGTGTGAAGAGATGAAATGCTGACCACAATATCTGAACACGTATAATATTACGGCATTCACTTACACGTCACCGGCTAGTTTGATTACGTCAGCCACTCCTCGACCGTTACCCGGCCCATTTCCTTTTCTAGATTGGCTACAATAAGAGCATATCCACGGTAAACCTGTTGTCAGCGCTGCCTAATTTAACTTCTAACTATTTTAAAATGATCCTGTCTCTATTCATACGTGATCTTGTTCGCCCAATCAGAGTTATGGTACATCTCAGACATCCGTCGCTATCTAACATGTCGATGAGAAGAAAACGTGAAAAAGTAAGAACTTAACAGTGGAAAAGAAAAAAGGCAAGTATGATAGTTATTTTAATGCTGAAAAGACGACGACAAACGTTGTTTTAGATGAAAACATTTAATGAAACAAATAATTTGGGAATTGAATGCACGAAAGAAGGAATTTGGTCGACTAAGCATTCGAACACTAGGATGAAAAAAAACCTCGAAAAGAATGAAAACATAATTTCGATTCTTAATGTTTGTATGTAGGTTTGTAGATGTCTTAGTTCTCGACTGACGCGTCGGGAACGTAAAAGAGTGGTGGAATACACTTTGTAGACATTTGTAATTTTTAGCAGTAATATTAGACAATAAAGTCGGTGCTTATGCATATCAGCCCTGACATTGAAATATTTAAAGAATGTATAAACTTTATTATTTACTTACGTGTTAGCTGAAAATAAGATTGTGCAGAAAAAATTACGCAAATTCATCCAGTAGTTATTTAATTATAAATAAAAAACGATTTTAACGATTTTATCACTCGGTAGATATTTCCACCATTTTGTATCTTAGATTTTCCAGTGGGCAAGGACGATAACTCATTTTCACGATTTCGGGGTTTGGGGTCTCCATTGTTTACAAAAATGTCAAAATGTACGTAAAATCATTTTTTTTCTTTCTTATAATTTAATAACTACTGGATGAATTTGCGTAATTTTTTCTGCACAATCTTATTTTCAGCTAACACGTAAGTACATAATAAAGTTTATACATTCTTTAAATATTTCAATGTCAGGGCTGATATGCATAAGCACCATAAAGTCTATAGTCCACAGAGATTTTTCCCACAGAGAGCCAACGGATATTTGCATCTCAGTCACGTGGTAT
>OY744527.1:128972430-129012430 GCA_963556195.1 Sepiola atlantica
TAAATGGCTCGTCTGTACGAACAATAGTCAAGTAGTACAACGACGCTGGCGACCCTTATTATAATACACATGTTCGAATCTTGCCGAGTTTCATCTTTTTTTTGTGGATATTTCTATGTTTTATCCTGTAAATAGTTATTATCCTTTTATATGATAAGGTATTTTTTACTCAAAGCACGGGTATCACTATTTCTCATTGTTCTGACCCACACATGTGAGACGACTCCTTCGACACAATCTTCTATTTTACCCATAGCTGGCGGGTGTGTGTTCTTTTCATACCTTCCCGCAATCGTATTACAGTGTAATTGAATACAATAAATCCGACTGTATTCGAACTCGGCTTGCCGATTCCATAGTTCGCGTCTGCATACATTACACTACTGGTGACCCGGAGGCATAGTGAAAATATGCATACATATATGAAATATATTCGCTTTATTATGTACATACCGTTCAGTAACGTACATAAATGTATTCTCCTTCACTTAATATACGGAATTACATTTGGGGTCAGAGGTGAGAGTTCTTTAATTTTAATGTGTTTTAGTAACTTGATGAAAGTATTTCATTCGATGTATTTGTTTTAAGAAATCGATCCTCCTTTAAGGTATATTCATTATTTTTCACCGGTATTTTTAGTCTGCCTTTGTTTTTGTTTTTTATTGATTTGACTTTTACAAAAAAAGTTCATCATGAAATCGTTCTTGCGGTTATATTTTATTGCTTAATTTTTTTATCTATAATTTTGTATTAATTGTTTCTGTTTTTACCGCTTGATTTTGGTTAAATGATATGAATTTATTAACTCGTTGGCCGTTGGCTAAAGTAATACAAGAAACCAACTCGAAAATGAAACAAGCACTGACATTCTTCAGATGCAGCCATTACAAGGGACGCGTGACAGACCGACGGAAAAACATTTCAAACTTAAGCGGAACATAGTTGTCTCATAAATATTCTTGGACGCATGTAAAATTTGGTATCGTGTATCTGTGTAAATAAAATTATCATATATAAAGCTCTATTTTGATATTGAGCACTTTTTATAAACCCGGTTAAAATTCTCTGGATTACCACCAATATGAGTCTGAGACATTTGAAGCGTTTTACCGAAGTTTAAAGGCGCATTGGGTCGCACGTAAAGTTCTATACGATTCAAAGAGTTACGTCACTAAACGCATAATATAACAATTATAATATTGGTACCATTTGCCGTGTGGAAACTTACCGATTACTTCTCACACCAAATATCAAAATATTGTCAGCCATTATCAGGAATAACAATTGATAACCTAAATTTGCATTTACTAAATCCATATACTAAATATCAAGATCTTTATATATAATCTAATATATGAGCTAATCTATATAAAAGGCACTTGTTTGTTTGTGTGTGTGTCCACCGATAAGTTAGAAACTACACAAGACACATCTACAAAGTTGGTATATTCTTTTTTTAAAATTGCCTCGGACAGAATATTGGCACATTTCTTTTGTAATATTCATTCTTGTGGACGTCATCGGGTGAAAAATAAGTCAGGGGGTTGTCGCATTTAGAACAATTTTTCCATCGACCTTTTGTGTGAAACTCGAACAAAATACACTTTCTTGGCCTTCGGCATACGATCAAAGTATAGTATTTGTTCAGTTCTCGGTTTGAAGATGAATACTGCTTGACTGAGATATATAACGCTATAATATATGTATATATATATATATATATATATATATATATATATATATATAGTTAAGGTCCCCTGTTTTTGTTTCACTGTTAGATACTTGAACCCCCCTTTTCCCTTTTGTAAAAATTTATTTATGAATTTTTCCAATGAATGCTAAGTCTGCGATATCTTGGATTTAGTTAGTTTCTCTGGAAATTTAAACTACATTTTCCTTTTTTTCTTTTGTTTAAAATGACTCAAATCTTCTTTAGACTATATATATATATATATATATATATATATATATATATATATATATATATATATATATATATATAACGCTACTACAAAAATCATGTTATTCATTCTCTGCTTGTTCACGTCAACAACCATGCCGAAGAGAGAACACTTTCTGACAAATGAAAATTAATATTCTGTATGATTTTTCTACATTGCTTTCTTCATCCTGAGGAAGTCTTTCAATACAGACGAAACGTTGATGAATACATAAATCACATAGTTTTTGGCTTTCCTTTTTTCATTTTACATTACGTCAGATTATTTTATCCCCACTTTTCTTCATATATATATATATATATATATATATATATATATATATATATATATATATATATATATATATAGAGAGAGAGAGAGAGAGAGAGAGAGAGAGAACCGATATTGTAAACACGAAACAATAGTTATTATAAAGGATTTATTGAAAACTAGCGCCATTCGCCCGGCGTTACCCATGTGGATATATTTCGTAGGAAAAATAATTTCAAATACCGTCATCTTTACAATTTTTACCTTGAAAGAAAAGTATAGAATTACATTTTAACATGAAATCAACTAATAAAAAAACTGTCAGCGCAGTGGTGTTTTTAAACTACTGGTTGACGGTGCGTTTCTTAACATTTCTGTAAACCGAAATATTGTTTCAATTAATTATTTAAAAAAAACAACATTTTAAATCTTAAAAATATCAATAAAAATCATTCTTTTGATGTTTACACTTTTTAAAATACATTCTTCGCTGAGATATTCTTTGTTTAATTTTATTTTAATTTTATGAAACGAAGAAAATATATTAAAAAATAAAGTTCGTTTCTTTACGTTCTAATATATTTCAGTAGTTTTGTGGGCCTAACCGATAATTTACTCTAGTGACCTCAGATGGAATCAAAGGAAAATGTTAGTAGTATCTTTAGACTTAAAAGAAAATAACCTTAAATTAATTTCAATTTTTTAACTGCAAATATATCGATTTCTATAACTGCAAGAAACATCGATTTTTATATACATGTAAGATGAATTGCTACTCTTTAAACAACTGACGTGAAATCGTATTTCACACCTTTCCTAACCTCACTAGAAAATATGTAGTATTCTGCTATAGGTAATGTTTTGGTAGACAGAATGGCGCATATGACAACGGACGGTTTATAACCTTTCATCATTGACTGGTGCTGAGATGCGATTCGAGCGTAGATATGTGTACATATTGTTCAGAGAATTCACGCCACCTGTTGTATGTTAAAATGACTTCGAAGGATCTAAGATAAGAAGTAAGTTGTTCAAAGTTTAAGAGTTGAAAATTGGCAGACAAACGAAAGTATCAATTAGCATGTTGGAAGCTTAGGAATTCATGTAGAAGTGAAATGTGTTAAAATGTAGACTCTTAAAAAACCACGAGTAGATTCTCTCGCTCTGCCTGAATAACGTACCTGAGACAACAAAATAAACATGTATTTTGAATACAAACGTCTTCGCGTTAATTATTAAAAATTAATAATGATCCGATCAAATAGACGCTTCCTAAACAACCAGCACTAGACCTGTCTAGTACAAGTCTAATGACCGATCTAAGTAAGTCTTATTACCACGCCTTCAAGAACTATTGGGGCCGTTTTTAGCAAGTTTTCATACCGGCCCCTAAGAAAGTCAGTATGCAATAGTATTATTGATTTACTCCTCTCCTGAAGTTAGGCACAAGGCCAGTTTTTATCTTACTCTCACAAGTAAGATGTGACCCAAGGTCGGGTCGGGAAAGTGGGGTTTAAAAATTGCCTGGGCAGCCCCGTCGGCATTCCCCAGTAGGGGCGCCTCAGGCAGTAAGCAATAAACTTACTCCTCCCCAAAGAGGGGAGGCAAAGCCTGGGAAGGTGGACCTCCCAGAACTGCGCAGGACAGACCCATTGACCGGCGTAAATCAAGCCCCGAAGGCCAAGACAACACCAGTATGGGGTGCAGTATCCATCGGAACAGATACTACACTTTGATCTTAGCCAAAAGGCCAAGTTGTAGACGACAACCAATTGGATCAAATCAGCCATGTTGCGATCATCTGTTGGTCGAATAAAGTGATAAAACACAATAGGAAATAACCGACATGTAAACGAACGATGGAGACCAGAAATAGACGATGCTCGTCACTGTTAGTAATTTGATTGAAAGTGGATGAATAAAATATTAACCACGATTGCGAATTGGTCGACTGTGACATTAACTATTTCTGCTCGCGCCGACTCCTTTTCTAAAACAAAATTTCGTTTCACAAATTTGTGTTATAAATATATGCATTATTTCGGCGAATTAAGTTTAGTCTTTTAAAAGCAGTAAATAAATATTTGATTTGAGACAAAAGATTGTCAGGATCACTTTAGCATTTTGTTATATCTATCTCTTCATCATCATTAGGAGTTTTTACACAAATCATTATCAGTGATTGTTCACTGACAATAACCAGTGGTGTTCTCTGGAGTCGGAGTGACAACAAGTCTCCACAGATTGCCATCACTCTCCACCCTTTTCGGTATTCGTTGCAAGTGATTTTGTGTCATCAAAACAGCCGTTTACCATTGATTTCTCACTTACACCGATAGGTGGTCTTTGAAGTTTGAGTAGCAATAAGCCTCTCTAAGGTTCCAGTACTCTTCTAGTAGAGGTCTGGTTGGTACTCCCTCCCTGAGTCTTTCCACCCTTCTTGACCCTTCATAACCATTTTGTGTGGTACCAGCTGAGGCTGGTTCTACCATATATGCATGTGTTTTTGTGGGGATGTCAACTTATAATTATTATTATTATTATTATTATTATTATTATTATTTACTCACTAGGAGTTATCACACTGGTCATCGTCAGTGGTCACCCACTGCCGACAACCTGTGGTATTCCCTGGAGTCTGAGTGACAACAAGTCTCCTCAGGCCTCCAGTATGCTCCACCTCTTTTCGTTCATCATCACCGCTGATGACCTTGCGGTAATCGCAACAGCCACCTACCAACGATTTCCCGCTGATAAGGGCCATTGGTCTCCTCTGGGGCCCGAGTGGCAACAAGCCTTCCCAAGGTCCCAGAGCTGTCCGCGCTCTTCCAGTGGAGGTCTGGTTTTGCGCTTTCCCTCCTCGACCCTCTGTCCATAATTTTCGTGGCGTCAGCCTATGCTTGCGCCTCTCTCGTGCGGTTGTATTTCCCCGGTGGTGGTGGTGGTGGTGGTGGTGGTGGTGGTTGTTGTTGTTGTTGTTGTTGTTGTTGTTGTTGTTGTTGTTGTTGTTGTTGTTGTTTATTTATTTATTTATTTATTTATTTATTTATTTATTTATTTTTTTTTTTACTAGGATTTATCACACAGGTCACAATCAGTGATTGCGGTAGGGTTCCTTAGAGTCTGACAACATGTCTTCCAGATTTCCAGTATTCTCTACCTCTTTCGATAGCCTTTGCAAATGACTTTTTGTTATCTCAACAACCGCAAACCATTAATTTTCCGCTGGCAACGACCATTTGTATTCTCTTGGATTTTGGTGCCAATAAGCGTCCCCAAGGTTCAAGTACTCTCGGCACTCTTCCAGTTGAGGTTTAGTTCGTGCTCTCTCTCCGTCGATCTTTCCATCCTCCTTAACCCTTCACGACTATTTTGTGTGATATTAGTCGAGGCTGGTGCCATTACTTTTTTTTGGGAGGTATGAAATGTATTACAGTTTCAGTTGCCAATGACAGAAAGTCTCCCCAGATTTATTGTATTATTTTTTTTTTTAATCAACATTCCGTTTTCTCGCATCAGCCGTTTACCATCATGTTCTCTTGAATTTACTATACAATAAGCCTTTTTCAGATTCCATTATTATTTTTAACCTTCCAGTCTAGGTCTCTCAGACACTGTAGAGCGACTGTCTGCTATACCATTCGATATTGATGCCATCGTGTGTTTTTTTTGGAGGGGGTGAATTATACTATGTTTCTTTGTAACGACCCAGGTAGTCTTATTTCAATTGGCTTTGTCTTAGTATGTACCATTTATAATTCTAGTGCTTGTTTATTTGAATTCATTTTATTAGCTCTGTTCGTTTTTTATTTCATCTAGATCATTCTTATCACGCTGTTTTGTGCGACTGTCAGTAGGGATCCCATTTCTCAATTCGAGTGTGTTTTTCGTTGCCATGTCCATGTGTTTTGTGTGCCATTTATTTGGTCAGTCCATGTAAGTGATTCTCTTTCCTATTTGGTCTTTCTAGTCTTTTTGTTTCCTCGTTCGACACTATTCATATTGTTCAAATTGGCGCGGCATTTAGCGGAGTTAATCAGCTTCTCTGTATGTTCTGTTGTATATTTTTCTAGTAATTTTATCGGAATATCTAAACATTATTCTATACTTACCAGTATTCTTCTCTTCTATTTCCATTTTACATAGAACCGGCCAGTATCATCCTTCAGGTTCCGTGCGGTGTGCATTGTAATTAGTTCTCTAGTTCTTTGATCCAAGTTCTGAATTCTTTTAGTCCTGTTTATGAAGAGTTCTTAGTAACTTACTTGGAATCTTGTTCAATTGTTTATTTCTTTTATTAGTTTTTTCCTATAAGGGTGTTTGGAAAATCGATGGCACGATTATGTTTTATATGTGTAAATAATGAAAAACATTCCAATAAACATACGTCCAGAAACGCTTGCTTTCCGAGTTAATAGGCCATTGAAGAAAATAATTATCAACATTCTTTATTGTAAACATCTAACACTTGAAATATATTCGCATGCACTAGAGTAACTGTTCAAAATGTGCACCGTCTCGAGTAATACAGGCCTCTCAACGGCGCCTCATGGAAGTACGAATACGTTCTCAAATTCCTAACGTGTCTCCTATGGTATCGCATCCTGCTACAATTTGATTGTTGAGATCCTTCTTGCTATGCACAGTAATGGATTTCAGATAACCCCGAAGGTTGAAATCCAAAGGATTGAGACCCGGTGAGTGTAGCGGTCACACAACTGGTAAAACGCTTTCGTATCCACCGACTTTCAATATAACTGTGGGACTGCTCGACCGAAACGGTGGTGGTCAACACCATTATGCGCGAAATGAGTGACAAGTGGAATGTCGTCCATGACATCAGGCATGATGGCTTCCAAGAAGCGATGACATATTCACTCTTCAATCTGTTTTTAAGTACGTGGGACACCACTAACACCTGCTGTGGGTAAAAAGCATCTTAAGTATTTGTTTTAACTCAGAGAACAAGCGTTTCTGGATGTATATAGATGAGAACATTATCATTTCATTATTGACACATATAGAACATAATCCCTAAGTTAGGCCATCAATTTTCCAAACACCTTGTATAATTTAGTTTCAAGGAACGTTCTTTCTCTTTTCATGTATTCTCATCTAATCATCTCTTTCATTTCTATTGATCTGATTGTGTTCGCTTCCACAATGCCAAGATATTAATAACTATCGCGTTCACCAAGTACCCGGATCACCTCTCGATTGAATAGTTCTATACCTTCCGTTGTTTCATCCCAAACAAGGCATATTGCCACTAAAACATAAGGGATTGTTGTGATTAGTGGCCAGATTAATAGTCGGTAGTTGTGAATCGAGATGTTTGTTCACATTACATTTAAATTTTTGCATATTGGTATAGTTGGGGAAACAGGGAGCATATAAGGAATTCCAAAGCCAAACGGTCTAAGGAAAGAAGCTATTTGAATAGAAAGTTTGTCGACATCTTGAGAACTCTACAGTGAAGGGGTGGGATTTTGCTGCTCGTCAGGTTGGTCGGGGGGTATTAACGTTGGGGAGGTACAATTTTAGTAAGTATACATTCGGTGGAAGTACTTGTAAAACAAGCACAAGGGTGCAACACTGCGGCGATGGAACTGCGGCTAGAGCTTGGTAGACAGTATGAGACCTATTATGGTAGAGACTCTTTTTTGCACCCTGTCCAAGACGGAGAGTTTTACCTTCCTCATTCCAAGTAGTGCACATTTTTTCATTCTGAATTCCATTCTACTATCCTGCCTAAAGATTCTGCTTGTGTTTAAAAATGTTTCTACGCCCGTGTTGTTTTTCTCCGGTAGTTTAAGATCACCCGACGGTTTATTTTGTTTCCTTTGTGTCCGTACATTTGTATTCTGCATTGGAACTCCTGAGTATGTTGGTGAGTTGCATCATGGTTATTACAAAAAAGGTCGTAGAGAAATGGAATCTCCATTGAAAATGCTTCTTCGTATTGTTATATCGGCAGGTGTTTTCCTCAAGCTAATAAATAATCTTTATAAACAGACAACTATGATTACTATGTAAATAGATTATGATGTATTTGTATAAATTGGCAATCTTGTATGACCCAAATCTCTAAGACGGGTAATATTTTAATGTTAAACCTTTACGGCTCGGGTATGCTTGGTCGTTCTTCAATAGCATTTGATGATGTTTTACGAACTGTTTCATCACTTGTTAGTCATTGTCTACATTTGCATGCAGGATCCGCCATAAGTAACTGCATCATTTTATTTTAGCACTATAAATGTAACATAGTAGAAATATGCAACTGCAATATAGAAACAAACAAAGTGTACACCTAAGTATTTTGCAACATAAAACATGATACATACAGCTCCAACGGTACTTGAGCAATGTCAGCTCGGATTTGTTCCTGAAGTTCAACGATTTTACAAGGTTTTGCTGAGTAGACTGTTTTTAGAACGCCCCACATAAAATGGTCGGGAGAGGAGCAAATCTGGCCACTCAAGCGATCCACTCTGCCAATCCATTCACCGGACCAGTTACCGTTTAGCCAATCTCGGACAAGTCCAGCATAATCGGCTGGTGCCTCGTCCTGATGAAAATACAGACCCTCTGCACTATCTTCTTGCTGTAATAACATCAAAAGCAGCTCTTGTGGCGCACATGTATAGTTACTTATGACGGACCCTGTAGATATCTATATATACGTAAGCATATACACATACAAGCGTTTGCACAAAAAAATTTTACGAAATGTCTGCGTGGTACTATTGAGTACAAACATTTTAAACTTTGGAAGTTACGTAATAGTTAAAACTTTGCAAACTACGTAATATTTGGATGGTAAACATTATGTAATATCTGAATGCGAAAATTACGTAATATGTGACACGTGAAAATTGTGTAATATTTTACTTGTGAACATTATGTAATATTTTGATGTGGTATTTTCGTAATATTTGAAATGAGATAATGGTCAATGAGAATGTTTAAAATAAATTATGCAGAAATTATAAAAGTTAAAATAGGTTATTGATTTTTTTAAAAAATAAATTACAAAAAAATAAGTAATTGATTTTGAAAAATAAAATGCGAAAAATATGTTCATAAATGACCTAAAGGTTCAAATAGTGACCGCTTTTTCTTTCTGCTGTTGTCTTATTGAGATACACAACTTGCTATTTTGTATTAAGTAATATTTAAAATCAAGGGAGGCGCTCTATCCCGTAATAGACTACACGAATGGCCTATGCTGGAAATCTAATTTCTTTGATCAATCATAACTCAAAAACCAATAAACCAAATTAGTTAAAACTTTGCACAACATTTTTATTTGATAGGTTCTATAAGTGTGTAGAATTTCAGCATCATTAGTCAAGGAAACCAAGAGATCCAGAAAGTTCAATCATGAAATCATGTTATCTGTGTGTACGTACGTACGTATGTGCCACCCTGTATCTCTATTTGATAAATTCAGCTGATTTTTGGCAGAGATAGAGGTTCTAGGGTCTAGTTGAGGGAATTTTAATTTTAGTTTACCATATACTTTAGTTTTCCAGAAAATTCCCCAAAACCTTAAAAATGACCGGTATTCATACACTTTATTCTATATCTTATCGACCATTTGATGGATTCAGCTGATTTTTGGCAAAGATAGAGGTTCTAGTGTCTAGTTGATGGCATTTTAATTTCAGTTTACCATATACCTTGATTAGTCAAACTACCAATTATATCAGTTATGAGAAGACATTGTATTGAGACATAGCCTTTACAAAATTAGTGACATTCCATGAAAAATGCCAGTCCACTGAAATCATATGCCTTAATAGGGTTAAGATGAAAATTAGTATACACTAAATGTACAAAAGCAAGGAAATTCCTAAATTTTTACACTTTTATTGTCATTAAGGGTATGCGAGCACAACAGGGCTATGTATTTTACTGGTAGGAATTTTTCTTCAGCGCACCTCACACACTTCATCCACTCATGCATAGAGATTTATACTGTAGTGATGTGATAATGAAATGGTTTGGTTGATATGTAGTCATACCCTTAATGACAATAAAAGTGTAAAAATTTGGGAATTTCCTTGCTTTTGTACATTTAGTGTATATGAATTTTCATCTTAACCCTATTAAGGGCATATGATTTCAGTATACTGGAATTTTTCATGGAATTTAATTAAGCTTTTGATGGCGGGGTTATTGTAAAGAAACAAAAGCAAATATTTTTTTAAGTTGAAAATTAAAAAAAAAAAAATTGATTCAATAGTTATTTTCACCTGGCAACGTTTTATGAAAATAACGTTAGAATATTTCTGTTCTGACTTTTTTAGATGAGGATTGGTAATTGGTATTATTTGTATTATTCACGATACTATTATCATATCGGTAGTTATATTTACAACGTTTTCGCCGATGTAACCTCTGACCTTCTCAGAGTGCATTTTTTTCGCATTTTTGGGAACCGTCTCGTCGAACTTGGAAATGTTTATGTCGAACTCGACAACTTTGAAGAAAATTTCAAACTGAACCCCTAATTTAATCAACATGCGTACATTATTCTCAATTCGTCAGCTATGACCGGGTAGACGTGTTAATTTGTTATTCATAGACATTATCGCCTAGTAAAATTGAACCTTCAAACTTCAGAAGACTGTCACTTAGAATTAATTCTTAATCAACGCTTTTAACCATTAGGCTATTTATCAATCCGAACAAGATCGGAGGTTACATCGATGAAATGTTGTGAAAATAAAAACCAAGATAAGAATAGTAGCTGGAACAATCTGAATAATAAACCAGACAGAATAATTGGAAAATATATTGTTGTACTCGAATGACGTATCCGTTTATTAGAGTAAAGAATATTCTTATAGGTCAAACTATTTTGATCGGTTTGATGCTGCTGTTGGCATCGGGAGTGACCACGCCAGTTGCTAAGTGAAAGTGATGCTATGGAAAGGACGGGTTTTGAACTCCGCACACTCATCTTTTCAATCCACTTAATCACCGTGACGGTAATTTTTACCATTTTGTACAACGTAAAACTTCTTTTCTTTTCACTCATACAAGTTTGGATAATCGCAAAGGCAAATAACAATTCTGTCACTCTCTTTTGTCCTTTCGATTATCCATACAAATCCTCTTTCAGTTCTGCTTAACATCTTTGTTGGTGCTGACCTTTATCAAGTCACTGATCGAAGGGCCATTCCTAAATTCCTGCCAATATAAAATCGTCGCGTTATTATTCACTGAAAAACGTTTGATGTCAACCGTGCAAAACTAACATATTTAATCCTTGTTCTATCGAATAACCAAGCCCCAAATCTACTAACTCATCTAGCAAAAAAAAAATTGTTAGTCCTTTGCTGACCACCACCCGTGTTAATCTCTTTAACTGAGCGGCGATGATGAAGGGGGAGGGCAAAGAGGGACATTCCTGGATTGCGTCTATTTAATCTGCGCGTTGAACGATGAAAATGCGATTTTAAACATTTGCGATTTTAAAGTGTGACACACCTACGGACGGATAAAAAATCTCTTATAAAGATGCTAAGACACATCTAAATAAGACACGTCCACCCAATCTGCGCGCTTAACCATTTCAGACTTAAGAGTGAGACACGAAGGAAAATATTATTGTGAACTTAGACATGACATCGCATCATTGACGCGTCTGTAAATACTATAGAAAACTAAAACGTGACAGACTGATACAAAAAATGCCATTTAAAAATTAAGCGTGAAAGGCAATCGACTGACAGAGCCTCTAATAAAAGTGCCTGGTCGCATCTAAAAGTAAGTGTCCATTCAATCTGCTCACGTAGCGATGAAAATACTATTTCAAACTGAAGTGTGACCGACGGACTGAGGAACAAAGCCTCTGAAAGAGTTTTGAAGACGCATTTTAAAATGAAAGAACAAAATGAAAAGACTATTCAATACGACTTCAAAGCATTTCAAATCGAGAACAAAGAAAGAACGACCAATTCTCAACGAGACGTGGATGTCAATCAATCTAGTTTCCGGTTCCGGTTGGTGCGTGTCGACACAGCCAATTATGGCTCGATCTGTCTCGTCACAGAGACAGTGGTTAAGCGAGCAAACCTCTTATCTGTTATGAGTTCGAGATATGAGCAAAATAGCAACTTGCGTTCAATTAACCGTATAAAATGAATCGCTTACAAGAGGTGTATGCTGTTTCGACATAAACTACGCTAAAAGGGGGTGATTTGCCGTAAAACAGAAAACCAAACCAATTTCTCGAATCATTATAATACGAAGTGATTTTACAAGGTCGAGGAAAAGTTCGTGCGTCGTGTTATCAAATAATTGGACGATATGGCAGTTCTGTCGCATCCATACGTTGTTCTGTCGGGTTTAGGTCTGATGAATGGTCACCTATTTTTGTTTTTGGGGTGAAGTTGAAAATGCATGTCATGAAATTTTCTATTCAGACCCGAAAGATTGGTACTTTGACCCAATGCGAATGCTTGATTCTTGTTTACGGATAAATAGTTGTTGTTTTTAAATAAATTCTTAATGAATAAAATAAAGAAAACAATCTTGATGAAAGCAAATAAATAAAGGCTCATTGAAATGCGCTTTTATTTCTAATCTTTAAATTAAAAACAAACAAAAAAACATTTCCAGTAGAAACGAATGCCCCGCTAAAATCATTACACACTTTAAAGTCAGGATTAAACATGTAAGAAAGATGTACCATTCTTATTGTAATAGGAAGTAAACACCTTTTGTCGACCTCTAATATTTAAACTCGCAGTGTTTATATGTTGGCTTGGGAATAGTCAGGCGTTTAAATTAATTTCTTCAAAGATAAAAGTCGTGAATTCAATTCCCGGTTAGAACATATTTAAGAAAAAGTATTGTGATTATTTATTGAAAAAGCCTTAATAATGTTCGTGGATTCTTGGGAGAATTGTCGACTAAGAATACCATGAGTTCGCCCCGCGGTTGTTGTTCTTTTTTGTTAATAGAAATGTACTAACTATGAAAGCTATAGAAGTCTACTAAAGTTAAAATATGCATTGGATTTCATTACAATTATCCGCACATCTATTACTGATTGAGATTTGGTATTTGTCTTAAACCGAAACTATACTATTACTTGTATTAATATACTATAGAACTTATGTTACTAATATGTATTGGGTATCTGTCTGAAGCCGAAACTATGCAATTACTTCTATTAATATACTATAGAACTTATGTTACTAATATGTATTGGGTATCTGTCTGAAGCCGAAACTATGCAATTACTTCTATTAATATACTATAGAACTTATGTTACTAATATGTATTGGGTATCTGTCTGAAGCCGAGACTATACTATTACTTCTATTAATATACTATAGAACTTATGTTACTAATATGTATTGGGTATCTGTCTGAAGCCGAGACTATACTATTACTTCTATTAATATACTATAGAACTTATGTTACTAATATGTATTGGGTATCTGTCTGAAGCAGAAACTATGCAATTACTTCTATTAATATACTATAGAACTTATGTTACTAATATGTATTGGGTATCTGTCTGAAGCAGAAACTATGCAATTACTTCTATTAATATACTATAGAACTTATGTTACTAATATGTATTGGGTATCTGTCTGAAGCCGAAACTATACTATTACTTCTATTAATATACTATAGAACTTATGTTACTAATATGTATTGGGTATCTGTCTGAAGCCGAGACTATACTATTACTTCTATTAATATACTATAGAACTTATGTTACTAATATGTATTGGGTATCTGTCTGAAGCCGAGACTATACTATTACTTCTATTAATATACTATAGAACTTATGTTACTAATATGTATTGGGTATCTGTCTGAAGCAGAAACTATGCAATTACTTCTATTAATATACTATAGAACTTATGTTACTAATATGTATTGGGTATCTGTCTTAAACCGAAACTATACTATTACTTCTATTAATATACTATATAACTTATGTTACTAATATGTATGTGGTATCTGTCTGAAGCAGAAACTATACTATTACTTCTATTAATATACTATAGAACTTATGTTACTAATATGTATTGGGTATCTGTCTGAAGCCGAGACTATACTATTACTTCTATTAATATACTATAGAACTTATGTTACTAATATGTATTGGGTATCTGTCTGAAGCCGAGACTATACTATTACTTCTATTAATATACTATAGAACTTATGTTACTAATATGTATTGGGTATCTGTCTGAAGCAGAAACTATGCAATTACTTCTATTAATATACTATAGAACTTATGTTACTAATATGTATTGGGTATCTGTCTTAAACCGAAACTATACTATTACTTCTATTAATATACTATATAACTTATGTTACTAATATGTATGTGGTATCTGTCTGAAGCAGAAACTATACTATTACTTCTATTAATATACTATAGAACTTATGTTACTAATATGTATTGGGTATCTGTCTGAAGCCGAAACTATACTATTACTTCTATTAATATACTATAGAACTTATGTTACTAATATGTATTGGGTATCTGTCTGAAGCAGAAACTATACTATTACTTCTATTAATATACTATAGAACTTATGTTACTAATATGTATTAGGTATCTGTCTGAAGCAGAAACTATGCAATTACTTCTATTAATATACTATAGAACTTATGTTACTAATATGTATTGAGTATCTGTCTGAAGCAGAAACTATACTATTACTTCTATTAATATACTATAGAACTTATGTTACTAATATGTATTAGGTATCTGTCTGAAGCAGAAACTATACTATTACTTCTATTAATATACTATAGAACTTATGTTACTAATATGTATTGGGTATCTGTCTGAAGCAGAAACTATACTATTACTTCTATTAATATACTATAGAACTTATGTTACTAATATGTATTAGGTATCTGTCTGAAGCAGAAACTATACTATTACTTCTATTAATATACTATAGAACTTATGTTACTAATATGTATTGGGTATCTGTCTGAAGCAGAAACTATACTATTACTTCTATTAATATACTATAGAACTTATGTTACTAATATGTATTGGGTATCTGTCTGAAGCAGAAACTATACTATTACTTCTATTAATATACTATAGAACTTATGTTACTAATATGTATTAGGTATCTGTCTGAAGCAGAAACTATGCAATTACTTCTATTAATATACTATTGTACTTGTGTTACTGATGGAGATTTGGTATCTGTGTGTCTGGAGCAGAAACTATACTATTACTTATATTCATGCACTATTGAACTATTTTTAAATGCTCAATTCAGCTTCTGTCCACAATAGAGCATGAGACCATCCTCAAGGCATTACCTCCTCCTTCAGGAGGAGAATGTAATATATGCTTGTTCGTCATGAAAAGATCCTCTCAGCATTACTCCATCCGTTGAAATATCGTTTTATTTTCAAGTAAGTCACACTTTTTAAGAATTACGAATAATAGATTAAACAAAATTACTGAACTCTTTCTATATTTGTTATATGTAATGTTATCCCCTAATCCGTACAATTCCATGCTAGTTTTTATTATAACATCAGGTGTAATGAAGTTTGATTTGCCGAAAGATAGATAAGTCATTTGGATATTATATATAATTTATATATTGTATATTATATATTAGATTTCATGCCGGGAATGGAGATAATTAGCCGGTTTTCTAATGTCTTTCCTTTATCCTCGGACTATTAACTATTAACTAGTGTTGCGGACTATTCTCGTGTGATTGGGGTTCGACTGCTTGTTGCTCGACATATTAACCTTTGATGTAAAACGTTTTGCACTCTTACCTTTACATGTGTTAATTCCATATTTCTTTTTTGGATCACCTTCGGATGTGTCTTTTTTCGGCCTTTTCTGATGACAGGGGAGAGCTGTTTCTAATAAACTATCCGTATTACTTTTGTTTACTTTCAGTTTCTATAGAAACATGCGTAATTTTTCCTTTGTTAGAAAAACTGTCATTAAATTCTATCATTTTTAATTTAATGGTTTTATTGTAATTTCTATTTAATATTCTAAATATTGAGTTTTATTTTTGCATTTGGAAACTGATTCTTATTCGAAACGATCTGTATAAAATTTGTTTTTATATATTATCTTATATATATATATATATATATATATATATATATATATATATATATATATAATTAAAAGAGTAAGACTACTTTTTTATTATTTAATTTTCTCTAAAAATTCCTGTTTGCATTTTTCGTATTTGATGTTTAATTGTTGTTTGAAAGCTAACGTGTTTGCGGCATGCTTGCAATCTTCAGGCATTTACTTACAAAAGAATACTAATTTGATTCTCTTATTGAAAGTCCTGTGTGTGCGTGTGTGATCTTCCTAATTGCTGCCTTTTCCAGACGGAGGGTTTCAAGTCTAATGAAGTGTGTGGTTTTGTATGTGTCTACACTCTGTGTGATTCTGTATCCCTTTTTACCCTTGTTCGAGTGGGTGTCAGTGTTTAGAAGGTGGTCTTTAGAGTACTTATAGGGATATGTCTGCTCTATGTGCGTTTGTGTATTTATCATCCTTACTGTTTGTGCGTCCTTGCGCGTGTGTGAGAGAGTGTGTTTGTATTTCTTTTCATGTGTCTAAGCTTGTGTGTGCGTTTTCTTTCAGTGTTCATGGAAACACGTGTAACTTTTAACCAGCATTTACACATCAAATCGAAAAAATATACAGTATTTTTTGGAAAGAATTAAATAATAAAAAGTTAAAAAAAGGTTTGTAGCCTCTCGTTGGACCTACAATATTTTCAATGCTCTCTCTCTCTCACTCCCTTCCTCTCTCTATATATATGTTTAGCAATAATTAGGATACAGTTTGTTTTTCTTAGATGTTTCAGGATAGATCTGATCGAGAATTGTGTATTAATAAAATACCCCCAGTCAAGTTCTCTGTATACAAATGTTTACAGAATGTAACGGTTTTAACATTTACAGTTCTGACGATTGGAATTACCGTGAAACTAACTTTATTATTTATTATTGTTATAAAGCTCTATCTTAAATGATATCGATCTATTTATGTGTGTAAGGTCTGTCGTATTTACTCAGCCTTGTCTCTATTTTGAATAGTTGATTTCTATGTTTTATATATATATATATATATATATATATATATATATATATATATATATATATATATATATTAACCTACATTGAACTAGAGACTAAGAGCGGGAATATACAGGTGCGTAGGTTGGTTACTAAGGAATATAAGTGTATAGTAATACATTATTCGACTGAAATAGATAGCCATTGGCATCTGCTTTATTAAACTATATATATATATATATATATATATATATATATATATATATATATATATATGTATATATATATATATATGTATATATATATGTATATATATATATATATATATATATATATATATATATATATATATATATATATATATATATATGTGCGTGTGGGGATGGTGGGTGATCTTTCAAGTCATCTGATTTGTGCATACATGCCTGGACGGGAAGGTGCTCAACAAAATCAATACACTCATTTATCCGACGATGTAAATATGGCGGGTTGGTAAGGGTAGTGACAGAAGGTTAAAAAGGTTCTTAATTAAAAAAAAATCTATATATAAACTTTCTGATTTCGTAGTGCAACACTTGTTTTAAATCTCTTTTCTCTTTCTTGTAACTATTTACTGGAGAAAAGGTCAATGGTTCTTGCCTGTTTCCTACTGTCAGTTACAAGCAACATTTACTCGTTTTGTTGTTCTCTTTTAACGGCATATCAACATCTTCCGAAACGTAATACCTATTGTCAATTATTATACGATTAGTTGAACAAAGTACACCTTGCTCTTACGCAATCGTGCTTGTATACAGGACTAGTGTACACACACACACATATATATAATTTGTAATTCCAACAATTCCAAACGGTGTCAAAATAATCGTTTATTGTCATCTTGCAAATGTTTCATCTTGGCAAGCACTATACAAGCAGACAGAGTCTGAGTTTTACAGTTAAATAAGATTTATAATAGATTTTGCTTTCTCCTTTTGTATTGTTGTGTTCTTATTGGCTGTTTAAATTTATTGTTTAAATCTCTTGCGAATCATATTTAACTGTAAAATCCAGACTATGTCCGCTTGTATAGTTCTTTCCCAGATGAAACATTTGTAAAATGTAAATATACAGTTATTTTGTCACAGTTTTGAATTTATGACTTACGAAATAATCATCTCTGGTTTATTCGTATTTCTTAAACTCGTATGGCAGTTTACTTTGATTGGAATTTGATTACACAGTCAAATAGTAATATATAAAAATGCTAAAATATATCTTGGATCTGGGATTGAGTTATGTTTGAAACATCTGTTTTAATTGTTCTATATAGCCGTCATTTGTAATTTACTGAAAAAATCATCCATCGGTCACCTAGCTATATATGTCTTTATAATAGAGTTGAGAAGGATATTGATCAAACTAAAGATTTAAATCGAACATGCATAAAAGGACACGCAAAAGTTAGCGAGTAAAACACGTACCTACTTCGAACGAAACCGTATCACGTGACGAGGAGAAGCGAGAAAGTAAATAGCATATCAGATACCTCCTGCCACTTGAAATAAATTCGGAAGAAATCCTCTACTTTAAATAAAAAGATCAACGGTAAGTGTTTTTTTTAGGTTATCAAAAATAATAATAATAATAATAATAATAATAATAATAATAATAATAATTATAATAATAATTATAATTTATATATGTAACATTAAATTACTCATGTAATTCTATGATTTTGTATGAATATTAGTGAGAACACTAGGAGAGCATGATTTATATACGTCAGACAAGGAAGTTATGGTTTGCATAAGAACCCTTAATTGGACATTATAATATTCAACACCGAGTGAGTCTTCTGAACTTTTTATATGATTTTGTTTTTTCTATCGTTTTATTAAGTTGCAAACACCCTGAATACACTTTTCACTGTCATCTACTGTATCGATAAAAAGAAAATTTCCCACCTGGATAATTTTTGTTTGTTTTTAGACTACCATTCACTACTTGGATTGATTTTTAATCGACTTCTTTTATATTTTTCTTGAAATTGTTTTAAACATAATGACTTGAACTTTTAACAAAAAAGTGTGTTTTTGGCCAATATATTTGATGTTTTATATACTTTTATGTATTTTTAATATATTTTTTATATATTTTGAAAGCTTAATTTTATTACCTACAGTAATGTCACTGCGGTAATAGCCCTCTGAGGAGAAGATTTTCTTTGAAACTCATGAGTTAAGGACGCAATATCACTCCTTGTTTTTGAACTTTAATACCATCTGATTAATTTCTCATTTCATTATGTCATTCAATTAATATTATTGCTCTATACACTATATTGAGCTTTGTTTTTATCCTGATAGTCTACTGGTTAAAGATATAATTTATATCTTTAAAGTATTATCTTACTCTCTCTCTCTCTCTCTTTCTCTCTCTCTATATATATATATATATATATATGTATATATATATATATGTATATATATATATATAGATGTATATATATATATATATATAGTAAGCAATGAAAATATATATGGCAATCAAGCTACACAGAGGCTCCCGTGTTTCATCCCCGGGGGGAATCGTCAGGCTAAATGCATGGAGTTATTTTTGTCAGGTGTTTTTATATACGTGGCTTGCTACCTAACCAATCAGATTCTTTGTTGTTCCCTCAGCCGATCGTTGGGCTTCCCTTGAACAACGGCATTGTTGGTGACGCTCCTATTTTTTTTAACAATGGATTTTTGGGAGCCTCTGTGTAGCTTGATTGCCATATATATTTTCATTGCTTACTACCTAGCTCTACTTACGTATCGAGCACCGTTGAAGTAAATACTGAAAACTGACACATAAAAAATTATATCTTCTCATAATATTTTATGTGGATACACACGAAGTACTAATATATATATATATATATATATATATATATATATATATATCGTCATTCACATACAACTGTTTCGCTGTATCATAGTTTTTCAGTGTGCCTACACCGGCTGGGATCGAAACTTGACCGCAGTCGGAGATTTTTAAAATTAGACCATCCACATCACCCTGGAGGAAGTGAATTCTTAATGTTTATATAAACACTATCAACTACTAAACTGTGATGCGTTTGTTTTCACGAATGATCTTTGATGGAAACGAACCAATAGATCAGTCTTTTCAAGCGTGTGCATTTCAAATTTTTTCGTATCTATAATGTGTAGGGAAGATATTTCTCTGTATGAGTTCTAACGGAAAAGGCCGAGCCACGCCCGCCAGTGACGAACTCCTTTATATATTGTCTCACGGCCATTTTGAAAACACCTTTCATTGTTTGTAGGCGTCCATGCGTGCCAGTGTCAACGTACAACTGTGCTGCTATTTTTGTAACAGTGACGTAGAAGTATACGTCAAGAAAAACAAGTCAAATGTCAACATTTCTTCTTTATTTTTACATCATCATTGCTTGATTTGTTGTCAGCAAAAAGATTGTTCTCATTGGTTGATTAAACTTCGCTCAGAACGCATGCGCTAACAAGCAGCGATACAAAAGATGTCTTCTAAAAAGAACCTTATCAATTGTACGATGCCCATTGATACAAAAACAGATATCGCTTCTCATGTGTGTCTCTATTCATGTGCTGTAATATAACGGTACTGCGTAATGGATTTAAAGGACAACGTCTCCAGGCACAGAATGATTCGGTGACGTGATCGTTTGAAGGCGATACAAGGGAGGTTATGTAGTCATTGGAAGTTGTACGTTGGTATTTAAGCATGTGAAACTGGTACAAAGACGACAAAGAAATATTGTAACGTAGTTGGTTATGTCTACGTGGTGCGATTCCTTTTATTTCTGAGAGGCGCAATCCCATATTCTTTCAGTTATCTGAAATGGTTATATGAAAAATATCACACGCGAAAAAGTTGTGGTTCATTGGATAAAAAACCGTGTCATTAATGTTTGCATTAATTTAGGTTCGTTTTTAGACTACGGATTTTGAAGCCAAAAAAACATATATATATATATATATATATATATATATATATATATATATATATATATATATATGTGTGTGTGTGTGTGTGTGTAAATATATATATATATATATTATTTCATTTATACATGTAAAATATTGTACGGTGATATAATATATTGTGCATAGACTTTGAGTATTTACTTCAATGCGTGAGTAGAGCTGGGTAGTAAAGTATGAAAACTATTTAAAAGCAATTAAGCTACACAGACTTTTATCTGCGTAGGCACTTAACCTGAGAGTTCCCCGCAAGCATGAAATGCGGACTCCTCTGTTTAGCTTAATTGCAATAAATAGAATTTCATACTATATATATATATATATATATATATATATATATATATATATATATATATATATATATACACATATTATTATATTCCCTAAATGTAATATATATATACACTAGGAAACCTACCCAACCTCCGGGCAGCAACTAATTGGGAGGAGGGGGGCTTAAATAAAAAAAATGTTTTTACTCAGAGAATTCCATAATTTTTATAAACTTTGATAATTTTTTACATTAACATCCTAATCTAAATTTTCCCCCCTTAAAAATGAGATTCTTTTTATGGTCATTCTAGATTGTTAAGGCAGTTTATCTGTTTTTAATAATAATCCTAAGTTTGACTGACAAGGTCGTAAAACCACACGCAATTGCCACAAAAGGCGCCTCTCCCTCCTTATAAAAAATAATAACGCACATAATTCATCTCCAATGGCAAAAACAATGTCAAACTGCACTAAAACCCTAGAATGCGATGAAAATAGAGGATTCATTAACATTAAATCTATATGCGAAACTGATCCCCATTCTAAATTCTAAATTATTTTTTGTTGTTTCACCTTCGGCCAGGTTTTTCAGGGTATTAACACGTAATCGCCTGAAAAAGTAGAATCTCATTTTATCAGGGTTGAGGTGGGGTTGTATTGGGTGTGAATCTACAATAATATCGAAACTGTCAATATTTTTTTTATTCATTCCATAAAAATAAGATATTTAATGAGTTAGATCATTTTAAAGTTATTTATTTAATTTTCACCGGAAAGGTTAACACAACTAAAATCAATTGTTTAAAATTAAAATAAAAAAGGAACGTATAGTAAAAAAATATATAAGATTAAAAAAAAAAAAATAGGGATAAATTTACAGATAAACACCTCCCATTAATACCCCACCACTCCGAAAACAAATGACATTCTGCTTCTTTAGAGAATTACGTGATAACACATGGAACACAGAAAGAAAGAAAAACAAATATTTTAGAATTTAGAATGAGGGATCTGTTGTATATATATTTAACATAAAATGTTCCTACATTTCCAGACCGTTGTATTTCTTTAGGGAACTTAACAATTTTTTTTAACCACTAACCCTAAGTCCGAGTGGCAGGGTAATAAAACCACACGTAATCTCCTAAAGATTTAATGCCCTAAAACTGGTCCAAAAAATTGAATTTATATACGAAAAATTTTCCCACTTTAAATTATAAACTAATTATTTTTTTCTTTTCTTCTTTCCATCAAGTTAAAAAAGGTAGAAAATTATTATTTTTTTGGGGGGGGGGGGAATTCAGCGGGAGGTGTTAATTTACAATCATACCAGAATATGAATCTGTATTTCTTTCGTAATCTGGACAGATCATAGTGCTATTAAACTTTTGTCATTATTTGTCAATGAGAATACGGTCTTTGTAAACATAAAAAAATAAGTTTGTTAGTAAAATTCATAAATTAGGCATTAACTTAATTAATAATTTTTTTTTTTATTAATTTTCACGGAAAATTTGAAAACTGCAAAAAGAGGGCGAGAGAAAGGGAGCATATATATATATATATATATATATATATATATATATATATATATATATATATATATATATATATATATATATATATATATATATATAGAGAGAGAGAGAGAGAGAGAGAGAGAGAGAGAGATAAAAGCGAGCGAGACAACCACACTCTGGCTCTATCTCTCTCTCTCTCTCTCTCTCTCTCTATATATATATATATATATATATATATATATATATATATATATATATATATAGAGAGAGAGAGAGAGAGAGAGATGAAGCGAGCGAGCGAGACAACCACACTCTCCCTCCTACTTCTCCTTTCTCTTATCGCTTTTGCCTCGCTTTTAGCAAGCCCCAATCTTTCGTAAGGTGTTTTAGTTATTTTTGTGATTTATTTATTAAATAACTTTAATTAATCACTGTTAATATAAACGTAACTATTGTATATAGAAAGCAACATAAGCCAATGCAATTGCAACTATCCAACTAGTTGATAACTCCATGCTGCATCTTGATGATCTCCAGCTCAATCAGCAGATCAAAGTATAACAGCTGACTGTCCACAATCAAGGCATCAGCCTTTACAACTCATTACTATTAATTCAATTTGACTTAATTCATTTTAATTTTAATAGAAAATTATACAACAAAAATATATAATAATTAGATGATAGATACTTTTAAAACAACTTAATTTAACTGGAATATAATTAATAATTTAATAATTTATTAACTTAGTATTTTCTTTATTTGTGTCCGTCCTGCGTCGAAGAATTCTCCTAGCATTTTCCGAAGCATCTTCTTCTTTTGCAGACTGGTTCACAAATGAAGACTCGAAAACACAAAACGGATTGTTCATCGCTGACTTTTATTGTCGACACTATCATTTTCTCACACCCGTCTAATTTATGTACCGTACGCACTACCAGAAAAACGAGCTCCTATGATGTACTCGCGACCCCGTGGCAATTTTCGCTCTTCAATTTCCTATTTGCGATAGTACTTTTCAAAATTGTTTATTTTTTTCACGCAGTTTTTATTCCAAACAAATAATGACAAATATTTCTGCTTTATATCAACTCTTACCTTATGATCTGTCTAAATAACATTCGAATTTCAAAAGCGCATTCTGACCCACATTCCAATTCCGACCTACATTATATCGCCAACATTTGCAATCCGAGTTTTCGTCATCGTAATAGCTATTACGAATTATCATTATTATTATAATTAGTACTATAACCACCTTCCCCAAAGACGAGCTCGGTACATACTATTTCAAACTTAAAGGTGACTGAGCGACTGAGGAAGTCTTTTATGGAGATGCCTGGATGCATATGAAACGACTAAACATATAAAATCGAGAGTTGCAAAAATTACAGAATGTATAATCACCGTTTACACTTTAGTTCAACGCTGTAAAATTCGGATTTCAGTTATAAATCTTCTGACGCGAATAAATGACCGGAAATGAGCATCATACACTCTATTACTTTTTGTGTCTACACGAGTGACGAGTACGAACCATATTGTTAATATGCAACCATTCAATTTGCTATTTTAAGAGTGACAGACTGCCCGAAGAACAAAACCTACTAATGCACGTGAACAAACACGCGGTACATCGCAAAACGAAAAACTTACTTAGCTGATCAAACGTTCCTCTACCGTTTAAACCATATCGTACATGTTGAACTATGCTGATATAATTATATTTAACTTTCAGTCGTTTATTTAACAACATATCAAGTAAATATTTGGAAAAATAAAAGCGACTTACATGGCAACATATTTTCTACTTCTTCATGTAAGAACAAGTATATGAAAGAGAAGTCCATTCAACGTGCTATTTTAAACTTATGAGTGACAGACCAACGGAAATGCTTTTTCAGACTTAACCGTGACAGACCATCGAACGACAGAACCTCTCACAGACATTATTAGACGTAGATCAAATAAGATGCGTCCATTTTATCTACGCGTTTAGCGATGCACATTCTATTTCAAACTGAAATGTTACAGACTGACCAACGACTGACAGACAAAGCCTGTCATACAGATGTAAGGACGCATCTCAGAATGGATGAAACGAATTATTTCACATCGGCTAATCTATGACAGTCCTACTGAAGTTCAGATTAATTGCTTAGCATTTTGATACCATCAACTGGTCAGTCAATTTTAGACTCACATGATTGAATTAACCTTTCACTTCTTGGTTGAAGAGCATTGGCAAGACATTCGAATATACCAGGAGACATATCGGGTTGAACAAAATTTAATCTTAAATTAAGTACTAAACGATTAAAACGTAGGAATTTTAAATTAAAATAAATTAATTTCAAATCGAAACAAATGAACATAAGATACTAACAACTTAAACAATTAAATTATATGAATTTTAATTTCAATCAGATGAATGTTTAGCTAAAACAAATCAACATCAATTACCAACATATGAAATTCATATTAAAATAAATAATGTTACATTTAAAGATTATTTTAAATTAAAATTAAAACAACTTAAATTAAAATTAAAACAAATGAATTTCAAATTAAAACAAATGTATTTTGATTTTAAATGTTATTTATTGCATCTTAGTACGTATTTATAATTGTATATATATATATATATATATATATATATATATATATATGGCTTATTTAAGTTAGAAATAACACGGGAAACCATACTACTACAGATACTTGAAGTCCTATAATGAAGTGATATGCAACTACAATAATACCATGGAACGCAAAACGATAAACTATATAAAAATATATTTTGATGAAGAATGCAGTATATTTTACAACCAGAGCTAATATCTGAACTGCTATTTGTGTTTTTCATTTATCTAAATATTCTAATATATAATATTAATTCAGTCGGACTTGTTTTACGTTAAACCTTAAACAGCATTGCAACTGACAAATCGATATTTGATTCTGGCGACTGGCCAGTCATTTTCGTTAATTCTCAATCTGTGTTCTTTACATAATAATTTATTTCCAGCCAAATAGATCTTTTAGTAGCACACATAGAGTGAGGTTCACCGATTATCACATGTAATCACTGCGTTTATTACAAGTGGAAAATGAAAATACTGTACAGCCGATAATTATACTGTCCGTCATAATACCTAGGTCAAATGTTTTCCTCTGATAAATAATAGAAATGTAAATACATAAACACAAAACATCTCATTCGTATATCGCACAACACGGACTTACAAGTACACCTAAACAAACACGCGTAACATCGTAAAATGAACAACGGATTAATAATTCATCGCTTACGTAAGTTGTTTGATGATTAACATGATTCTATTACACAATTATTTACATTTTCGATATGGTTACATCTGACGTTATTTTAACCGACTTCAACGATTAATAAGTTATATAAAGTGATATCCCCTCCCATTCAAACCATATCGTACATTATAAACGATCATGGAATAATTATATTTAACTTTCAATCTTTTATTTCACGACGTATAAACTAATACTTCGGGAAAATAAAATAGTAAAAATTGTAATAAAATGGTTTCTACTTTTACGTACACCATGTAGTAGCTAACAATTAAAAAAAAAAAAAATTATTCAAAACTAGACACACCACCATTCATGGCATAATTACGAAACATCCCATGACTATAAACGATAGTTTTTAAGTTATAAAATCACTAGCCGTTAAAAACTAAATAAGAAAACACAATAGATGTAAACCCAGAAAGCCTTACATCACCTGATGTTTATTTGATAAATCAAATCAAAAGTACTCGTTAAAAGGGAAGAATAATATGAAACCAGAAACCAACAGAGCTTGTATACACCAACTTGGCGGAAATAATAAATGGACTATTCGGAAAATTAAAAAAAAACTAATAAAACAAAAACACTCTGTGTTATTTGGTCACATTTACGTGAATATATATATATATATACATATATATATATATATATATATATATATATATATATATATTCTGTAGGCAGAAAGAGTTGTCTCATAAATTAGATCTATTTAGAGACTTCTAATAAAAAAAGAAAAATACTTTGCCTATTTTGCCCATTTATTCTTTGTAGTTTAATGGCATTATTCAATCTACCTTTTTTTTTCTTTTTTTCCCTCCCAACGTTATTCTTTCCCCCGTTTTAAAACGATATTTGCCGACATTTTCTCTTGACAATGTGTCGACCGAAAGGTACCTAGGGACGTAGTTTTTATTTTGTCAATTTTAGTCGATCGTTTTATTCGTTTTAAATCGACAATTAAATATTATTTAATATTTCCTCTCCTTTTTTTTCTTGTAATAGTGCCTCTTTCGCTATGACTCCGTTTATTTTATTTAAAAGCAATATATATATATATATATATATATATATATATATATATATATATATATATATATATATATGTATATTTATATATATATAGTAAGTTAAAGAAAGTTTTAAAACATAGAATGAAATTTCAGACAGAATTGAATGGTTAGTAGATGTGTTGCATTACCCATTTGTCTTTCTCCCTCTCCTCGATTTGTGTTGCGTTTTCCTTGTTTCTTCCATTTCGCTGTGTTGTCGTTTGTTATCTCAGTTCGTGTCATCAATCTTTTGGTCGCTGATTCGTTTCCTCGTCGTCGTCAGTATTTTTTCGCGTTCTGTATCGTCTTATTCGCCAACATCCGTTGTCGCTGAGTTCTAGCAAAGAGAATTAAAAAAAATACAGGTTCTGGAAATGGAGGTTTATTAAGAGAAAATATTAAGTAATCACAAGTACAATTCACACTACTTTGTGTAAGAGAGAGACAGTTATATTTACCTAAATAACAATTAGCTAGATATATAGACGGATAAAGTTTTAGACGCATATACAGATAGACAGACATGTAGATAGATGGATAGACAGATAGGCAGACCGATCAGCGCCCATCGTCGGGTGACCTCTCAGTTTTTTTCGTTGTTAAGCCAGTATCCCCCAAATCTATCTGTTTCTTCTCGCTTTTGTCCCACGTTACGTCACATCCGGGGATCTCTCTCCGCATTTGTACCGAGCCTTAGCCCCGTCTTGCCTTACTATTTTGTTTTTGGATTTTATCAGCGACTCTTTCTTTTGTCGGCTTTACCAATCGTTGGCTGACTATGACCTCAACTTTCCCTGATAGCACAGTTTCATGTTCCCTTCTTCGTTGTTAACAGGACAAGTGAATCACTACCAGCAAAGTCTTTTGTAAACGCAGTCAGCTACAGTTGTCTTAATACTAGCATATCTAAACACTCATTATTCAACTTCTGGAATTAGTGGAAAACACATCTACCACAGATTAGGGTCGGTTACGCGATCGAAATGTCGGTTGGTTTTAAAGATATGTCTGCGTCATTTTAACTTGTTAGTTACATGTTTTTACACTAATTCCATTCACTAACCATTATATATATATATATATATATATATATATATATAGTAAGCTATGAAAATATATTTATGGCAATCAAGCTACACAGAGGCTTCCGCGTCTCATCCCCGGGGGAATCTTCAGGCTAAAATGGATGAAACGCGGGAGCCTCTGTGTAGCTTGATTGCCATAAATATATTTTCATAGCTTACTACCTAGTTCTACTTACATATCGAGCACTGTTTGAAGTAAATACTGAAAATTGATACATAAAAAATTATATCTCCTTATAAAATTTTATGTGGATACATGAAATACTTATATATATATATATATATATATATATATATATATATATATATATATATACTGGTGAGTGTGTTTAACTGGTTGTATGTTCGTTTGTTTCCGATGCAAATATAATATAGCTTCACCAAATTGTGTTTAGCGAAGCAGATGTAACTTTTTACGAGAAATCTAATTTTCTGTATAAATGTTTACAAAATGTCGTGTCTCTATCTGTCTATTTCTCGCATCAACACAACTTTAATAATTACACATCAAATTATTATTATGTTTATTTACTATTAATTGAATAGCGTAAAATAAAAGGAACTTTTGAAATCCTATGAAAACATAATCTGATTGCGAAATGCATTAAATTATTATTATGTTTATTTACTATTAATTGAATAGCGTAAAATAAAAGGAACTTTTGAAATCCTATGAAAACATAATCTGATTGCGAAATGCATTAAATTATTATTATGTTTATTTACTATTAATTGAATAGCGTCAAATAAAAGGAACTTTTGAAATCCTATGAAAACATAATCTGATTGCGAAATGCATTAAATTATTATTATGTTTATTTACTATTAATTGAATAGCGTAAAATAAAAGGAACTTTTGAAATCCTATGAAAACATAATCTGATTGCGAAATGCATTAAATTATTATTATGTTTATTTACTATTAATTGAATAGCGTCAAATAAAAGGAACTTTTGAAATCCTATGAAAACATAATCTGATTGCGAAATGCATTAAATTATTATTATGTTTATTTACTATTAATTGAATAGCGTCAAATAAAAGGAACTTTTGAAATCCTATGAAAACATAATCTGATTGCGAAATGCATTAAATTATTATTATGTTTATTTACTATTAATTGAATAGCGTAAAATAAAAGGAACTTTTGAAATCCTATGAAAACATAATCTGATTGCGAAATGCATTAAATTATTATTATGTTTATTTACTATTAATTGAATAGCGTCAAATAAAAGGAACTTTTGAAATCCTATGAAAACATAATCTGATTGCGAAATGCATTACGCTTTCTTCGTAAACAAGTCAGCCGTTATCAGTTTTTTTTAATAATTGAAAAAAATTTAATTGCTTCGTGACTCTTCGAAATTTGAAAGAATTTTGACCGTCGAATAGCAGATAAATTTAAAATTCTTAGCAAATACGTATGTGCTAAAAAATTGATATTTACTATTTACACCTAATCATTTTATAAACATAAATTAAAATTACCGTGACGAAATTAGTTTTATACCAGTTATGTTCACTAATTAATTAAATGACCAACCGATACTCTAATAATTAAATTAAACTTTCAAAATCAAAACCAATGGCATAGTTAAAAGAATGAAAAAATGAAAGTAAAAGACACCTAAACAACTTATGGTAGGTACAACTATTTATAAATGAACTAGTACCCAAGTTTAGCGCATTTAATGGAGACATAGCACTGCTAAATTAACTCTATCTTCAGCCTCCAAATCGGTTCTGATATCACTCAATTTAGCACAGTATTAAAAATCACATTGGAGTATCTGGTGTTCTGAATTTTGAACCTTATTAAATGGAGAAAAGATGTCGCAGTATTATAAACCTATCCTGAGACTAGTATTCTACTCATAATAATAAAACCATGTTTTATCCGTTTATATGTTTCTCTAAAATCAATTAGGCGACTTTCCCTAATTTTCAATATTTCGTGGGTTGTTTCTACTAATATAGAGGTTCAGTGCCAACAGTAACAGCCCCCAATGAAGTACCATATGTAGAGTATCAGCCTTACCAAGATTCAGGTTTTCATGTGTATTTGAGAGAATGGGTACCTCTCTTTATTCTTTATGCTTCGTCTCACCCAAGCGATGCTGGAAAAATCCCAAGGCCTTTCCTATAATTTGAATATCTTAGAAAGTTAAACATGAGAATATAAATAGTAATATAAAATTAATTCGTTTTCATTTGAAATTCGTTTATTTCAATTTTAAATTCATTTGTTTTAATTTCAGTTAATGTCATTTAAATTTCATTTTCACATTACAATTCAGTTGTTTTGTGAATTCTAACAACTACTGCGACTTCTACTGCTAACACAAACAGTAATTTCTCCAAAGCTATTGGTTAGAATTACACCAAATTTATCATGAAACCTTACGTGCTGATCATGTTATAAGGGGTGAAAAGCTGTTGCTATTATTACCGAAAAAACGTTCTAGAATTTCCAAGATTATTCGGCAGAATTGCACTAAATTTTGCATTAAGAACCCTTGTGATGACTGCTATGTCATAGAGGGCCAACATCTACTACTACTACTACTACTACTACTACTACTACTACTACTACTACTACTACTAATAATAATAATAATAATGTAAGATACCCCCTAAATTCTTTAAGGGAATCACAACTTCAAGAAGTGATCTGGAACACACCGCATGGATTTTCGTCACGTAACTATTATGGTCTGTACGTATTGCATAGTGTTGTTGTGATATATATCAATTCAAGTCAGAATTTCCCTTATTTCTTTGCCCAGTATATATCCGTCAACAAAATCTATATATGGAATTCTGCTTCGTACGTGGTGCAGTCGCTTATTGGTGCAGTCTTCCAGAAAAATTAGTTTCGTTCGAATTCACCGACTTTTATATTTTATCCGCTCAGTCGTTTCCTCTTTGCAGAGCAATTTCAGCGCAGGGATAGAGGTGACTCTCTTTCCAAAATAATAAGCTCTTATTCTTTTACTGAGAACACCGTAAATTTTATAGGGTACAAATCTAATCACAGTCACGTTTTCGGATCAACCATTCCATCTGTACTCTTCATCTTAATCACTACGCTTACCAACAATGACGCGACCAATGAAAAAAAACTTTTCAAAGTTACGTTTTCAGATTGCAAATAATAAATCTCGACAATCTTCCATGACGTTGTTAGAATATGCATAACAAAACGTCCCCTTTTTTTTTTTTTTTTTTTTTTGTTTCTTGGCCTTTTGGCTAATATCAAAGTGTAGTATCTGTTCCGATGGATACTGCACTCCATAGACTGGTATTGTCTTGGCCTTCGGGTCTTGATTTACGCCGGTCTATGGGTCTGTCCTGTGCAGTTCTGGGAGGTCCACATTCCCAGGCTTTGCCTCCCCTCTTTGGGGAGGAGTAAGTTTATTGCTTACTGTCTGAGGCGCCTCTACCGGGGAATGCTGACGGGGCTGCCCAGGCAATTTTTAAACCCCCACTTTCCCGACCCGACCATGGGTTACATCTTACTTGTGGGAGTAAGATAAAAACTGGCCTTGTGCCTAACTCTTGGAGAGGAGTAAATCAATACAATACTTTGTTTTGAACTCATACTTAATTAACCATTGTAGACGATTTTTCACTTTCTATCGTAGCACATGAGTGTTTCGGTTCTGGATCTACTTACCGAGAAATGAGGAAGGATTGTAATAGCAGTTAACAGCTTTTAACTAGCAAAAACAGTTATTACCGGTCAGTTACCGTAGCGTAGTTATTGCGTCGCGCAAGAAAGTAGGTCAGTTACCATATAAACGTACACTGATTCAATGTTGTCCCTTCTTATAACTTTAATACAAACGTATCAATATTTATTTAAATTTAAACATTTTTATTCATTTTTCATTGTAAGTTATATTTGGTTTATATTTATGCACAAAATATTCGCTTACTCTTCTAATTAAACAATTATCATTTTACAATTATTATTATATAAAAAATATCTAAATTACAAATACTTTTATTTCTATGAAATGCTACTTTACTTTCAGTGTTTGTGTATAGATACTATTATTTACAATCCACCCTCCTCCTTCCATTTTTCTTTACTAACACACACAAACATTCTTCGCTATCATGTAAATGCGTTACTGCTAGGATGTTCTTTCTCATTCATGAAATAATACGAACGTTTACATTTTACGTGTATTATTTATTCTTTATAAATTCAATGCTTAATAATTATAAATTTAATAATTAATATTAATAGATACTTAAGAAATCAAGAAAATTACTTATACGTTGTTTAGGAATATGAGCCAGAGTTTCTTGACTTCTCCAATTCCCGAGCATACCTGTGCACGGGTCTCGCTTAAAAAAAATAAAAAAACAACAACAACAACAACAACAACAACAACAACAACAACAACAACAATAATAATAACAATAATAATAACAATAATAATAACAATAATAATAATAATAACAATAATAATAATAATAATAATAATAATAATAATAATAATAATAATAACAATAATAATAACAATAATAATAATAACAATAATAATAATAACAATAATAATAATAACAATAATACCGAATGTAATACCATTAAAAATGTGCACTCTGATGTTTACATACCTCCCACTCTTATAGAGCATGACTACAAGTTATCATTGGCAGTCATTTTGGCCAATACTTATAAAACCAACGAAAGCTACCAGCACATATCAGACGCCATTTTTAGTGTTTCCTTTGTTGTTTTTCACCGATGTAGACACATCTGTATTCTAAAAAAAAAAAAACGCGGGTTTTGACTGTGACGTTAAACTTGTATTCAATTTATGGTCCAAATCAATTTTTTATCGGAGAGAAATTTAGGACGCCAGCGGTAAATAAACAGACTTGCTTATGTATAAGTAGTTGTGTATTGTGTCTTATGGAACATATGGACGCCATTTTTTATTGTCCACTTTGACCTGCTCTACTGTACATCTAATGAGTCAACTTTTCTCTTAACTTGTTCTCTTTATTTTAGTCACTTTTTTTTTTATTAAACGTGATTCATTTTGTTTTATTTTCTTTTACTTTGTTTCACACTCTATCTTTTTCTTATGTTATTAAACTTCATAGTATTAATCATCATTAATCTTTTCTTGCTTTTCTTTCTTTTTTTTTTATTCATTCGTATTTTATTTTATTTCTTCTTTCTTTCGTCTGTTCTTTCGTTTTCCGTCTTAATTGGTTCTTTTCTTTCGTTTTGTCTACCTCACCACCATTCTAATTTGATTCATCTTCATATTATTAATGTTCATCAAGCTTTTAATTATTCTCTTCCTTTCTTTTCGTTCTTTCTATCTTTTTCTTTCTTTCTTTTTATTCTAGTTTTTTTAAATTTTCTTTCTTTCTTTTCTTCATTCTTCTAACTTGTTTATCTGTCTTTTTTTTCTTTTCTTTCTATCTCTATGTCTTTCTCTTGTTCTCTTTTCTTTTTGTTCTTCTTTTTTCTTCTTTTGTTTCCTTCTTCATTCTCGGCTTTCATTCTATCCTTATTTTCGTTCTTCTTTTCTTTCTAAAGTGTTTCTTCATTTCTTTCATTTATTCTCTAACTTCTTTGCTTCTTACTTTTGTTATTTTTTTTTCTTTCTCTTTCTTATTATTCGTTCCTTTTTATTTATTCTCTTTTTTATTCATTCTTTTTCTGTTTTCGTCGACTCATGGCCATACGATCTTTTTGTGTTCTATGACGTTTCAAAACTATTTTCTCTTTTAAGTTCACGTATTTCAAAACTGATTTTTCTTTCTTCATTATGAATCTTTATCTTTTTCTTTATATACATTATTATTTTAGTTTCTTTCGTTTCCAATTCTTTTTTTATTTAAAACTTGATCTTATTTCGTTCTTTTTCATCTAATTTCAAACACACTTGCTTTGTTTGTTTGTTATTATGACTTCTTTGTATAATCTTCATTAATTCTTTTTACTTCCCATTTCGTTGTCTTGATCTTATTTCTTTTTTTTTCATCTAATTTCAAACACACTTGCGTTGTTTGTTGTTATTATGACTTCTTTGTATAATCTTCATTAATTCTTTTTACTTCCCATTTCGTTGTCTTGATCATATTTCTTTCTTTTTCATCTAATTTCAAACACACTTGCGTTGTTTGTTTGTTATTATGACTTCTTTGTATAATCTTCATTAATTCTTTTTACTTCCCATTTCGTTGTCTTTCTTTCTTTCGTTTATTCTTTGTTTCTCTCATTCATTTCCTAACTACTTTGTTTTCCTTTTTCATTGTTCACTAAGATTCATCTATGCCTTTTCTTTTCTTCTATTTGCGTATTTATTTCCGTCTTTCTCTCTGTCTATCAATCCGCCTGTCGTTATTTCTATTTCGTTCCCATTTTCTTCAGTATTACCTCCATTTTCATCGTCGTTTCGATCATTGCTTTACTTTCATTGGCTCAGTATGATCAATATATGTTTTGTATCCTTCCCTTTTTTCTTTGGTATTTTTTTCTTTCTTTTTGTCTCATATTTTTCTTTCATTATTTCATTCACTTCGTTGGTAATTTCATTCATTGGCCTTTTTCATTGCCTCATTATTATGCATTCATATTTCTAGCCGCCTTTTCTATTTTCCGTCTTTCCTCCCTTCTTTCTTTCTGTTTATTTTTCCACCTTTCTTCTTTTAATTGTCTTTCTTCTTCCTTCCTTTCTTTTATCCGTTATTTCTCTTGTTCCTTTCTTTCTTTCTGTTTCATTTCACTTGTTTTAGTCCTTCTCACCCCGAGACCATATCTTGTATTTCTTGTTTTTCTATTTCGACCTTAATTCCTTTAAAAATATTTTCCTTATTTTCCTTTTGTCTCGTCTTTCTTTAAAATTCTGGGCAATTTCATCCTTTTTCCTCTTATTTCTTACAACTCATTCGGCCCTTTTTGTAAATCTTACACAATTTCGCTTTTAGTAAAAAAAAAAACACGGACACATCTACACTGTCCAACTTCCCCAAATTCTCCATTTCCAAATGTTATTCTCTCATAGCCTTACTTCTATGTATATCGCATCCAAGTTCCCAAGACGATACATTCCTCTACTTTTTTTTATATATCTCGGATGGCCCCAGGGTGAAATCTCCACGCCTCCATCCCATTCTCTTCTCTACACATCCTTCGATCTACCTCCTAATATTTCTCGCGTCTTCCTACCCATCTCCACTCCTCTCTCCTTCCCCGTCTCCTTTATTTCCTCGAATTACTGTTGCTATTCAATCCCTACCCTTACCTCCTTTCTAATCGTTCCAAACCCTTCCTGCAGCCGAAACAACGCCCGATATCCCCTTCCCGCCCGGGCCTTCATTTCTGACCCCCGCCACCCGCTTCCTAATCCTATCCTTCTTCCCCACCCCTGCTTGTCTCTCCTTTCGTCTTGATTCACCATTCCAACCTCGCTCTGGCCTTTATCAGTCTCTTCTGACCATTAAAACTAGTTCGTTTCGTTTTTGTTGGCTGTTTTCGCTTTTGCATTCTAACCCTCCACTCGGAATAGATTGACTCTTTCTTTAAGACTCTCAGTCTTACTCGCCATTTTGCTTCTCTTTCTTTTACTTTTATTCTTTGCTGATTCGCATTGTATTCATCTTTATTGCCTGGCATAATTCCTTAACTTTCTTTTGCAGTGATCTCTTCTTATATCAATATCACTTTATTTATTCTTGCAACGTTCTTTCTTTCTTTCTTTCTTTTTTTCTTTCATTCTTTCTTTCTTGTTTTATTTCTTTCTTTCTTTCTTTCAATTTAAACACTTCTTTTCTCCCATTCTTAAGTATTATACTACTGTCTATCATTTTATTTACTATTTGATCGTTTTCCTTCTTTGTTTCGTTCTTTCTCGTTCCATAGAATTTTAGATGCATCCTAGCATCGCCATGAGAGGCCTGGTTTTTGTCGGTCTGTCACGCTTAAGTTTGAAATAACATTTCAATCGCTAAATGGATGCATCTGAAAGAATTTTCATTCTTGGTACTTTTTGGTTTTCTTTTATTCTCCACAACCACCACCACCACCACCACCACCACCACCACCACCACCACCACCACCACCATCATCATCATCATCATCATCATCATCATCATCATCATCATCATCATCATCATCTGTTTCTCTCTTTGTCTTTTTCTTCTATTCTCTACCTCTCTCCTCCTCTCTCCTTTCTCATTCGCTCTCTATCCCTCTCTCTTCTCTTTCCCTTCTCTCTTCTTTCTCCCTCTCACTTCTCTCACTTCCCATCTCTCCCCTCGCTCACTCCTCTCCCTCTGCTCTCCCCTATCCCCCTGTATTTGTACTCGTTTACCATTCTTCGATTTTCTGTTGCAGTTTCTTCCATTCGTTTCTTTTTCATTAATCCCCTTAACAATTCTACTTTTCATTCCTTTCTTTCTTTCTTTCTTTCTTTCTTTCTATTTCATCTTTTCTCTCTTTTCATTTTCTTCTCCTTTATCATTCCCTACAGTGTTACTCTTTCTTCCTCTCTCATGCATTACTATTATTCTGCATTCTCTCTTTCTCTCACCCCATTTTAAATCCGTCGATCGCTTTTTCACATGTTCTCGATTTCCTTATTTCTTCAAAATCGTTTGTCTGCTTCTTTCTCTCTCATTCTTTGGTATTAATTCAACCTTTCCTTGTTAACTATTCTCTACATATTTTACTCTTTTGTAGTCTTTAGATACGTCCATCCGTCTCTATAAGAGGCTTGATCGGCAGTTGGTCGTTCTTTCAGTGTGTCTGCCTGCCTGTCACGCTCAAGTTGTAAATAGCATTTTCATATCTAAGCGAGCATATTTGATGGACGCAGCTTATTTTATATTCGCCTAACGATATATATGCGAGGTTATGTCCGTCCGTTGGTCTGTCATACTATAGGTTGACATGGCATTTTAACCGTTAATCGCGTAGATTAAATGGACACATTTTAAGAATAGCCGTACTTTGTTATTCGTTTCGATTTTATCAATATTTTACTCTTTCTTTTTCTTTCATTCCTTTCTTTCAACATCTCATTTGTTCTTTCCTTCTCATTATTTGTTCTCGTATCATTCGTTTATTTTTTCTTTTTCCTCCATTCTTTACTTTTCATTCTTTCTTTTTCTTCGTTTGTTTTTCTATAAACTTTTTACTCTTTCTCTCTCTCTCTCTCTCTCTCTCTCTCTCTCTCTCTCTCTCTCTCATGTTCCTCTTTATTTCATGACTCTATTTAGACCATTTTACTCTTTTTCTCTCTGACATTCTTTGCTTTACTTAACTTATTTTCTCATTCGTTACTCCTATTACATTCATTCACTCCTTTTCTCTGTCATTCATACTCCTGTATAATTGTTTTGAAACTTCTTACGATTCTATCTGTCGTCCTTTAATCGGTGAAAATTGCATTATTTCTTTCTTCTTTTCTTTCTTTTATCTTTCTCAGTATTAACATTTCTGTTGTCTTTGTCCTTTTCCTTTCCTTCTTTTGTCATTTCTTAACGCCTTTACTCTGTCTTTCTTTTTTATCTTTCTTTTTTAAATCACTCTTTACTTTCTCTGTATGATACATTACACTTAGACTCTTTCTTCCTCTCTCATTCTTTTTCATCTTTTCAGTCTTTCGTTTTTTCACATTCTTTCCTTTTTGTAAATATTCTACTAATTTTTTCTTTTCTCCTTCATTCTCTTCTATTTTTCTACGATAACTCTTTTATCCATTCGTTTTCTCCATATTCTCTTTACTTTTAAATAATGAGCTCTCCATCTCTTTATTTTCATTTCCCTATTTTCCATTACTTCTTTTAATCAATTTCTTTCTTTCATTCATGTTCTACATTTTTCTCTTTTTCTTTTTCTCGTATTTGAACTCCTCAATAATCCTTATTTTTTTTACGATTTTGCCCGCCATTTTACACTTTTCTTTATTTGTTTATTCTTTGTTGAACTTTTTTCCCCACTCTTTTTATTTTCTTTGACCGTTTTCTTTTTTCTTATTTTCTGATTCTTTATTTAGTTGCAATTATTTTCTAAACCTTTCGTTCACGTGTATTAATATGTTTTTGTACAATCGAGTCACCGCTTAGTAACGGTTGTTGAAACTGGTCAGAAAGTGACTATTTAAAAGGAACGGCTCAACAAGAATTTGTTTAGATTGGACTAGTAAAACGGCAATGTTATAGTCAACCAGGAAGCAGCCCCGTTGTACTGTGTTCCACAGAAGGCCGTTTCTAGGAAAAAAAACTTTGCCTATGAAAGTTCCGCTTAGTTCTAGATACACAGATGGAGAAAGAGAATTTATTGGCAGTGGTTGTAAGTAGACGAGTTTTTATTGTGGATGTTTTACAGGAGGGGACATTTTTACTCCTCAGATTCTTTACTATTTCTTTGTTCATTCAACCTTTCTTTCTTTTACACTATTAGGTAGTTTGGTAGTTTTGTTTTACGGCATATCAACCCTTTTTGGGTTATTTAATGCCGAATCTGGTCTTGTTTTCTTCTCTTTCTTGTTTCTTTCCCCTTTTAATATCTGTTTCTATTTAACCCATAGTTGGGACCCTAACAGGTACTACCACTCCGGGTCAGGGTGGACCTGGGAGCAATGGTAATTAAGAGGAGGCTCCACATTCCCCAAAGTCCGTAAGCCGGATCTCACCATCGGATGTAGTTTAAGGTCATATCCAGGACCGGGAGTAGGGTAGGAAAAATAAAAATAAAAAAGGGGAGGGAGAAAGGGAGAGGGGCTGTTGTTTTTGTTTTTGGTTTTGTAGAACATAATTAAGTTTTACAAAAAAAAAAAAAAAAAAAAAAAAAACGTCAATGTAGGTGAATTTCGTCTCAGGAAGCCACAGGGCAGCCTGATCTGGTAGCACCAGTTTACACTATTGACTCTTTTATAATTCTTTCATTGTTCTTTCTTCTTCTATTTCTAGATTATTCCACTAGTTTTTCACTCTTTCTTTATCTTCCTTTCTTTACTTCCCTGTGAACGTTTCATATTTTCTCTCTTTTCTCTCCCAATCTGTTGCCCCTTTACCATTTCTCTCTTATTTATGTTTCTATCTCTTTCGTATTTTTTGTTTCATTCTCATTCTTTATCGTTATTTCTATCTGGTGTTCTTTCTTTTTCATTCCTTTGTCGTTTCTTACCTTTTTATTTTGTGTGGTTCTCCCCATCCTTTGGCGCATTCTTTCTTATTTTATTCGCTATTTCTTCATTTCTAACCGACTTTCTCTGTCCTTCTTTATTATTCTCTCAATATTTCGACCCCTTTTCTTATCTCATTTTTTACTCGTAGCATTTCTCGCTTTTTCATTCGCTGCATTTTGATTACTCTTAACCCCAACCCTAATACTAATCCTTACTTTTTCTTCCCTTTTTTCTTTTTTACTATTCTTTAAACCACATTATCATATACTTT
>OY744527.1:129017430-129229930 GCA_963556195.1 Sepiola atlantica
CTAAGTTCAGCTAGTTTGAAATCGTCACAGTGTTAATAATCGATTGACACGAAATTCGAGTAGTCGTCGCTGTCTTTTCTGATTAAATTCATGCACTTCCACCTTTTGTAGCATCGAGAGGTTGTAGGAATAAACAATTCTGTTTAAAGCTTAATAGCTTCAGAAATTCGCTGTTTTTAAGGGTAAAATATAGTCCACGAATTTAGTATGCTCGTTGGTCCCTAATTTTCGGAGCAGTAATCGAACTTTTTTAAAGATCTGCCTAATTTTCACAATATATTTTGTATAGATCCTAATACCTTCTGAAATATGAAGCGAAGGTTTGATCTTCGTCTGGTGAATATGTAAAATTGTCAATTGCACTCCAAAAGGCATTTTAAGAAAAACATTTTCATTCTCAGTATTTTAACCCATATTCGATATTGTTTATAGTAATAAGTATTCAAACTTTTGCTGTATTTTTTCAATTTTGTTCATTTTGTTCCAGTAGTCTTTCTTCGTTTTTTTGTAGTCTTTCGTCAGTTTTTTGTTGACTTTCTACGGTTTTTTGTTGTTGTTCTGGTGGAAGCATTTGAAACCTTGTTTCCTTTTTTGTAGTCTTTCGTCATTTTTTGTTAACTTTATACGTTTTTTGCTGTCCCAGTATAAGTTTTTGAAGTCTTTCCTTGTTTTGTAGTTGTTGTTGGATTTAGTATTTAACGTGTTCTTCGGTAGTTGATTTGAAATCTTCCATGTTTAAATGTGTCTTTAAAGAATGCAACTTTTAGAAGTTTTTTTAAAATTTTGTATTACGCTGGTAACGAGATTTGTTTTTCTTGGACTGTTGATTCACCCTGTTTTTAGAACTTCTGAGGTTGTCGGGTAATTTTGCCGTTGGTTTCTTCACATTCGTCTTTTTTAACGTTCTCGTCGCCAGTGTTGTAGACCTGTAAAGGGTCCGAAAAGCTCGGGATTTAATGAAACGAATTATAAGTGTAAATCCAGCATCTTTGTATGATGTTGTTTGATTGTCTATCTGACTTCGAATATTAGACTGGGGTAGTTCGAAACTCTGAGAGGCATATGCTCCCAGTATTTATTGTGACGCGGAAGAGTAGTCTATAAAAGTAGGTACCGTAACAATACACACACACACCCACACACACACACATATATATATATATATATATATATATATATATATATATATATATATATATATATATAATTAAGGGAAACCTCAAATTTGATTTATGTAATATTTAATTTCAGTTATAATATGCAAGTTATAGTAAATTCATGCATTTGAATCATGTGCCTGTGATTGTTTATTTTCGTATCTTTTCAGTCGTTCCATTTACTTTTGCCATATTTGGCAGTGATAAAACAAAGTCGAAGTACAAAACAATGAAGCCATGCGTTGCTGACTCCATGTTTCCAAACTAAGATCTATATAATCTCTATCATCGATATAAAATCCCTCATTGAAAATTGTTCACCACTTATTTGAATGGGATTCAACACATGGCTCAATTAGAGAAATGAACTTTAGACAATTGTAATTCACAGCAGTTGCGGCATTTGCTATCATGATTAGACTGTTCGCTGATAGGCTTGTGGACTGGAGTTCATTCAGCGGTCGACTCATACCAAATCTCCAGAAAACACTCAGCATTATAAGTTAATGATGAAGGGTAAGTACGGCCATTCTGGAAAGAGAATGCCACCCTTCCCATTCATCGCGGTTTAGTAGCCAATAAAAGGGGACCCTTCGGATCAGCTTCGACTATCGTTGATCACTTTAGTTTATTAATTAGGACTAAACTCTACAAAATGGATAACTTTCATGGCCCATAACTTCAGTCTTTTTCTTTTTCAACATAAAATGTGAATTTGCTAGTATTTTGGGAACCGGAATTATGTGCTAAGTTTCACAGAATCGAAATATTACTTATCAGAAAAGTGTGAGAATGAAGATAGTGATTTTATTTTTAATGTAACTAGATTTATTTGTTCTGATTCGGAATAAAACAAATAGTTACATTTCAAATTTAACAACTGATGGACGTATGAGCGAGGACTAACATAAGTATACTAAGTGTAAGGACATTACCTCGGTAGTTATCGAGTAATGCGTTACGTAATAGATCGATGATGGTGAAAGATACGAAAGGCTATGGTTAGTCTAGTAACAGTGGCTGTATACGCATAGAATATAGAATATAGATGTAAATAAATGACGGTAAGACATACGTTCGTAAATGCGTTAGAAAAAGACAGAATGAAATAAAAACAGAGATTGTCGAGAAAGAACCAGCAGAAGAAGGAAGGAATAGAAAACAGTGTGAAAAGAAACGTATAAAAAGACTACGATAGAACATTGAAAGTATATGTAATTTTCACTGCTAGTTTAAGTATTAGTAGACTGGGATAGTGTTCAGGAGAGCTGGAGAAACGTTTTATTAGGTTCGTCTGTTTTACAGTCAATCAGGTTTTCTGGGACTATTTATGCCCGGAACTTATTACTTACTGTAAAGCATTCATTGTATACGATTGCTTGAACACAAGTTGCTATTTTACTCATAGATAGAGTGAACCTTCTTGTTCATACCTTTATCAACCGTATTAGTGTTTAAGTATACATTACATCAGTGATGCAGCCCTGGAGAAATGAACAATATTATAAGTCACGAGGGTCTTTCATAACCTAAAAAGGAATGTATGATAAATAAATACTTGTCTGTATACATATTCATGCGAGCACACGTACACATTCAGCCTTTCGTTCTGAAACACTTAATGGCGGGAAATATAAGAGATTCCATCAGTATAATTTTACTGACATATTCCGAAGAAAAATAGAAACCGTATTTCTAAATAAAATATCTTCAAACAAATGTTTCCACATATACACACTGCTAAAACGACACACACGTACGTATTCAAAATTCAAACGAAATGTGTGTTCTCTTTTATTATACTTCTCTTCTAACTCCGACATCATTGTGTCCCGCCAAAACTTGATTCGCTAGCGTAGCCATCATCAAAATTCCTCATGTTAGTGCCCACTCCTGCCCAATTCCATGTTTCTATTCATTCTTCGCATCCCGGCATCCTTCGCGCCCCCATGACGTCACCTTCAAGTACTTTGCCTCTATTTCTCCCCCGCAAGCAATGGCGGTCGTACATTGTCCCGCTGTTGCCGCCATCTTGCGCGCTGTTACGTTCACCAGTTCCGCTTCCACGGTTCTTTCTATTGGCCACTACTGCCACTGCAGTGGCCATCTTTTCCCTTCAAATCAGCTTAATCCTATCTCTCTCTTCTTTTCACCACCGCCGTTGTTTTCTGTCCTGATATCTTGAGGCGCACAACTTACTCGTTGCAATAGCGACTTAGCGCAAAGATTATAGTAAACAAAAGAAAATCAGAAAAATAAATTTTATAAGAAAGTGAATTCACTAAAACATGAACGTTCGACTATTACTAAATATCTCTTAGATAATATTAGTTGTTTGTTATGCATCTATCCCACCCCCCTCACCAAACTGCGTGTTACATATTAGCATTGCCTTTGTAAAGAAAATAGACCCAGAGGACGGAAAAACTCCGAAATAACGCGAGTTTTCTCTTATGCAAACATTCTATCCAGTCCTGGAGTTCTCCTTGCTACTATACTGAAGTGATTCCGTGAGAAATGGTGCAAGGAATTGCGTAACTCCTTACTTCACTATAAACTCCCCATAATACAGATACTCTTTCAGAGTGTTTTTATTGTTATTTCCGTTGGAAGGTCGCCAGTCAGTCATATTATATTAGTTTTCACGAAAGTCGAAGACGTATACCAGTTATCGACGAGAATTGTTGATTTGGCATGCATTGGTCAAGTAGGTATTAATCCATCGCTACTTCTTCTGGATATAATTGAAATAGTAGGATACACTAGAGTGCGGAGAACAAAGAAGAAAAGAGAGACAATCCATGTAAGAAAAATTCAAAAATACTAGCTAATATAATCAACGATTTAGAAACAAAAAATATTTCTCTTTCTTGAAATGTAAAACCTGCAACGTAACCTTATCAACAATTTTTAAAATTCTATTTCACACTTTAATAATTTTTTTATAATTTGTAACTGACGTTTATTTCATGGACGAGAGATATACAGTAAAAAATTAAAAGTAAAATGAGTTATACCTAATAAATAATCTAACACCAACAAGAATATGTTTAATTTTGGTAGGTAGTCAAGTTGTAACTATTAAGGAATTATAATCGGAGAGAAATTTATCACGTAAACAGGAAACAGTAGGTTCAGGCATTTATCCATTTGGGCAATCACCTGGCATGAGAACGATAACACTGGTTTACAAAACAAAAAATTGGTCTGAAGCAAGAATGGGGATAGGTGTTTTTTGCTAATTTGAGTTTGCTGAATTCAAATTTATAAATAGTTTTGCTCTATCACCTCTAGTTTTCTGGCTTTTAAATAGTCTCATTTTAGTATAAACAGAGAATAATTGTGCATATTTCAAGAGTTACAGCAGCTTATAACATATAAAACAGGATAGATAAAGAACACTGATTGAATAAATATACTTGGATGACACATTTACACAATTCATAGTATCACAGACAGTCAAAAGTGTGTTTTCTTAGAAGATCTGGTGTATTTTGCCCCCGTGGTGTCACGCAAGAGCATCCAGCAGAAGTCTCCTATCATGTCGGGGTTCCATTTGCCTTGATAGTTGCTCTCCATCTTCTTAATGTCTTGGTGGAATCTTTCTCCATGCTCATCACTCACTGCTCCAAGGTTTGGCGGGAAGAAGTTGAGGTGACCATGGAGAAAATGAATTTTGAGTGACATTCGGCACCCCATATCCTTGTAAGACTTTAGCAACTTCTTAACTGCCAATATTAGTCTTGATATATATATATATATATATATATATATATATATATATATATATATATATATATATATATATATAATGTAATGCTATCACTTACATTTAGTGCATAATAACTAAAAAAAGTGATACGTATTACAATATTAGAATTAACCCCGAATTCATATACGCATTTATGTACCGTGTATGCAGAAAATGCACAGGATGTATATCTAAAAAAAAACTAGAGGTGATGAGTAAAAACGGATTTCAAATTTGAATTCAGCACCCCCAAATTAGGTAAAAACGGGTACTTTTGTGCTTGCCTCAATTTCTTTGTAAATCAGTGTAATAAGCAGAAGTGACGTAGGACGATGCATGTAAAAGCGTGAAAGCATAAGTTTGCACGTGATAAGCACTGCGAAAGATCTGTTTGAGATACCTTGACATCGGATTGGACGAAGCTATGCGCTTCTAATAAAGGCCTCCTTCAGCACTCCCTCTATTTTCCACTCCATTGTTGGTATAAACCCAACACACAAACTCAGCAGAATAAACCTAACTTCTTCTATTAGGGATATGTTTTTGTATTAGTATCGTTTTTGGTTGCTGTGCCAACTTTTGATTCCAGACAAGATCACTACAAGCACATGGCCATTGAGACACCAAACGAGAGCAGATATCATTTTAACGGCTGGTCACCCAGTCGACAACCAGAGCATCAGAGTCTCCCTCGACGCATTACCATATGTAACAACTATATTCAAGTATAAATTACGGAATTACAGTTACTTCGGCAAATTCTGGTTATTGTTATTTCTTATTGAGAAAAAGATAAGTGGTAGTTACACTAAACGTATCCGAGTGCACTATTATTACCGTGTAATTTGCATAATTTGCATAAACCAATCTCGTCTATACTAATACAAGAGACACGTGATTGTCTACTTTGCTGTCTGTGTTTATGTGTCCACTAACTCCATTTAAGCTACAAGACACAGGAACTTGAAATTTTGTTAAAATAATCCCATAACTATGCAGATTGTTGTAAAAAGGTTAAATTCACCCTTTTACATGTTTAGTATTATCTTACGACCATTTCGCCTTGGAAGTCAATGAGCAATATGTTCTTGATCCGTTTCTTGGAAGACAGACTGGTATATGATATGAAGAAAAATCGGACGTTGATTTGAACTATATTTTAGTTAAATTGATATTCTATTCCTTAAGTCCGAATTCCTTCTGGACTATCTTCATAGAAAAACGATATGTCATAGTGCCCCTCATTTCTCATGACGTTTAACAAAGCCGATATTCTGGCAACAACGGAATTTAATTCCAATCTTAAAATCTCTCCAACGTTACGTTGTTAAGCTATCCAATATTACTATCTAGCTACGTTCAAATAACTGTTTATAAATATCGTATGTAATCGCTACTGGATTTCAGCTTTATATGACGCGAAAATAGTTAATACGCCGTAAACGAGATAAGACAAATTAAAATTTCCTGAGATAAAAAAAACGCGTAATGGTTATAAGTGCTAAGTTATAATCGGTTCAAAGTGAGTCTTCTTGAGGTTGAAGGTTCAATCCTTAGTGCAGGCGATACTAAGAATACAATTACAAATTACTTAAGACTTCTACCCGGTCATGGCTGACGGAACCAGACCAAGCTACTCCCATGGATTAAATAAAAGGTTTCGTTCGAAATTTCGTACAAATTCCCGAGTTCGACATAAATATTTCCGAGTCAACAGAATACATCTGAACAAGGTCGGAGGTTGCATCGATCGAAACGATGTGAAAATATATCCAAAATCAAAACAGTTGTTCGAATAATCCGAATAATACAAATTATCAATCCTCATCTAAAAAATTTCGAAACATCTTGTTAATAGTTGAAAATTAATTTCTTAAAAGTATATTACGATCCTTTGAAATTTGAAAATAATTTCGAATCCTTTGAACTGCTGATTAAAAAGACATTTAAATTGGCTTTAAAATTATTAGAAAATTCTCTCATGTATTAAAATATTGGATCAATTTATAAACAGAGATTATAAAACATTACATTTACAATCATTAGTTTTATAAGCATTTGGTTCGAGTAACAAATTAATGGCTAGACAACACCGTAATAATTTAAGGGTGTGAAAAGAATTAATAATAAAAAAGTAAAAAAAAAAGAAAAACATGAAAAGATATCAAAGTAAAAAAGATTCTTGGGTAACGCCAGCTAGTCAATAATAAAAATATACTATGGCCTTACAAAATCATACTCCCTAATTTGAATTACCCAATCGGCTTGATAATATGTAGATTTCCTTCGGCAAAACCGACGGCTGCATCAGCCTACTTCATTATATAAAATGCAATTACAATGATATATTGCTTGAATCTATGTTTACCCGGGCAATTGTGGGTAATCTGATAGTTGTCAGTAATAATTAAGAATATTAAGACATTTAAATGATAGAATGATGAGGATAAATGTTATCTCGTTAAGTACAGGGTGGGCAAAAATAAGGGTCCTATTTTTAAAAATTCATAACTTTTTTATTTATTGATTTTTTTATTTTTTTTTTTAGAATAAGTAAAGGACCCCTTCCGAAGCAAGCATGAGCCGTATTAGCCCTAAGGAACGTACCCTCATTTAGAAAACATTATTTTTGCTTAAAAAACTCAAAACAGTGTAAAAAACAATACTTTAGTTTTTGTAAGTTTTAAGAAGTGTTTTTCGGCTAAAATTTGTTTAGTTTATTTCAAAAAATCTCGGAAGGGTCAGTCTACACACACATAAGGTTTGGTGAGTTTAACCTTTATTTTGTGGAAGTTATTCAAATTCAAGTTATTCAAATTTAAAGATAGGACCCTTATTTTGGCCCACCCTGTATTTAGTGTAATTTGGTTGATCTAAACGTGACAGTTTTTTTTAATAAATTGTAATTTGGATCCTTTTTTTTCATTTTAAAATCTCTGTTACACGAAACACTATAATAAAATAAAAGCTGGAATTGCAACTAAACTATTTCATCCTTCGGTTAAAACTCTACCCTAGTGTTCTGATTTGAAATAATAAATTACGAGGACATAGTATCTTTTTTACTTCAAATCTATTACTAATGGATATTTGGTACCTGTCTGTCTGAAATCAAAACTATACTATTACTTCTATTAATGATGGAGATTTGGTACCAGTGTGTCTGATGCCGAAACTATACTATTACCATTTTTTACTATAATATTTCAAATTAATGTGCTATCAATTCAGGAGGTGGTGTAGTATTTAATCTGTTGTAATTAGACCATATTCCCAAGCATTACCTCATCCTTTGGGGGGGGGGGGCAATGTAGTATATGTTCTTCCTGACTTAAAATGCACCAAACATTAATGTTATTGTTTTTTCCTTTCCCTTTGCAAAACTCAATCATGTTCTGCAAAGCCCAAAACAAAAACAAACATTTTCCTCTACAAAACAACTAAACCAAATACGATGAATAAATATTTGAAGACATAAAGAACTTGAAGAATACATCTTTTTTACCAAAATGACCGGATTTGGTATTAAATAACTCGAAAAGAGTGGATATGCAATAAAACAAAACAACCATAGTATATGTTCGTTCGCCATGATTCCATCATCCCAGGCATTACCGCTTTTTTTGGGGGGGGGCGGGGTAGTGTAGTATCTTTTCTGTGGTTGTGATACAATCCTCTCAGAGATTATCTCCTCCTTTGAAGGGCAGTGTTAGTATATGCTCGTTGGTCATATATAGTAACAAAAATATGACACAAGAGGAAGCATATTTTTCTATTAATAATAATAATAATAATAATAATAATAATAATAATAATGATAATAATAATAATAATAATAATGATAATAATAATAATAATAATAATAATAATAATGATAATAATAATAATAATACCTTAGAATGGAATTTAGAATGAACATGGTTTCACTAATTAGGATTAATAAGGAAAAATTGAAACAACGGACGGCATTGACCTGCCCAATCGTGAGGTTATGAGGGCACTTGGTGAACGTATTAATTATAAATATCTAACCATCATAGAAGCGGACACTATCAAATCAACATTAGATAAAAGAGATAATTAGAAATAAATACCAGAGAAAAACAAGAAACTTCAATGAAGTAAAATTATACAGTAGAGACCTTAAAATTAAAAATATTTGGGAAGCATTTCTATAATCCAGTCTTTTCATAAACTAGCAAAACTCCAGAATGTAAGCAAAGAACCAGAAAACTAATGCCCATTCACAACGCAGTACAGACGAAGGTGATATTAATCGACTCTATATGAAAAGAAAATAAGCGGAAAAGTGATTGATAAGTATTGAAAACTGCGTGGACGATGCTATACAAGGACTAGAAAAATACGTAACACAGAATACATTACCGCCGCTAAAACCAGCGCCAAAGTAAAGAAGGGGGAGAACAGCTAAACGGAAACTAAAAAAAGCGAGACATTGAATATTTATAAGACAGACCAAAGAACTTGCGCACGAAAACACATGGACATGGCTACAGAAAAAAGACACCTGAAAAGATAAACATAATCACTAATGACAGCCGAAAACTACATTACATAAAACCAAAATAGACATTATGTACGTATAAAATTAATATATATATATATATATATATATATATATATATATATATATGAACGAGAAATACGTCCTATAACGTTAAGAGTGACTAATAATGCAATTTTCTGCATCTTAATCACTTAGGAAGTGAGACAATCAAAATAATAAGAAAAAGAACAACGAACGTTGCAATCAGCAATAAAAATAATTACATAAAAATACATTAAATATTTAGGTGATAAAAATCGTACATATTTCTAGAAAAGCGTCTTGGTCCAGTGATAAAGACGCTGGCAAGGTTCGATCTAAGTTAGCCATGCTGATGACGTATATATATATATATATATATATATATATATATATATATATATATATATATATATATATATACATACATATATATATATATATATATATATATACATACATATATATATATATATATATATATATAAAATTAAAATGAGTGATGAGAATACAAGTTGGAAAAAGAACAATATTGATTAAATCATCAAGTAGTTTGAACGAAGAATATATAAATATGAATGAAAAAAAATTCTACCTCAACCTATGGCTTTTATAAAATTCCAAGCTTTTACTTTTCCAGGAGATTTTAGGTAAAATCTTGCATTTTTGAAAATCAATGGATTTAGGAATGAAAAAAACTTTATTTATATTTATATATTCCTTTGTTCAAACTACTTCATGATTTAATAAATATTGTTCATTTTCTGATTTTTATTCTCATAACTTACTTCATTTTATACACCTATAATATTAATTCAGTAGAATACAACATTTATGACATCATTAATATTTTGTTATCATTCTCCAAAAATCTCATCACTCAACGACATTATCCATGTGTTCACGCGTTTGAGAAATTCAATTGATTATCACTTTTACACAGAGTAAAAACTTTACAATTTAATGATTTTCCTCGTTAGCACAAATTCTTTATCAACCTCGATATAGGCAACTTTCTATGGAAATATTCGCAATAATTACAAGAACCCAAACTTAAAATTTGGAAATGGTTCAACAAGCAATACACCTTTATAGCAGGCTAAAAACGTGATACCAATAACCAGTCAAAACAGAGGATGGCATCCATTAAGTTTGGAAAAGAATTTTATTTTGAAAACATTTGACAGTGATTGAAAATCGTTTGCTATAAAACGATATCCTTTTTGTGATTTCTGCATCAACAAGTGTCTGAAACAAGAAAAGCAGTTGTTGATCTTTCTTCGATTTTCGGAGAAAGGATTGATTATAAAATGTTTTGAAGCTAATAAGAGCCTCTTAAAAATCAATGCGCTGCAAACGGCTTGCAAAACTGTTTCTTGCGAAAACCATCAACCAAGGAATTTTCTAGCTAAAACATATTGTAAACTGTTCTGAGATTTCCGAAAAACAAAGAAGATGCAATCATCTGTAGATATTCTTATAATCCGTTCATATAATCTGATAGATGTGAAAATGCCATTAAAATTTGAAGATGGACAGACCAGTGAACTAAAACAACAAAAAAAAGTTTGAAAACTGAAGCGAGAACAAACCGATGAAAATGTTTTGGTAAACTGAAGCGTAACATAAGATTGACAAACCGACGAAATCCTATTTCAAATTTAAACGAAAATACTATTTTTAAACGATGACAGACTGGGTAAACTATTCCAGACTAAAGCTTGCCAGACCAACGGAAATGCTATTTAAAATGTTAGCATAGCAGACTGACGAACATAATATTACAAATTTGAACGTGACACACCAACGAAAATGCTATTTAAATGTTTGTATGACAGACTGACATACATAATCTTACAAATTTAAAGGTGACATACCAACAAAAATGCTATTTACAATCACTTTTACACAGGCTAAAATGCTATTAGTGTTTTCTGTACGTGACAGTAGTTGCCACAGAAGAAAATGACTGACGAAAATAATATTACAAATTTTAACGTTACACACCAACGAAAATTCTATTTCAAACTTTAGTATGGCCGACTGATTAAATAAATGGTTTCGTTACAAAAGACCGCACAGATTCCCGAGTTCGACAAGACGCATTTGAAGAAAGTCGGAGGTTTCATCCGGCGAAACGTTTTGAGAATAACATCCAAGGTGAGAATAATTAAAATACTACACATTATGAATCTTCATCTGAAAATATCCGAAACATGACTTTCGTATACTTTTTAACGATTGCATTATGCGACACTTTCAGTTTAAGGCAAGATAGATAGACTGAGAATGTCGGAGGCCGTGAAGACTGAATTATTTTCTTTCGTTTTTCACGTTCATGTTCTTATTAATTGGCCTCCCAATGAGGGCAAAGTTAGGCACAATCTTGCTTTCTAATGCGGAGAAAATGCAGCTTTACAAAAAGGAGCACTAGGGATTGGAACAAAAGTAAAAGAAAATGCCTCAGTCAAGAAGGATTTCTCCTTCACTGATCGAGGATAGAATAGACTTAGTGTAGCATCAGAACAGATACTACATTTTATTCCTAGCCGAAAGGTTCAAGTGTTGTTTACTCGTGTTTCTAATTTCTATAAGGATTTACCTCCGTGTCACACGTGACTCGGGATGTATCCTGATATTGTTACTCATTGGTTTTGGACATCGGCTCCTGTCCTTAGAATCAAATGTGTTTACCTGAACTCACGTAGCTTCTTCCCAAACAATTGACATTAATAAGAAGAAAGAAGATAAAATAATTGATGATGAACTTTGTCATCATCATGATCGTTATTTTATTTAATTTATCTTCTTTCTAAGAGGTCATACACAAAGTCAGATTTAAGTTTGATGAAAGTGTTTCTGTAGAACGAACTGGATTCGAACTCGGCACATCCAGGTTGTCAGTCCGTGTTTCTAACCACTTAGCCACCATCACACACATCACTGTCATGATCGTTATGATGGTGTGTATTACGATGATAATTGTTATGATCAAGATTGATTCTAAAGAAGAATTTTATAAGAATATTTGCTCTTCGTTAGCAAGAAAAGCAAAAATTAATATAAACCTCACTTTGCCTTATATTCCCGCCTAAATGGGCGACTCATGCGACTAAAAATCACAGCTTAAACCTTGTATTTATGAATGATTGGCTCAGCAGGCACATTCATGGATCAAAAAGCGCTTTCTTCTTGCCTACTGAACTTTGAATGATAAAGAATAATGAACAAGCAAAACGCAGTTTAAAAAGAACACAAAAAACAAAATGGCGATACAGAGAGAAGGAAAGTAGGAAAAAATTCTAAAGAAAATGAATCGGAATGCAAGCGTTCAAAATAAATCGCCAATGATTCTTTCTATACATTTCTTTCTTATGGCCAACGCTGCCAATATCCTCTCCAGTCGTAAAAATTATGGCTAGGATTTCACTGCTCCATAGAATTCGATTTGAGATTAAATTATGCTTGGCATAAGCTGACCAGATTTCGTATAATATTTCTGATTCTATCGTTCATTTCATCTGCACTGCGGTAGAAGAACCAATGATATTAGTGTTTTCTGTACGTGACATTTGAAAGATTTCCTTGTAGTTGCTACAGAAGTAAATCTACACCAAGGAATGGTAGTCTAGGAAACGCAACGGACCAACTGAAAGACATACACAAGGGGATGCATTTACAAACTCCTGCCTTTGTGTCAATTATTTAAATCTATATGATTAACTTAGGATTGATTCAAGGTGTAATATCTGTTTCCTCTTCGCTTTGAGGGGGTGGTTGTCCTTCTAGAGCAAGATATTTTGAAAATCTTTGTTCCAATTTAGAGTGCCCATTATTGTGAAGGAGCTGGATATCCTGGATAAACCGACCCAGTCTCACATCCAACCCTCGTGGGGAGGCGGTAAATCGAAACTTATTTACATTTATGGTATTTGTAATGAATGGGCATTTATAGGATTGCAGTATTTACGGAGTCAGTCCCAAATACTGACAGAGAATACCGAGTTAGTCCCAGAAATGGCCGAATCAGTTTATGACTCGAAAGCCGAGAAATATGTAAAAATGACTACGAAACTAAGCATACGAAGGATTTAGGTTAGGGTTAGGTAAGTATTAGGGTAAGATTAGAGTTAGGTTAAACTTAGGATTTAAACATTTTTTAGATCTCGAAAAAGTTGAAAAAAACTTCCTAAAAGAACAAATGAAACGATTCTCCGTCAATACTTGTGACTGCCTCCGTAAGTATTGACATTCTCTAGATACCCATTTATTACAAGTAACAAATTTATGTTTAACCTTTTGAATGCGGATATCACAACTCGATACCTGGTTCTGTTCGTTAACCAGCTTCGCTTTTCCGATCCCTGCGTCTTTAACCTAGACTTTTTTTTAAGTCGAGAGGATCCATTTTGTTTTTTGAAGTTACGTCTAAATTTATTAAAAATAGATTTATTTTGTTTTAACTTTTTAAAGGATATTTTTGTTTTTAAAGTACACAAAAGAGGCAATGCTCGGATCTCTCTACTCTATCTCTACTGCCATGGTAGATACTTGAGTGAGTTCCATCTGTGGTCACCCCTGTAAAACATTCACAGCAAGAACTCAATATCTATCGCTACTGCAAAAAAACTTTTCTTTTTTTCTCTCTGTACATGAAACTAAACTCCCATCTGTGGAACACATTGCTGCAGGACTGCTTCCATGCAGACTACAACATGGTCGTCTTTAATTCCGAAGTCGAGCCGCCCTCTTAAGTAATCACATTTTTGTTCTTTCACTCCACCGTTTTCTAACTATCTCATAGTATCCAACTTTCAGGTTGTTTGTTTGTTTTGTTTTACGGCATATCAAACTTTTTCAGGTCATTCAATGCCAAATCGAGTATTTCTTAGAGTTCTTTGCAAAAAACATTCTTTAAAAAGACAAAAAATATATTTTGAAAATATCGTTAACTGTTTTTTTTCAGTATATCATCCTTTTTCAGTTCATTATCGTTTGACAAATATTCCATTTTACATAGTAATTTGGTTATTAATAGATTGGGACATTTCCTGTTTTGTAGTGATATTAGTAAAATACAAAGAGTCTGAAAAGATAATGAATTTTCGATTTTTGGATTTTAAAGTGAAATTGGGCGCCATATCCACTGGACATGCTTCTGCATTAAAAATGGAATTGTCATTTGGGAGACGCTTCTTATTTATATTATTGTTGTAAATTGCAGCAAATCCTGTTGCTTCTTCATGTTTTGATCCATCTGTGAAGATGTGCATATGTCTTGAATAGTTGTCTTTGACTTTCTCTAATTCTTCGTGGAAAATTAAAGGATGGATCTTTTGTTTGTGAAGTTTGCTTAAGGTAAGTATGATCTTTAGGATCCTTATGGTCTAAGTTTGTATTTTTGATATTATAGTATCCTGTATTTTTGTCAGGTCCAATCCTACTTCTTTGTGTATAATTTTCATTTCAAGACCAAATAGTTTTATAATCCTTTCATATTTTTGGAATAATCCCCTGTATTTTGGATGGAATGTACTATCATATACAGGATTTGATGAACAGGATTTCAATTTTACATAATACTACAGTGCTAACTTCTCACTTCTGATATCTGGCGGTGCCTTGCCAGCTTCTACATAGAGACTCTCAACTGGCGATGTTCTGAAGGCTCAAGGGACTAACCTTAGTCCTCCATGGTAAATCGGGTCAAGTATTCTAAAATAGGCCTTTCTAGATGATCGATATATAAAAATACTGTAGTCCAATTTGGATCTAATTAATGACCTATATAGTTTTAGTAGAGTGTTTTGGTCCGCACCCCACTCAGTGTGGGCTACCACACGTAGTAGTTGTAATGTTCTATTACATTTAGCTTTTATATATTTCAAGTGTGGAATAAAAGTCAATTTTTTAGTGAAAATTACCCCCCCCCCCCAAAACTTTTATTCATCTACAACTGCAATTTCCATTCTTTCAACTTTCAGGCTTAGGTCATTGTGCAATTTTCTCTTCTGAGAAAAATGGACACATTTTGGTTTTGTCTGCGAAAATCGGAAAACATTTTCTGTTGGCCATTTATTGACTTTATTCAGGCATTGTTACAATTTGCGCTCAATGGTATGAATGTGCTTAAACCTGTAGTATATTAGGTAGTCGTCCACGTATATGGATTTATCAACTCCGGGTAATAAGCTTGGTTATTTTTATGCTAAACAGTCACAAATAGTACGTTCCTTTTTCGCTGCTTTTACCACCCTGCGGGTCCTTGCCCTGCTTTGTTTGTATTCTATTAAATTTGTTTGAGTTGGTTATTTTTGGAACTTCGTTAGGCCTGCTCTTAGCAGTCTAATGGCTTTTTGCATTGACTGTTGAACCAGTGTCTGTTACGCTTTTTCTGGTGTTGAATTCCTAGGGATATGCAGTCTTTTGCTGTTTCAATCAGCCTCTCTGTGAAGTTTTCCACTGGGTCAGAGTCTGTTTTTACACATGTCAGTTTCTCCTGACATTTTTATTTAAACATTTGCCAATTGGCTTTGTCTAGTTTCCAGCGGTCTGGTTTACTTTAACCACCAGGTTCTATATTTTCGAGGAGGATTAGAAAATGATCACTGCCACAAGTGTCATCATACACTCTTCAAATAAAGTCCATATAGCAGAATTATTTCCATTGAATGGGTGTATATATGTCTGTGTTCCTTCGTTTAGCATGCACATATCATTTTCTTTAATTAAATTTTGTATTGTTTTACACTTTTTGTCGTATGTTTGCACCCCCATAAGGTATTGTGACTATTAAAGTTTCGTAATAGGATAAATGGTGTGGATAATTGACCAATTAGCTTCTGATGGTCACTTTTATTTACGTCCTCGTTTGGTGGAATATATATTGAACATATGTTGATTGCTTTATGTAACATCATCTTGATGATAACCGCTTGGATATTGGTTTGGATATTCTGTTTGCTATGGGATATATCATTTCTGATTAGAATTGATACCTCTCCAGAGGCTCCGTGTCCAGTATCATGGATGTGGCTGAATATCTGATAATTTTTAATATTGATATTGTCCTCTTGTTTGAGGAAAGTTTTTGGAGACAAATAATTATGGGAGATTTTTGAGTCAGTAAAAAAGTCAATTGACTTTTCGGTTTAGTTATTTTTTGTCCCATGGTTTATATTTTGATTGGTGGTGGTTTTTGTTTTGTTTGTTTCTTTTTTTCAGTACCTCAAATCGGTTTTGTGTTAGATAACATTCTGATTTTTGGTTTTGGTTTTTGAGGTGATTTGTCTTTTCCCTCAGGTTTAATATTTTTAACTAGAGGCTTTTTGCATGGAGATTTCCTATAGGAAGATTTTTTACTTGAATCTTTTCGCACCACTATGATTTTCCTAGTAGACTCTGTTGCATTATTTCACGTGTTTTTGACTGTGGTGGTGCATCTTGGGCGAAGGAACCGGTTGAGTAGGAGCCACAATGATAATCCTTTCCTTTCTTGGTTCCACCTGTTGCTTTCTAACTTTTGCCTTCGGTTCATCGTATTCTTTACTAATCGTATTTTTAAATGCTGGCCAGTCTCCCGGTCCAAGCTGAAGCAACCTTTGTTCTAATTTGTTGTATTTATAGTCCTCCTAATTATTTGCCTCCGGGGACACAGGCTGAGAATATCTCTTTTCTCTACTAGTGATTTAAACTTTTTGAAAAAAAATGTTTTTGTTTTGCATTTTACTGTCAGTATCTCCTATTTCGTCTTCAATCTCTCACAAATCTTGGCATAAACTGGGTGGTCACCACCACAGTTTGCGCATGTATTGTTCCCTTTACACTCATCCATAGAGTGATCAGGGTCTTTTCCCCCACATTTTCAACATGCGTTTCTTCCATTACATTTGCTTTCGTGATGTCCATATTTCTGGCATTTGTAACACCGAAGAGGAGTTGTTCTACCTTTTCGATTGTATATCCTATCTTCATTTTTTGTTGGAATTGTCGGCATATCAAATGTCATCACGTATATGTTTGTTTGGATTTTCCTGTCTTCTCTTTTTATAGAAATTCGCTTCACCTCGATTACTCCCTGGGATTTTAATTATTCTTTTATTTCTTCTAGAGTACACAAGGAGAGCTCTTGGCCTCTTATTACCTCTTTTTGAAATGGTTAAGTATTGATGCGAGTATGATGTTACGTTTTTTGCGAAAAAGTTCATTTTCAGATGAAAATCGGCATGTCTTTTTTCACAACTTCTACCAGTATGTTTCCATTGGCCAATTTTTAACAACCTTATGTCATGTAAGCCGAAATTATTTTCTCAATGACGAAGGGAGATAATGTAGCAAGATTTGGTTCTTCTAATGTTTCCAGTACAATAAATCTTGGGAATATACTTTGGTCGTTTTCTTTTTCTTCTCGTTCGGAGCTTGTATCCCTATGCATTCTTTTTGTGGTTCTGTTTGGATCCATAAATTATTTTCTTTTTACATTCATCATTCCTGTTCCCTACCCACCACGTAGTCCACTTCGACACAACGTCTATGAGAATTGCCAAGGGGGAAACCCAATCGCCTTGACAAGACAAGGCTACAGGAATGGTATACTCACCCCGATCGTGATCACAAGCACCCGCGTTCCATCGATTTCTGCACCCACTATAGTGAAACGTCCGGAGCACACAGCCATGTTGCGGTAATTTATCTTTCAAGTTGATTGACCCTTGCCTTCTAGCAGTTATTTATAAACTGGAGTGGGTATTGATAACTACGAAGTTAATCAATTTTATATTGTTAACGATCGGGGAAACTGATAGAATAAGTGCTAGGGCAAGACGTAACTGGCCGATTGATCGGATCGGGTCTCTTCAACTTCCAGTCTAGCCGAAGTATGGGTCAAAGTAGAGTGTTGCAGGTCACGTGTCCAGTGATGCAACTAGGCCACGGACCGATCAGCCACCAGGATCCCGTCCTAAGACATCACGGGTCGCCACCCACGGCCAACAGGTCACCTCTGCATGGGGTTGCAGTCGGCGAATTCGCGGCCCCGCCGACAGGGCATCAACTTTCAGTATCCAACTGACAATCACATTAACCCTTATCCTTCAGTGGCTTTTGGCATTGGTAAGTGGTGACTCATTTGTATAAAAAAAACAAACTATAAAGTAATAAACTGTTTTAACCATATTAAAAAATTAAAAACAGTCACGTTATAAAAATATGAGCTATAAAACGCTGAGGCATTTATTGTTCGTACGTATGTTATCACCTTTCACACACATAAAAAATGAGATAATCTTTTCAGAAATGATGGTGATTGGTGATTAACTTGATGTCGCTAAGGTAAACAATTCCGACTTTACTCATTATGAAATGAATTGCTCCAAAATCAAATTATGTCGCCTACCCCTCGACTAAAACAGTACAATTTTAAATAAATACATTTTAAAAAGACACCGTCGTTTCATTGATTTGAAGAATATTTAGCTGGCAATTAGTTTTACAGTCAGAAGAGAGATAATATTAATTTCTACAATTTTAAATAAATAAATAAATATAGAACATACATATTGGTTTTATTTATTTAAACAATATTTATCTGAAAATGACAATTATTTTTACGGAAGAAGAAAGAGTCATTGTTTTCTTAATTGTATTGACCATGGCAGACATTTATTATTTCAAAAGGAATAATTTTATTAACAGTAAATTATACAGACTGATGTAGAAAGCACTGTGGAGTTTCCACGGGGCCGGCTAGTATTTTATTAATCTTTGTCACCAAAATCAGTGTATACAGGTGCTTACTATACACGTAATCGCTTTAATTAATTAAATGAATCAGTGAAAAAGAATGCTACTATTACAAAGTCTCGAATTGAATTTAATATTTCCAATATATTTTCTTTAATAAGAATGTTCATTCAACTTAGTAATTCGACGCATCTTTATTAGTGATGTAGTCTTATTTAGTTACGGAACAGTTTAGTAACTTATAACCGTGCCCGTTTCTGCATCTTACATAAACACTAGCACATGTTCCAGCAGTGGTAGCGATAGAGGCAAACCAATTTTTATATATACTAAATTCTGATTGCATCATTTTTACAAGATACTCAATTTCGATTGGTTTCCGAAATAAGAACTCAACCAATCAGAAAGAATTGCTCTAGGGGCCGAGAATCTGTTAGGTACTAGCTACATAAGTGATACCCCATTCCCAGTCAGCAGAGTCAGACTAAATCGGCTACCACGAATCCTTGCCAGTCGTTTCCATAGGAACCCGGTACAAATAAATTACTACTAACCTTCTTGGGGGCCAACCCAAATCTAGCCTTGGCTGCTGGGCTACAAATTCCCAGCAGACGACACTAGAGACATGAACATACAAGTCCATACATACACGGACTAAACAAAAGACAAACATGTGTACGCAAAACGCCGTCTAGTCTATTGAACACGACAACAGTTGATAACAAAAACATGTCTGCTCAACTTCTTGCGTATAAAACAACTCTTTCTTAGCCTAGAACGTTCATCAAAACTTTGAACTTTAATACGTATTAATTCTTTACTTTTGCGTATTCTAACAAGTCAGGAATAACATTGACATATTTATGTATCGATATACTTTAACATTCCTTTTGATATTGTCTATCCTCTATATATTTAGCACCGTTCTTGGCCTTTTGGCTAATATCAAAGTGTAGTATCTGTTCCGATGGATACTGCACTCCATAGACTGGTATTGTCTTGGCCTTCAGGGCTTGATTTACGCCGGTCTATGGGTCTGTCCTGTGCAGTTCTAGAAGGTCCACCCTCCCAGGCTTCGCCTCCCCTCTTTGGGGAGGAGTAAGTTTATTGCTTACTGCCTGAGGCGCCCCTACCGGGGAATGCCGACAAGGCTGCCCAGGCAATTTTTAAACCCTACTTTCCCGACCCGACCTTGGGTCACATCTTACTTGTGGGAGTAAGATAAAAACTGGCCTTGTGCCTAACTCCTGGAGAGGAGTAAATCAATATCCTCTATATATTTAGTGACCGCAACCACGAAGTTTCACTACAACATAACGTAAAACAATAAAAAAAATGTTCACGCACTAATAATATGAGGAAAGGTATGCACCCAGAACCCCACATTTGGGTAAGATAACAACTTGTGTTCAATTAACTGTATACAATTATAATGGATATTGGTTATTTGATAATAAATAACCTAAAAGGGGTAATATGGCGTAAAACAAACGAACTGAACAACACTAGTTGTAGAGTAATGAGCTGTTTATGACAAGTAACATTGTGATTATAATAATACAAATGGATTGGCATTAATTATCCCTCCAAAGGGTTAATATGACACAACATAGATAAACTAAAACACACTCGTTTGAGATGTTGAATGTCTCAGTAGACCTACTGAAAGCTGATAATCACCTCATGTAAAAAAACAAAAAAACAAAAAACACGCGAGGATAGTTTTAGGAAACTAAACGTTTCCATCCCCACTTCCTATTTTGATCACTGTCGTAGGGTGAATCTATTCTCAGCCAGTGTGTTCTGGAGCGACGCGCATTGTCCTTCCAACTTGCTGCTTCTATTAGACCCCATGTATCACGTAGGTCATCCGAGTGCTTTTTTTTTTTAACCTCGTTCGTCATCTTGTTGCAGTCGCGCAAAAACAAAGCTTTTACAATTCTGGCACAAGGACACTAGCACCGAGGACTCATCACTGTAGATCTACCCATCATTTACTACAGTAAAAAAAAATGATTCATTCGTTTTCCCCTTCTCTCTCCTACCCTATCCTTCTCTTCTGTCGCTGACTCTCCCATCTCTCTATTTATCTTTCTCTCCCCTTCCTCTTACCCCTCGCTTTTCACACACCCTCTAACTAACAAGGCTATAACAATACGAGAATATATAGGGGGAGGCAAAAAAGAAATGTGAAAAACAAGGCAATATTTTTTAATTTAAATCTCACTTGTTATTAATTTTCCCATTCGATCAGTAGTCTATTATGTGAATCCGGAATGTATATTGCTTAAAACGCAAGAAATTTGTATTCTTAAGCAAATTTGACTTTCCATTTACCGCAAGCCTCTTTTTCGTAGGCCTCGGTTCGAATCTTGTTCTGAACTCATTGTTTCTCTTTAAGCATGCTGTTTGTTTCCCAACCCCAGATATAATTATAACACTATTTTATTCAATAATAGCATTCCTTATGCAAACACATAGACATTACTTAACCCTTTTGTGTATATCTTGTATTCTATCAAGCAAATTTGACTTTCCATTTACCGCAAGCCTCTTTTTCGTAGACCTCAGTTCGAATCTTGTTCTGAACTCATTGTTTCTCTTTGAGCATGGTGTTTGTTTCCCAACCCCAGATATAATTATAACACTATTTTATTCAATAATAGCATTGCTTACGCAAACACATAGGCATTACTTAACCCTTTCGTGTATATCTTGTATTCTATCAAGCAAATTTGACTTTCCATCTCGGTTCGAATCTTGTTCTGAACTCATTGTTTCTCTTTGACGATGCTGTTTATTTCCCAACCCCAGATATAATTATAACACTATTTTATTCAATAATAGCATTGCTTACGCAAACACAAAGTCATTACTTACTTCGTCTACTTTGATATGATAACCCTTTCGTGTATATCTTGTATTCTATCAATTAAAAGCAGAAACATTCATATATTTCTTTTCTTGTTTTCGGTTCAAATGTTAATGTTTTTCTAGGACACTTTATACTATTAAGAAAAGTCGCTTTGCAATAAACAGGAACGGATATTCTAAAGATACGTCTATTCCTTCTGCGCGTTTAGCGATGTAAATGCTATTTCAAACTGAAGTGTGACAGACTTACCGCCTGTTGGACTGAGTCTCTCATGAACATGCTTAGACGCATCTAAAAAAGCTGCAACAGGAATATGTATTTCTATGTTGTTTCCTACTGAACAAATTCTATCGGTCGACTTCTTTGCCAACAAAAGCTTTCTCTTATTTCTGTTCTTTGGCGCCATCCATAGGAACTAATCGACCACTGTTGCGTTTCGTCGAAACTGCTTCACCAATTTCTAGCGATTCCTAAGAAAAAAAGAAGAACAAAAAAAGGTTCTTTTTTCATTCCATTTAGTAAAGGTTGAAAGATTGACACTTTCCCTTGATGCAACTACGGTTTTTCTTTATTTGGAATTCTTCTGACTTAAACCATTTTTCTTCCAAATGATCAGATCTGACAACGACATAAACTCGATAGAGAGTGTGGAATTAGCAAGACAGGTTCAAGTCTCATCAGATCAATTGCAGATCCTTATACTCTAGAAAAAGGTATGGACATACAATTCCAAGAGTGACTGAATGGCCCACTAGATACCGTTTATACCTATGGCAACGATTATAGTTGACCCCACGTAAGTCATCCAAGTACTCTTGTTCGTCATCTTGTTTTAGTCGCGCGGAAACAAAGCTTGCGCAATTCTGGCAAAAGGACACCAGCTCCGAACACTCCTCACTGTAGATCTAACCATCTAATATTCTATCGGTCGACTTCTTTGCCAATACAACTTTTCTTTAACTTCCATTGCAGATCCTTATACCATAGAGACACGTATTGAATCCCAATTAAAAACTGACTAAATGGCCCACTAGATACACTTTATAGCTATGGAATGGGAGGTGATGGTGGTCAAGTGGATAACGACACGGACTGAAGACCTGGGTGTTCCAAGTTCGAATCCAGTCGGCTCCACAGTACCACTTTCACTTAGAGGTGTTGGCAACCTTCTCATGGTCCTTCCCGTAAGTACCCGATGTCTTTCCAGAAAGATTTCTAACTAGAAAAACACCGGGGAAACTAATGCCAACACCAGAATCATCTAAAAGAAGAAGAAGCTATACCTAGTTCAAATACTGTTATATATATTATGTCCAAATATGCCCACTGACAAAGGTATGCTCCCAAATCCACTCCAGTCGGCGTAACTGTATGTCCTCCAGACCTGATGGTTAAATTAAAGTCGAATTTCTTGTGTTGTGGAGAATATATATTCATGTATATGCAAGATCATGCTGCCCCACTCGACAATCGCCGTCAAGTCAAACGTTGTGTACTGTTGTTTTCTTTTTCCTCATCTTCTGTTCTCAATCTGGCCGCGTCATCGTCTTTACAAGTTTGGAAAAACAAAACAACGCAAACTCACAAGAAAAAATACAAACTCCGAACCATTGTGTATAGATCAGTCGTGCTCTGAGTCAGCGAAGAAAAGGAAACCCACACGTTGTCTGGTGATAACTGCCCGCCGAGGCATGATTGTCGTCGCTCGTCAGCTCATCTCATCAATTGTTCGGCCTAATCTGCCTTCGCCCAATTTGATTCACATCTGATCGTCTTCTGTTCGAGTCGCCAACTGTCCTAAACTCAAAACTCGTTAACTGTTATAAACTGTCGTAAACACGTCAATTGTCGTAACCTGTCGCAAAACTGTTGCAAAATTGTCGCAAAAAAATTCTCACTTCTAAACATCTTAACTCAATTCCATGTCCGGTTTTTTGTCTTAGTCACTGACAAGCAGAAATGACTGGCCTTCTAGGTCACTCCCAGCTACTGTTAGCCTCCATCCTGTTTCCGATTGCCTTCTTGTTCGTTGGTGAGCTATTTCCTATCATTGTCCAGGGTCTCGGCTCGGAGATGGAGGGACGTTCATAGTATCATATAAATTATTTAACCATATCTCTAATATTTGTGTCAGTGACAAAATTCCTTGTGAAATTCAACATCATTACTTACATTAGCATTGGTAAAGGTAGTCACCCTAAAAGTGACACGTGTTCAATTAATGGTATTCAATTAATCGTCGACAATATGTTTGTTTAAATTACTCAAAAGTGATCGACAAATCAACAACGAAACCGTGCTTAAATAAAAGCATGGGTAAACTGACTGAGGCAATTCGTCTACTAATATATTGTTACCGATAATCGTCTATGATTAATAGTTAAACATTAATGAACTTATTTTCGAGTTAAGAATGCTTCCATATTAAATAACCTATATAAACGGTTGATATTAGTTAAATAACAGAAAGTAACGATTAAAAGTAAATAGCTTTTATCGAGGTTTCTTTCGTCCAGGTTGGGAATTTGAATCCGCTTTGTATCGTAACATGATTCTCTTCTAGACAAGACATCGGTTTATAAATCCCAGAAATGTACACTAAAATGTCCTACTAGGCAGATAGTCTAATGGGGAATACGTCCGAATAAACGGAGGTTGTGAGTTAAATCCCCGAAAAAAAAAATGATATGAGATATCAAAAAGGCAGGAAAGCAGTCTATGCCAGGAAATCAAATAAAAAGTTGAATTCAAAATTATCGTAGGCAACAAAGATAATCTGAAGAAGGCCGGAGAGTACAACGGGCGGCACGGTGTAAGCATAACGACAAAAACACATAGGGACAATAGTACGAAAGACTTTCAATTTACTCAATCGTATATCACTAAATCCTAGCAGATTGTGTTTAATTTAGGATGTTAAAATATTTCATGGGATACCGATAAGATTTACTTTATTTAATATTGCTTAAAAAACACAGCTGTATTCATCGCCAGTGACTCTATTTAATTTCAACATATTATATTATTTATTTTTTTAGGACTGTTAAAGTTTCCATATTTACGATTTTCCGACTGCGACGCGGCTAGGTATTATCTAACTATATTTTGGAGTAAGACTCTACCCTCTCGGGTGTCTAGAACTTAATACCTTATTTCACCTGCCAGAGAAGATTGCCTTCATTCCGCGTTTCATGTGTTCAAACTTGTCGTGATATTTCGTAATCGGTTGTCCTCATTTCTTTATTTACAGGGATCCACGTTTAAATAGATTACTGTTAAAGGTAGTTACACTGATTCAGGATAAAATCCACAACGTAACGAGATCATGTGAGGTTTTATTGTTCTTTATTGTGTAGGACACCGATTCTAGTGATGCAACGGTTCTTAGCATTGCTGATTGATTCCCCTTGATCGTTCCAGAAAGGGAGCAGATAGTATCAATAATTCACCATTGTCAGACTTCTCCTGTGGGGCTCTCACAAAATGAAAAATCTAGGTCCCCTCGTTAATCTGTTCATATCTTAAAGATAAAGTACGAATTAAAGATCTTTTACTGCTTTGTATAATATACGTTGCTTGTCTTTCATAATTGTCAACTATAAAATAAATGTATTTTTGTCATTGCATTTCGCTTTAATGGTTAATATGTTTGGAATATATATTTAATACATGATCTGTGAAATAAAACAATGTATATTCTAACACTTTTTTGTCTGGGTTCCGGAGAAATAATGCCAAGGCACATAATGAACGGATATTTATATTTAATACCTTGCGCATCTGGGGAGAGAAGTCATTAAAGGTATTCTAATATATTCGCTAATTAACTAAAAAGCGGTTGTATATTAACATGTCCGTGTAACATCACAGTCACACGAGTTTTCTTAAACTCCCGAAGTTCCACACGTTAATGCCTTTCTTCTAAATAAAAATATCCGCTATAATTTTTTTTGTTAATTTTTCTCACTTAATTTGAACCCACAGTAAGCGACGCAAAATGAGTAATGAAGTTTCTATCTACGGATATATTTACTTTTATTATATCTACTTGCAAAAATATGCCACCTCTAGTTATATATTTTTGCTATGATATATGACGAACGAACTACACTGCCCCCAAAGGAGCAGGCAATTCCTAGAAGGATCGTATCATGACAATATAACAGATACTACACTGCCTCCAAAGGAGAGATTAATCTCTAGTAAGAACGTATTATGACCACAGCACAGATACTACACTACTCTCTGAATAGAGGATTGAAAGATAGTAATAGAATACTTTCTATTTGAGATATAAAAGTAATCGTACAGTTTCAGCTTCAGATAGATATATACCAAATCTCCATTAGTAATAGATTTCTTTATTGAATACAATGACTATTTTGTCTTTCTTTTTTATTTTTCGTCCTCTTTTGTCTTCATCTTTTCCTTCATTTCTGTTTTTTTTTCTTCTAATTTTATTTCTTCTTTTTGTTTTCATCCCTTTCTTTTTCTTTTTTCTTTACTATTTTACATCTATTATCTCTTTTCATTCTAGCATTTTTCTTTCGTTCTTTTAAAAATTAAGATTCTGCCTTTCCTTTGATACCGTTCGTGTCTCCTTCTTTTATACGCCCTCTGCTTTATTTTGACGACTTTCGTTATTTGTTCATCTTTAAAAAAATGTTTATTTTATTTGGAACAGACTGAATTTTTACATCTGAATACATCATCTGTATCCTTTCATTCTGGCATTTTCTAACTCTATAAATTCCATCAATCATCCTTCAAATTTTGTCGAAGACAATTATAATTTTTCAACATGGCAATTATAATTTTTCAACATGACAATTATAATTTTTCAACATGACAATTATAATTTTTCAACATGACAATTATAATTTTCAACATGGCAATTATAATTTTCTCCTTTTTAGATCCTCACAGCTTCGTATTTCTATTAACCCTATTTCCATAATTTCCAATGTAACCACCCGAATTTTCTTCATTTTCTAGAGTCTTTACATTTTTTCAAAGTCATTTCTCTTTTGTTAGGGATATTTCCATAGCTAATCCGTCTATATTCATGTGATTCCTTGTATTTATATATAACGAACCTGTGTATTAAACATTGATCAGCAAATCCCATCATATTTGACGGGTGTGATGCTAATGCCTATGATCCGAGAAGTATTTAGTAAAAGAAATAATGTTGTTTTTATATTATATATATATATATATATATATATATATATATATATGTATATTATTTCATATTATATTTTTTATTACATGTATTCTTCTACTAGCTTTATAAGATTAGGCTGGTGATACCAGATCAGGCTGCCCTCTGGCTCCCTGAGACGAAATTCACCTACATTGACGTTTTATTTTTATTTATTTATTTTTTTTGTTTTTTGTTTGTAAAACTTCATTATGTTCTACAAAACCAAAAACAAAAACAACAGCCCCTCTCCCTTTCTCCCTCCCCTTTTTTATTTTTATTTTTTCCTACCCTACTCCCGGTCCTGGATATGACCTTAAACTACATCCGATGGTGAGATCCGGCTTACGGACTTTGGGGAATGTGGAGCCTCCTCTTAATTACCATTGTTCCCAAGTCCACCCTGACCCGGAGTGGTAGTACCTGTTAGGGTCCCAACTATGGGTTAAATAGAAACAGATATTAAAAGGGGAAAGAAACAAAAAAGAGAAGAAAACAAGACCAGATTCGGCATTAAATAACCCAAAAAGGGTTGATATGTCGTAAAACAAAACTACCAAACTACCAAACCTATAAGATTAGGTATATTTGTAAGTTTATACCGTTGTGTCACCTATTGAGCTCGGGTTAAATTGTTTAAATCAGGAAAACGTGAGTTTGCAAAGCCAGTTAAATATAAAACTAAAAATTCAAAATCCCAAATTTGCCTGTTTCTTCTTCTTATATCCTCCCAACCCTTTTCTGTATTTACCTCTTAAACTACAGGTTAAACAGTATTATTGCATGTGTTGGTATTGCCTTTTTTATAAGTGGATATTCCAAACTTTTTATTCTTTCCTTCTTTATTACCTTAAACTGTTAATAAAAAACGGAGAAAGAAAGTGTGACAGAAGCGAGAATGGTAGTAGACACCGTATAGAATAAGCGGGGGCGGGTCAAACAAAATACATTGCGCGAAGGTTAACGCTATAGATAGAAAGTTAGTTAGAGATGGTTCACTTGATGAGTTATTTGCAAGTTACGGCTAATTTAAACAATTAAAATGGGAAATTTTACAACATAACTCAATCTCAAAACTGAGGAATATTTTAGTATGTATTTTACGTCATTACAATACATAAGAAGAATAAAGCCTTCAGGAAACAAATGTTGATTGGCGCAGCTTTAATATAACAATAGATAGTAGAAAGGGTAATTCGTGTGTATCACCATGTTACAACACTTGACCTGATTGATTCTCTTCTGTTTAGAATTAGGTACCTACAGAAGAAACCACACAACGGTTGCCAACCAACATAGTGAGAGAAGTGCTACGAGACGAACAGGATGCGAACATGTCACACCATTATAATAGCAATTCACTAAATCTTTGTCCGTTCGACATCGTGTCACGTTAAAACTAGTGAAAAAAATCTATGACATTTTCTGTAGATGTATTCTCTATCTCTGAGAGGATTTCTAGAAATATCAGTTTTTGAAAACCGACACGATAAATAGGTGACTGAACCTAAAGTCCATAATCAGTGTTTATATCACGTGTAAATTACACACTTACATCTATCTATATAAGAGTAGGTTATTGTCCATAGTCATTAGACACCAATTAAACACGATTCCCTGAATTTCAATTTCTTCTTAAGACCCCTTAAGCTTAAGCTTTAAATTTTAGACATTTTCTAGAATCAAAATCATGTAATGGATTTTGATCAAAATTAGAATAAGGATTTTAGACATAAGGTTTAATATCATTACATCTTTATTTTAATCTTCATAAGGGGGCATAAAAGTGGTGCAAACCTGTTCTGTTTGGGGCATTAATTTTACCCATTCTGGGACGGGTATTCTTCTTGTAGCATACTCGTTGGTATATGCTGCCATTTTTACCATGGTCATATTTTTTTGTGTTCAGATGTGCATAGCATTCTGTTACTGAGATGTAATCTTTTGCTTGATAAGTGAAGCTGGTGTCCGAAGCTGGTGTCCGTCAGACAACAGGGTCTCATCTACTCTATACAATTAAGTCGGGCGAATCTTAATGTCAGACACAAACAAAGCTTTAAATTTTTGACATTTTCTAGAATCAAAATCATGTAATGCATTTTGATCAAAATTCGAATAAGGATTCTAGACATAAGGTTTGGTATCATTCTATCTTTGCAAGGGAACCTAAAGCAGTGAAAAACCTTTCTATCGGGAAATTCATTTTACCCGTTCTGGAACATGTATTCTTCTACTAGCTTTATACAATTAGGTATATTTGTAAGTTTATATATTTGTATGTACAGGATTCACTCCTAAACAAATATACCAATCATTATTAGTTTTAGAATGCAGCTGATAGGCATAAGGTATTTAAATGTGAGCTATATTTAGTTTAGTTTAGTTTGAAAAGGGGTAAAACGGGGTGAAAGCTTTCATGGAAATTCAGATAATTCCGGTTTTTGTTAAATTTTACCAACAGATATAAGACAACAATAAAAAAAAATATTCCTCAGATTTCAGTTTCTTTGGAATAGTTTAAAGGGTGATTAGGGGACAGAATATGGGTCCAACTTCCCTTTCGAAAGTTCAAATATATCAGATAGACATTGTATTTGATCCATAGTTATTAGAAACCAATTAAGCCAGATTCCCCATTTTACTTTTATTAAGACGAAACAAGGCAAATAGCCACGGAGATATAAGCAGCTACTGTGATAGGGGACAGATTTAAAGGGGAAAACCTATGTCGGAAGTTGGGCAACAAGATGTTGCATTACATTCGAATTTCTACATCTTGGTACGGTCAGGAAAACAAGGAGCGTGGAGGAAATTTCAAAGGAAAGCTGTCCAAGGAAAGAAGTTATTTTAGTAGAAAGTTTTCCGGCGTGTTGGGACGTCTACAGTGAAGGGGGGCGATTTTGCTGCTTTCTTTTTGGATCGGAGGTATTTTCGTTGACGAAGTAGAAATGCAGTAAGTTCATCGGAACACATTCCGTGAAAGTGATGCAACACTGCGGCGACGTGAAAGAAGGTTAGAAACGTCTCTTGTATTTTTTTAAAGAAAAGGATCTTTGAATGTGACCATCCATTTTTGGTCCCATTCTACAACAGACTTGACGTCATTTTCTAAGGATGCCTCCATAGCTATGAATGTGTATACATTCGTTTGTCCACATGTCGAGAATAGAGCGTAATATCATCAGCAAATATATCAATCTCAGACGTGATCTTATACAGGAGGTCGTGTATAAATATCAGGAATAATAAAAGACTTAGTATCGACCTTTGGGACACACCCGCATTAATGTAGCATTGCTTGGATGTACAGCCATCGAGAACGACCTGTATCTTTCTTTTAGGTTATGATTGATTATATTAAATATTTCCCCAGTAATATCGTACGAGTTGATTTTCCTGGGAATACCTTAATGCAAGACTATGCCAAGCGCTACCGTTTCACCTGCCGTATACAGTGTGTGGTAAATACGTTCAGAGATGACCGTTAGGATATCCGCAGTAAAACGGGATTTCCTAAATTCATACTGTTGGTCAGAGAGAATTTGAGCATTTTTAAATTAGCATCTATCGCGAGATTGATTAATGATTGAAATATTTTAGTGAAGAGCGGGAGGAGACTTATAGGACGATAATTTTACGGGTCACATTCTTTCACTGGAGTTTTAACAACTTAGTACCACAGAAGCTATGAGAGAAGCAAGATCCCGTAAGGCCTTTGTCATAGAGTTTGCATGGATAAGATAAGTTCCATATGCTTTGGATGTATCGAGGATTTTTATGCTAGCCAGGACATGGAGAGAAATGATGATTAGATCATCTAGTGCGGTTTCCGTTCGTAGTGGAAAATTAGAGAGGGGGTCGTTTGCGGAGTCCAAGACGTAGTTTAGGGCAATCCGCTGAGCTAGCAGTTCGAACTTACACGTTGCTGTGCAAGCGACTCCATGGTGGTTGGATAGTGGGTGAATTGTTGATTGCCCATTGTTCACCACATTATTTCCTAGAAATCGCGAGTTCGTTATTTCCCTGAATTTAAATTTCTCTTAAGCCCCCTTAAGATTAAACCTTCAATTTTAAACATTTTCTAGAATCAGCATCATGTAAAAAATGGTATTTTAATTTTAATGACCAAGTCTTTCATTTTTTTTTTTTACCGAATTTCATTTCATTACCTCCTATTTTGTAGGGGGTAGTGGAGTATCGGTTCTGTTGTCAGGCATTACCAATTTTTTTAAGGAGATAAATCCTCCCACGTTTTATCTACTTTTTGTGGGAGTAGTGTAGTATATTTTTATTTATCAACTTACAATTCTTCCCATGCATTACTCACTCTTTGGGGGGAGCAGTAAAGTATATGTTCTTACCTCGTGATACAATCCTGCCAGGATTACATTATCATTTATTTAGGGGGTGGACTATCTGTTCTATTGTCATTATATCATCCTCCTAGGAATATACTCCTCCTTTTTTTAGAGGGATGGGGATGGGTGGGTCGTGTTCGTTCTTATGATACCATCCTGTCAGTTATTACCTCCCCCTTTTCGGTCAGTGTGGCATGTATTCGCTCACCATATCATCTTCGTAGGATAGCAAAAAAATAAGATTGTCGTTTTTTTACATTACAAACAATTCTAATTTCGGGCTAGAAAACTTCTCACACCCGTCTATATACTATATCTCTATACAGCTACCATTTGCCAGTGTATGGCGTATTGTTGCCACGTTTAGGATGGTACACTAACAATTAGCCTCTCCTTCTTAGACAGGGCGCAACAAAGAATTTATTACCTAATAGGTGCCGCATTGTCTGCCAAGCTCCAGCCCCTCTGACATTGCCGCAGTCTTGCATCCCTGTGCTTATTGTGCAAGTACTTCTACAGAATATGCTCCGATGAATTTACTGTGCCCTTTCATAAAAAATACCACCGACCCACCTGACTTGCAGCAAAATCACACCCCTTAACTGCAGAGGCACCTAGATGCTGGAAGATTGTATGCTCTAATAGCTTATTTTCTCGAATCGCTTGCCTTTGGATTCCCCATTTCTGTTAACTTGTTTTCTTCGACTCGACATGCAAATATTTAAAGGTAATGTGAATAAACATCTTGCTGCCCAACTCCTCACTCAGGTTGTCTCTTATAAACATGTTACAGTTGTCTCTTATGCTTTAGTTTCAATATGATTGGTTCAGAGTGAATCAGCATTTAACAATTTAGAAAGCTGCTGTTATGCTTGCGGTCGTCAGAATATATACTGAATTACTTCCCTTAGTGTTACACGCAAAGAACAACTATTCATATAGAGATAGACAGAGCGCGTATTATTATATTAGATATTAATATTCTTTATCTCAACGTGATTATTACCAGTGTTAATATTATCGATGACATGAATTTGCATTTGCTTCTGCTTCCCCAGAAACACACATGTTTACCTCTTTTCTTTCTCCATACATTATATATAAAAAAATAGCATTGAATTAAAATAAAATATTCGTGCCTTCTTTTTTTGTCAAACCAAATTTTTCAATATTTTATTCCTTCAATTATCGCCTCACCCCCCCCCCCCCCCCCCACTTGCCCATCGCCTTATCAAAACCCGGCTTAAAGACTATCCATTGTTTGGCAATCCCCGTTGATTCCATCTTCCGCCGAACCCAAGGTCTCCTGCCTCTACCCGCTGCCCGATCATTTCTTTCCACCCCTCTGTCCCCATTAATAATCTATCATTCAGGCATACATAATCCACCCGACGCAACCTACTTTCGAGAAACATTCATTCTTATTTTTACAACACTCGACGCCATTTTCTTTTTGCTGCAGCATTTTTTTTCTCTCCAGATTTTATGAGTTCATACTTCATATTCTCATTTGAATGCGAACAGCCGCCAACACCACCCACCCTTATCCATGTAACACAGAATTAATTTTAAAGCATATCGTAAAGTTTTATTAAACACACACACGGGCGCACGTATAGAAGTATGTGCACAGACGCACATACACACATACGTACACATATATATATATATATAGATACATATATATATATATATATATATATAGATACATATATATATATATATATATATATATATATATATATATATATATATATATATATATATAGATACATATATATAAGCGAGATATACGTGGAAAAATTAGACGGAATAGGTGAAAAATTACCATGTATATATACATTTATGTGAATATGCAAGTATTATTTTATCTCAGACTTATGCCCATTTTCTTTTTTTTTTATCTCATATGTTATTTTAATAAAAAAAATAATACGTTCCTATTATCATATCCATAAAGCTCCCTTAACAATATTTCATGGACATACACACACACACACACACACACATATATATATATATATATATATATATATATATATATATATATATATATATATATATATATATATATATCTGTGTGTGTGTGTGTGTGTGTGTGTGTGTGTGTTTGTTTGTGAAAAGAGACAAAGAGAAAGACTAAATTCAAATACAGGAAGAAATCATCAATAAACGAGAGATTTTACCGGTTTTGTTCGGATCAACGAACGTCTTCCGAAAAAAAGTGAAGATTTAAAATGTATTCGATAACGGTAAACACATACGAAAAATGAAAGACGCACAGAAAGACGTCATTGGCGCGCGTTTGATTATTTGAAAAAGAAAGAATAATAAAACGCCCATGCGGAGAGACGTTAAAATTTGGAGAAAATAGGCGGGGGTGGAGAACAAGAAAGAATGGAAATAAAAAAATATATGGATGAAGTGTAGTAAAAAAAATTCAGTGATTCAGTTATTCCAGATGTTTGCTTTAGGAATAGGATCGTAATCTGAAGTTTACCTTAGATGGTGATGAGAGAGGTTTATAGCGCTTTCGATGTACTTGTGACGTGGGAGAAGGTATTCTGTCTTGAGGATGGTGGAGTTTTTAAAATCAAAATTGTAGGTAAAAGTGTTTTTGTGTAAAACTAGTGCATTAGTGAGATTGTTGTGTTTGAGGTCCTGTTTGTGTTCATAAATGCGGGATTTTATATTCCTATCCGTTTCACCAATATAAGACATCGGACATGCGGCACATTTTATTTGTAAATGCCGGCTAGGGAAGAATGTCCTTAGGAGGTAGTTGGGAACGGAGTTTGGTGTTGAGTAAATCCTTAATTTTCATTTATTTATTTATACTTCTTCTTCTTCTTCTTCTTCTTCTTCTTCTTCTTCTTCTTCTTCTTCTTCTTCTTCTTCTTCTTTTCCCGTCCTCTTTTTTCGCCCATTTTAATGTTTCTCCGCACGCACGTTTACTCATTCTTTCGTTTTCAAGTAGTAAACGCGCGCCAATGACGTCTCTCTGTGCGTTCTTCTTTTACGGATGTTTTTACTGTCATCGAATATATTTAAAATCTACAAACAATTATTTAATAACAAATATTTAATTACGTTAATTACGTTATACTGGAAAACGACGAATTTTTACTTCTTTGCGTTACTTCTGGTCAATAGCGTCTATTAAATCCCAAAGTACTCGACTAGTTGTAAACTGTGGCAGAGTAATCACTTCCGTCTTTTATTTGAAAAGATAAAAACTTAGGAGACTCCGCACTCCAGTCTCCTTGGTTACCAATTACCACAATTATTATTCACATGTTTCGTGCTGCTTTTCCTTATCTTGCACATTGTTAAGCTCGTTGTCGTATTTTCCCGCCATCATCATCATCATCATCATCATCATCATCATCATCATCATCATCATCATCATCATCATCATCATCATCATCATCATCATCATCATCATCATCATCATCATCATCATCATCATCACGAGCAATTGCCATGCTTCCTTCTTCCTATTTTCATTTCCAACTCCCGTTTTCCGCCATTCTTTTCATTTGCAATGGAGTTTATTTCCATTGGTACTGAAAGATAAGCAACCGGCCATCTCCCCCATCTTTCACGGACAAACCCTTTCCATTCACCCGACTCACTCTTTTATAAGCCCATCGCCCCATCCTCCAATAAAGACACCCTCATATTTTCATTCAATCGAAGTTCACACGCTCCAGCCTGAGACATTGAAATAAAAGACAGACAAATGTCAGACCCATTGATAAAACAGTCTTGTGTGTGTTTAAATAATAATCCTAATAATGCGAAATGGCGTAGATGGAGGTACAATTAATTTTGCTAGAGGATGTTAGTGAGTAAATTAATCTTTATAAAATTATGTATGTGTATATGTTTATACATTGGTATGTACTAAACACAGTTTATATGCGTGAGGGGTACGAATGTGGACTACATTTAGTTTAATTTAATTTAAAGGGACGTAAAAAGAGTGTGGAAGCCCTTCGTAAAAATTGAAATACCTCCGTTTTTTATGAAATTATACAATTGGTATTATATATAAATTAATAAATATTCGCCAAATTTAGTTCTTTGGTGCCTTTTATAGGTTTTAAGGGGTAATTATATCGGCACACCCCTGTTATTTAAAAATTCAAATATTTCAGATTTGTATCGAATTTGATCCATAGTCACTAGATACCCATTAAGATTCCTTGAATTTCAATGTCTTCTTAAGACCCATTAAGCGTAAGCCTTGACTATTAGACATTTTCTAGAATCAAAATTATATAATGAATTATGATTAAAATAAGAATAAGTATTTTAGAAATAATGTTTAGTAGCATTATATCTTGATTTTGATCTTCGTAATTGGACATAAAAGTGGTGCCAAACGGTTCTGTTCGGGGTATTACTTTTTCTTTCTGGGGTATTTTTATAATTCTCTTGCTGATGACCTCCAATGAGTCTGAAAGTACTCGAACATTTATCTTAACACAAATGTACAACGTTACATGACACTAATGTCGTTTGTACCGTAAGATGGAGAATCCTTTCGACACCAGTCTATTGCCCGTCGTCTTTTTCTTGACAGAAAACAGCTGGTCTCTCGTTGAAACATTGTAAGTAGTTGGTGCAATGGTCAATGGCGCCTTCTTGTAGCAGTGGAAGTAGGAGTTGTAGAAATATTGATCTTTGTGTGACACACAATGTCCGTCTGGAGAATTACCATTGTGGGTCACACTATCAAACTATCAGCTGATGGGTCGGTTACATTTGGTATTAGTAACACTTGAATTTCCCGTGTTTTTGTGAAACCGAAAGTACTGATGGAAGATCTAATGTATCGTGTCCATATATATATATATATATATATATATATATATATATATATATATATATATATATATGTGTGTGTGTGTGTGTTTGTGTATTGCAGAATGATAGCACCCTCAAGGAAATAATAGACTAAGCCCGGAAAACGATAAATATTTTTTATTTGTATTTGTTATTACATGTTCTGATGTGTATAATTACAGGGAGACTAAAAAGATATATAGTATATTTTCTAACCTTTTGTGTTCAATGTATTTATTCTATTAACTGTTTTTGTACGATACAACATATTCGTGATCAGTGAAGAATTGTTTTTATTCATCTATGCGGTATAAAAAAACATCCGAACAAGACGCGACGAAAATTTATCAAGTTCAAAATAAAAAAAATGGAGGAATTTGAAAGTTTTAGGTAAGAATTCTTAAAACAACTAAAGAAAACACCAGTTTAAACATATATAAAGTCTCGAAAAATACGTTGTCAATACATGAAAAGACTAAAAAACCAACATAGTCAACATATGGAAAAACACGAAAAGCAGCATAAAGAAAAGGTCGAATGACAGAAGAAATCCTTTTCAGACTCTTAGAAAAGCTCTCGAGAGATAGTGAGTAAGCAAACACTTATATTTTCCTGTAGAATTCTGTGAAGTTTTGGTACAGACCATTTGAAGGATATTTTCGAAGATGAAGTTTTAAAAAAGATGGTTGCACACGAAAAAGGTTCGACTCTTCACGTGGACCTATTGAAGATGAAAATATGTTCATTACATACTACCAAAAATTTCAAAAAAACAATTTGCTATTAACAAAGTCTTTTAGTAGAAAAGGGGTTAAGTTGTCATTACACGTTGGTAATCTAAACAAAAAGGATTCAGACAATTATTCTAAATTTGCAGCCATAGTGAATAAGGAATGTGAAACATTCAAACTCGGCGAAATCACTCCAAATTTATTTAAATGTCAAATACTTGTTCAAGTTCTTTCATCTCCGGGGTACTCTGCAAAAATCAGGATAAGACTCTTGATTTAGATTACAAAATATAACGATGGAATGTTTACGGATAATAAATCTACGCCATTACACTGTAAAACGACCTCCCTGATGCAATCGCGCCCGAGATGGTTACATTTGCGGATGACACTACGCTCGATTCTAGACCCGAGTAAATCGAACACACACATATCCAAAGCAATCGCTGAATCCTTACAAACGTTCAGTCTCTAGTAGAATGGGACATGAATGGATGGTCACTTCTTTTAATAATTACAAGAAACTTTTCCAAACACCGATTACTATGGCTGATAACATCTTTTCCGAGAGCTCGACATTTAAACACCTCGGCCTAACATTCATAGGCAACATGAATCTAGAAAATTTAAAGAATATACTGCCTCGTCTGCTACAAAGAAGATGGGCTCCCTCTACCGTGAGAGAAAACTTCTCACACCAGCCAGTATACTATATCTCGATAAAGCCATTATTCACCCATGCATGAAGTATTGTTGCAACATATGGGTTAGTCCCCAAACCACTAGTCTCTCCCTTTTGCAAAGGGTGCAAAAAGAGTCTCTAAGCTAATAAGTCCTGCACTGTCTACCAAGATCCAGCCTTTGCCCCATCGCCGCAATGTAGCATCCTTGTGCTTGTTTTAGAAGTACTTCCACGGAATGTGCTCCAATGAACTTACTGCACTTATACACCAGCAAGGTAAATACACCGACCAACCCGACTAGCAACAAAGTACTAGCCGTTCCCCGTAGAAACCCTAGATGCCGGAAAACTTTCTACTCTCTATTAGAGTAGAAAGTTTTTCTTCTCTCGGATAGCTTTCCTTTGGAATTCCCATTATACTCCTTATTTTTCATACCCGTACTAACATATAGACATTTTATTATAATGAGAACTAATATTTTACTGCACTGTTAGATAGTGAGAGGCGCAGAGAGTAGGAGTACTCCCTTGAAGAAGGTAGGAGTAGCAGGGAAGTCGGAAGTGACGTCATGGCAGTGGAAGGCATTTTCAATCTCTTTTGTTCCGTACTAGCGACCCGTGAAGATGTGAGAGCCGATCGTTCCGTTGCCAGTATGCAAGAGTCGGAAGAATGACTTTATTAAATCTCTCACAGTAACTCATTTCTTCTCTTGTCCTCTCCTGTGCAAACAAACCACTAACTCTCTGTCTGTTTAATGTTAAATAAAACTTTAAAAAAACAGCCGGCGTTCCCCATGTTGTCCTTAAGAAGACGAGACACACCAAACTACTAGGCGAAATCCGGGTACCCACGGCGAAGGTAAGCAGAAGGTAAGCAAGAATGTTACAGCACCACTCCCCACGTGTGATGCACTCTGTAAATATGCCTCCGTAATCACAGTAGCTCTTAACATCTCAGTGGCAATATGCCTTGTTTGGGATGCACAAAAGTAAACAAATATTGAGCAAAGTGATATTTCACAAACACACACTAAAAAAAACAAAACCTTAAGAGGTAAAAAGTAAACCCCATTATAGATGCGGTTGAATACATTTATATAAACACTCCTCATTTAAAAATAAGGAATGTCATAATTGGTGATCTAATGGCCAAGCCGAACGCTTTAAAGATAGTCTTATCTCGTGTTTAAATATTACACAGAAGATTAATTTTTACAACAGTTTCTCAGATTGCATCAGATAATTCCAGAGCCGAGTACACACTAAGCTGAATTTATATTCGCAACAATGATGCCATCGGTATTTGATAAACTGATACATAACTAAAAAAAAAAAAAATTAAAATCCAGATTGATAGAGACTGTATAAAATGAAAGCAGGATTCAAACAAAACACATTGAGAGAAGATGAGGATGAGAGACAGAAACTTTATAACTGAGTGCTCACTTAATGAGTTAATAGCAAATTACAGCTAATTCGGACAAATAAAACGGACCTTTTGAAATATAACTTAATCCCAGAACCGAGGAATACTTTAGCATGCATTTTGTGCGATTTAAATAAATAGGAACAAAGATTTAGTATAATAAAAGACAGATATTATTATATGCACACAAGGATTCCGTCTTTTGAAGAGACGGCTAGTCTATAAAATTCGAAGTTCGAAGCCTGGACCTTTAGTTGCGCCCCACCGTGGAGTTCAACGCCATTGCCATCTCGGCCAATTTGCACGCTGCTAGAATGCAGGATAACTATACCGCTTTTTAAACGGTTCACTTTTATTAAGTTTTATTCGTGATATCGGTAACTTTAGAGGATTCAATTCTTTCTTTGCGAAGACTCTTAGGTATTGGCATGAGTGGAAAACGTTATTTCCTACATCAGAATGCTGCCCCTTAGGGAAGCATATATATATATATATATATATATATATATATATATATATATATATATATATATATATATATATATATATAAAGTGGTGTACTAAAAGCGAACTTTTAGGAAAGGTAAAACCTATTGTGAAGAGTATACAGCTCAATATCCAGGATAGAGCAGGTAGATATGAAGAAGAATGGAAAGGAATTAGAGAAGTAAAAGCCAAATCAAAATTCAATTCAATTGCTCAGAGCAAGGTATATTCCGCAAAAAGGCAATTTATTCAAGTTAAATTTTCCTTACGCCAGGCTTTTCAAAGATCAAAATCTTATCATCAGAGGAAGTCGCTGGGATAGATAAGTTGGCAAAGGCCAAGATTTAGAATTTGAAAAAATAAAATAAAAGTTGTAGGGAAAGAAACTCAGGGCAAAACTCTGCCCGAATGCAAGCAAATGTCCGATTGCTAAAAAGTCCGGTGTCGAAAAGTCCAGCAGAGAGAATGAGGTGTAGATAGGTAGGTCGTTAAAAGGTTCGAAAGGTTGTGAGAGAGGATTCAAAGTTAAATTCCAAGAAGCCACAACTTCAGGTGCGGCGAAAATAGAAAATCCAAAGGGAAAATTTAACTTGAATAAATTGCCTTTTTGCGGAATATACCTTGCTCTGAGCAATTGAATTGAATTTTGATTTGGCTTTTGCTTCTCTAATTCCTTTCTATTCTTCTTCATATATATATATATATATATATATATATATATATATATATATATATATATATATATATATATAATTTAATTTAAACCACATCAAATATAAGGGACACACAGATTCACAACATTTCACTAAAAATCTTTTTTTTATTACAAGCATACAACTGTATAAAGGAACTCAAAGAAAAAAACACTAAGTTCATCATGAAATAGTCAATACTAGTCAATGCCAGTAAATATTTACCGAATAAACGAAAAAGATGCAATTTATGTATTACGAAATCAGTTGAAATACTGACATACAGAGGAAATATTATTAATAAGAGATATCAGACCATAGTCTGTTGTTGCATGAAAGTAAATATAAATATAGTAAATATGACAGTGGAAGAACGAACAAGTAAATAGACTACATATATAGTTAAGGGCATACTTGAACCGTTGTTAGAATAAGCATAAAGATTAGCACGACATAGGTGGATTAAATATCTATAAATAAAAGATATTAGCAGGATAATTGGGAAAACAAGTATATAGGGCAATATAGCATAAGAATTAACGGGAAATAAATGATAAACAAATAAATAAAGAAAAGTAGCCATAAAACTGAAAGTAAACATAATAGTAATAATCAATTAGAATAGAACGGAATGAAAACAAAAATAACTAATGGATCACTATGAGTAAAAAATTGAAACTGGAAACAATAGAATCATGAAGATGTATACATAGTGAATAAAAACACAATATAGTATCAGGAATTATATAGACAACGAGAGAATTGACCATAAGCGATATGTTTGACATGGTTATAGAATACATTTAATATTTGAAACATAAATGTTATAATATGAATACAAATAATACAAGTTTAGTTTAAACACAAAAATATAAAAATAGTAAATACATTCGAAATAAGCTATGCCATGAATAAGATGTATGGAAAAATATTTCTTTAAATAATACGGTAATAAATAAATAAGTAAGGATGACATATTGAACAAAATAATAAATTGTAAAAATCAGTATAATAAAAAGCATTTCATTTCCAAATTAAGATGATAATGGAATTGTAATCGGGTTTTAAATATCGAGCGTACAGATAAACAAAAGATGTAAACAGTAGATAGGATACGAAAAAAACTTCCATCTTTTTATAGAGTTAAAGGTTTGAAATGATTTAAGAAACTAATTAGGAAGCAAAATTTGCATAATAGTATACCTTATTATAGCTAATACAACGCAGTATCATGGACTGAGTCGCGATGAGGATCGTATTGACATGGGTGATTGTTTACAAATCACAGATAGAAAAATTTAAAAAATCGGAATGCGACTACCTTACGGACTAAATAAACTCTTCCACTAACTATAAATACTGGGAGCACATGCCTCTCAGTGTGGTAACCACTCCAACCCGATTAGCCTCTCATTAACTTCGGTTGATTGAGGACGTCAGGATGGGGTAAGGTATTACCAGTCGAGGATCCGTTTCCGACAATCAGTCCGACAGGAACTGGGCCATTTCGGTGGCCTTTTATCTGCCGGGCTGAGGTATACTGTCTTGGGTTGTCCTTGGAGGTGCACCTTCCCAGGCCTTGCCCCCTCTTTGGGGAGGAGTAAGTTTATTGCTTACTGCCTGAGGCGCCCTGACCGGGGAATGCCGATGGGGTTGCCCAGGCTATTTTTGCTAGGCCAGAGTGCTCCTTCTTTAGGGGTGCTGGCTTGACTCTTCCCCCACTTTTCGACCTTGTGTCTTTTATTCCTACGTGGGGGGGAATAAAATACCGGTACCTACCCCAGCCTTATACTGGCAGTCAAGACAGACGTACAACCACTTTTATTGTTGTATTATACTTTTTTCAATATAATTTGTTTCTCGCAACTACAAGTTCGTGTTTTCTTTTCGAACCCTTTACAGAGCCACAACAATATATAAAGCCGCCTCGATAATACAATGCTGATTTCAAATTTAATTTAATAAGAATACAATTTGGGAATTTTCTTCAACTATATACATGGTGATTCATAAGTCACTTCACTTAGCTATTTAAAATGATTACCATATGAAGCACAAACATACTATGAACTTTTGATAAGTGTTATCTTACTCTCTAATTACTGCTATTTGTTATTTTGAATTTGTTCGTTTATATATTTGTTTCTATATATATTTATTTCATAATCAATCAAATATGCTACAAAGAGTCGTAAATTCTTTGCAAAAAGAATGGAGCTATGCATGCAGAACGAAGGTGGACATTCTGAAAATTTGATTTAATTTTAAACTCCCATGTATGAATTTGTTGAATAAACTTTCTATTTTGTATTACCGTATTTTTTAACTTTAGAATTTCAAAAATAAATAGCTAAGTGACTTATTAATCACCCTGTAGATATGTATACATTTCTGCGTGAGGGGCATGACATTACTTTTTCACTCGTTTCTAGGGTTAAAGTTGTTTTATTTTTTATTTTATCAATTCTGTATCATTTTTAAAGAAATTTTGTTAATTCTTTTTCTTCTTTTTTTAAATTTGTTTTAAAATCCTTCTTATTTGCATTGTTTTCGTTTTTGTATCACTTGTTTATTTGAAAATTTCTGTCAACTTTATACTTTTAATTCTTTGTTTTTTTTTTTGAATTTTATCAATTCTGTGTTATTTTTAAAGTAATTTTGTTAATTCTTTTTCTTCTTTTTAAAATTTGTTTTAAAATCCTTCTTATTTGCATTGTTTTCGTTTTTGTATCACTTGTTTATTTGAAAATTTCTGTCAACTTTATACTTTTAATTCTTTCTTTTTTTTTAAAGAATTTAACTTTTCGTTGCCCTTTTCGCCCCTTTGTGTTCTGTTCTTTCTATCTTGTCCATTATATTTGCTATTTCGGAAATTGTATCTCCGCTCACTGTTTTGCCGAACTTGCTTTCTCTTGAAGTCTTATCATTTAAAGCGATTCTTTCGGCTTTTCAGATTCGTCTAAGCATCTCTAGAGGAGGCTCTCTCCGTACCTAGGACAGTCCGTCTGTCTGTCACGTTTAAGTTTAAAATAGAATATTGTCTGTCTGTCATGTTTAAGTTTGAAATAGAATTTAATCTGTTTGTTACGTTTAAGTTTGAGATATTATTTTCAACACTCTGTCACGCTTAACTTTGAAATGATATTTTCATTGATAAATGTGCTGATTATATGACACACGAAGCATGCCCGTCCTTAAAACATTTTTTTCTTTCTGTTCCTGTTTTTGAAATCTTTCTTTCTTATCAAGATTTTCGTCTTTTTCAAATTCTCTTTCCCTTTTCACAACTTGCATTGTACTCTTTTATTTTCAAAATTCTTCCTTTTTTGTCTTTTCTTTTTTCTACTCTATTTTATCTCTCTGCTTTTCATTTTATATTATCTTTCTTTCCAGCTATCTTCTACTACAGTATGGTTTTTACAAATATTTTTTCTGCTTTTCATTATTAAAAAAAACAACTTTGTTTTAACATTCTTCTGTTAAATATTGACATTGGTACGTTTTCTAGTAGATATTAGCGAATACATATTGCTGAGATATATATAGCGGCCATGTTGGAAGAAAACGTTTCAGATAGGAGTCTCGACAGGGCCAATAGACTAACCTACTGCATTGTAAAAAAGTAGAGCTAGTATATTTAGTCAGATATGAGGTAAAACATGACCAACAGAGAGAGTGGTGATCGAAGTATCACCAATCTCGGTGGAAGCGCCAATGTGAAAACCTGTTTTAAAATGGTTGAACGAAAAGGTAATTTAATTAAGCGATGCACTTAAAACTCTTTTCTTTTCTCCCAAGCCGTTTGATCTTTCAGCTACTGAACGATCATATAGTTGAGTAGATTCTTCATGTTTGCCAGAACGTGCAGTTCGCATTAATTGCATGATAATTAATGTAAATAGTAAGCAGCGGCCTTTGTTTCAGCTAATTGAATTATTCTCGGTCCTGGGAGTAAGACATCAACTCGCGCATGTATGGTACTAGCGGGCCAGTAACCTAAGTTTTGATTCCTGTTGATTAAAATACTTAAAGAAGAAAATAATTACATAGGACTGTATTGAAGACTACCTCCGCTTATGTAACACTTCCTTACTTTTTCATTTTCTTTTTCTATCTTTATTTCCAATGTTATTTCTTTTGGACTTTCTTTGTATTTTACTTCTTTATTACGACTTTCTTCTATACGCGAGTTTTCTTTTTATGACACTTTCTTTTCTAACTGTTTGTTGTACTCTTAGGTTTTAAATGATTCTTCCTTTTTTTCTTTTTTCTTTCCCAAATCCCTATTTGTACTCTTTTTAATTTGTCTTTCTTTGTTGCTTTCTATTCATCTTCTTTTTTTTTATCTCTTCTTTCTTTTTCTTCTGAATTATTGCTTTTCAAATGGGTCTTTCTTTTTTCTTATTTTTATATCTTTTCTTTGTTCTCTTCTTTTAGATTCTGTCTGCTTTTCGTCTTTTTTTACTTGTTTCTTGAGTATTCAAATATCTCTTTCTCATCGTCTTCTTAGTTGTTTCCCTGTCTTTCGTCTTCTTTTTACTTGTTTCTTGAGTATTCAAATATCTCTTTTTCGTCGTCTTCTTAGTTGTTTCCCTGTTTTTCGTCTTTTTTTTACTTGTTTCTTGAGTATTCAAATATCTCTTTTTCGTCGTCTTCTTAGTTGTTTCCCTGTTTTTCGTCTTTTTTACTTGTTTCTTGAGTATTCAAATATTTCATTCTCGTCGTCTTCTTAGTTGTTTCCCTGTTTTACGTCTTTTTTACTTGTTTCTTGAGTATTCAAATATCTCTTTCTCGTCGTCTTCTTAGTTGTTTCCCTGTTTTTCGTCTTTTTTACTTGTTTCTTGAGTATTCAAATATCTCTTCTTCGTCGTCTTCTTAGTTGTTTGCCTGTTTCTCGTCTTTTTTACTTGTTTCTTGAGTATTCAAATATCTCTTTCTCGTCGTCTTCTTAGTTGTTTCCCTGTTTCTCGTCTTTTTTACTTGTTTCTTGAGTATTCAAATATCTCTTTCTCGTCGTCTTCTTAGTTGTTTCCCTGTTTTTCGTCTTTTTTTACTTGTTTCTTGAGTATTCAAATATCTCTTTCTCGTCGTCTTTTTAGTTGTTTCCCAGTTTTTCGTCTTTTTTTACTTGTTTCTTGAGTATTCAAATATTTCATTCTCGTCGTCTTCTTAGTTGTTTCCCTGTCTTTCGTCTTTTTTTTACTTGTTTCTTGAGTATTCAAATATCTCTTTCTCGTCGTCTTCTTAGTTGTTTCCCTGTCCTTCGTCTCCTTTTTACTTGTTTCTTGAGTATTCAAATATCTCTTTCTCGTCGTCTTCTTAGTTGTTTCCCTGTCTTTCGTCTTCTTTTTACTTGTTTCTTGAGTATTCAAATATCTCTTTTTCGTCGTCTTCTTAGTTGTTTCCCTGTCTTTCGTCTTTTTTTTACTTGTTTCTTGAGTATTCTAATATCTCTTTCTCATCGTCTTCTTAGTTGTTTCCCTGTCTTTCGTCTTTTTTTTACTTGTTTCTTGAGTATTCAAATATCTCTTTCTCGTCGTCTTCTTAGTTGTTTCCCTGTTTTTCGTCTTTTTTTTACTTGTTTCTTGAGTATTCAAATATCTCTTTCTCGTCGTCTTTTTAGTTGTTTCCCAGTTTTTCGTCTTTTTTTACTTGTTTCTTGAGTATTCAAATATCTCTTTCTCGTCGTCTTCTTAGTTGTTTCCCTGTCTTTCGTCTTTTTTTTACTTGTTTCCTGAGTATTCAAATATCTCTTTCTCGTCGTCTTCTTAGTTGTTTCCCTGTCTTTCGTCTTCTTTTTACTTGTTTCTTGAGTATTCAAATATCTCTTTTTCGTCGTCTTCTTAGTTGTTTCCCTGTCTTTCGTCTTTTTTTTACTTGTTTCATGAGTATTCAAATATCTCTTTCTCGTCGTCTTCTTAGTTGTTTCCCTGTTTTTCGTCTTTTTTTTACTTGTTTCTTGAGTATTCTAATATCTCTTTCTCATCGTCTTCTTAGTTGTTTCCCTGTCTTTCGTCTTTTTTTTACTTGTTTCTTGAGTATTCAAATATCTCTTTCTCGTCGTCTTCTTAGATGTTTCCCTGTCTTTCGTCTTTTTTTTTTACTTGTTTCTTGAGTATTCAAATATCTCTTTCTCGTCGTCTTCTTAGTTGTTTCCCTGTTTTTCGTCTTTTTTTTACTTGTTTCTTGAGTATTCAAATATCTCTTTCTCGTCGTCTTTTTAGTTGTTTCCCAGTTTTTCGTCTTTTTTTACTTGTTTCTTGAGTATTCAAATATTTCATTCTCGTCGTCTTCTTAGTTGTTTCCCTGTCTTTCGTCTTTTTTTTACTTGTTTCTTGAGTATTCAAATATCTCTTTCTCGTCGTCTTCTTAGTTGTTTCCCTGTCCTTCGTCTTCTTTTTACTTGTTTCTTGAGTATTCAAATATCTCTTTCTCGTCGTCTTCTTAGTTGTTTCCCTGTCTTTCGTCTTCTTTTTACTTGTTTCTTGAGTATTCAAATATCTCTTTTTCGTCGTCTTCTTAGTTGTTTCCCTGTCTTTCGTCTTTTTTTTACTTGTTTCATGAGTATTCAAATATCTCTTTCTCGTCGTCTTCTTAGTTGTTTCCCTGTCTTTCGTCTTCTTTTTACTTGTTTCTTGAGTATTCAAATATCTCTTTTTCGTCGTCTTCTTAGTTGTTTCCCTGTCTTTCGTCTTTTTTTTACTTGTTTCATGAGTATTCAAATATCTCTTTCTCGTCGTCTTCTTAGTTGTTTCCCTGTTTTTCGTCTTTTTTTTACTTGTTTCTTGAGTATTCTAATATCTCTTTCTCATCGTCTTCTTAGTTGTTTCCCTGTCTTTCGTCTTTTTTTTACTTGTTTCATGAGTATTCAAATATCTCTTTCTCGTCGTCTTCTTAGTTGTTTCCCTGTCTTTCGTCTTCTTTTTACTTGTTTCTTGAGTATTCAAATATCTCTTTTTCGTCGTCTTCTTAGTTGTTTCCCTGTCTTTCGTCTTTTTTTTACTTGTTTCATGAGTATTCTAATATCTCTTTTTCGTCGTCTTCTTAGTTGTTTCCCTGTTTTTCGTCTTTTTTTTACTTGTTTCTTGAGTATTCAAATATCTCTTTTTCGTCGTCTTCTTAGTTGTTTCCCTGTCTTTCGTCTTTTTTTTACTTGTTTCATGAGTATTCAAATATCTCTTTCTCGTCGTCTTCTTAGTTGTTTCCCTGTTTTTCGTCTTTTTTTTACTTGTTTCTTGAGTATTCAAATATCTCTTTCTCGTCGTCTTCTTAGTTGTTTCCCTGTTTTTCGTCTTTTTTTTACTTGTTTCTTGAGTATTCAAATATCTCTTTTTCGTCGTCTTCTTAGTTGTTTCCCTGTCTTTCGTCTTTTTTTTACTTGTTTCTTGAGTATTCTAATATCTCTTTCTCATCGTCTTCTTAGTTGTTTCCCTGTCTTTCGTCTTTTTTTTACTTGTTTCATGAGTATTCAAATATCTCTTTCTCGTCGTCTTCTTAGTTGTTTCCCTGTTTTTCGTCTTTTTTTTACTTGTTTCTTGAGTATTCTAATATCTCTTTCTCATCGTCTTCTTAGTTGTTTCCCTGTCTTTCGTCTTTTTTTACTTGTTTCATGAGTATTACAATATCTCTTTCTCGTCGTCTTCTTAGTTGTTTCCCTGTTTTTCGTCTTTTTTTTACTTGTTTCTTGAGTATTCTAATATCTCTTTCTCATCGTCTTCTTAGTTGTTTCCCTGTCTTTCGTCTTTTTTTTACTTGTTTCATGAGTATTCAAATATCTCTTTCTCGTCGTCTTCTTAGTTGTTTCCCTGTTTTTCGTCTTTTTTTTACTTGTTTCTTGAGTATTCTAATATCTCTTTCTCATCGTCTTCTTAGTTGTTTCCCTGTCTTTCGTCTTTTTTTTACTTGTTTCATGAGTATTCAAATATCTCTTTCTCGTCGTCTTCTTAGTTGTTTCCCTGTCTTTCGTCTTCTTTTTACTTGTTTCTTGAGTATTCAAATATCTCTTTTTCGTCGTCTTCTTAGTTGTTTACCTGTCTTTCGTCTTTTTTTTACTTGTTTCATGAGTATTCTAATATCTCTTTTTCGTCGTCTTCTTAGTTGTTTCCCTGTTTTTCGTCTTTTTTTTACTTGTTTCTTGAGTATTCAAATATCTCTTTTTCGTCGTCTTCTTAGTTGTTTCCCTGTCTTTCGTCTTTTTTTTACTTGTTTCATGAGTATTCAAATATCTCTTTCTCGTCGTCTTCTTAGTTGTTTCCCTGTTTTTCGTCTTTTTTTTACTTGTTTCTTGAGTATTCAAATATCTCTTTTTCGTCGTCTTCTTAGTTGTTTCCCTGTCTTTCGTCTTTTTTTTACTTGTTTCATGAGTATTCAAATATCTCTTTCTCGTCGTCTTCTTAGTTGTTTCCCTGTTTTTCGTCTTTTTTTTACATGTTTCTTGAGTATTCAAATATCTCTTTCTCGTCGTCTTCTTAGTTGTTTCCCTGTCTTTCGTCTTTTTTACTTGTTTCTTGAGTATTCAAATATCTCTTTCTCGTCGTCTTCTTAGTTGTTTCCCTGTTTTTCGTCTTTTTTTTACTTGTTTCTTGAGTATTCAAATATCTCTTTCTCGTCGTCTTCTTAGTTGTTTCCCTGTTTTTCGTCTTTTTTTTACTTGTTTCTTGAGTATTCAAATATCTCTTTCTCGTCGTCTTCTTAGTTGTTTCCCTGTTTTTCGTCTTTTTTTACTTGTTTCTTGAGTATTCAAATATCTCTTTCTCGTCGTCTTCTTAGTTGTTTCCCTGTCTTTCGTCTTTTTTACTTGTTTCTTGAGTATTCAAATATCTCTTTCTCGTCGTCTTCTTAGTTGTTTCCCTGTTTTTCGTCTTCTTTTTACTTGTTTCTTGAGTATTCTAATATCTCTTTCTCATCGTCTTCTTAGTTGTTTCCCTGTCTTTCGTCTTTTTTTTACTTGTTTCATGAGTATTCAAATATCTCTTTCTCGTCGTCTTCTTAGTTGTTTCCCTGTCTTTCGTCTTCTTTTTACTTGTTTCTTGAGTATTCAAATATCTCTTTTTCGTCGTTTTCTTAGTTGTTTACCTGTCTTTCGTCTTTTTTTTACTTGTTTCATGAGTATTCTAATATCTCTTTTTCGTCGTCTTCTTAGTTGTTTCCCTGTTTTTCGTCTTTTTTTTACTTGTTTCTTGAGTATTCAAATATCTCTTTTTCGTCGTCTTCTTAGTTGTTTCCCTGTCTTTCGTCTTTTTTTTACTTGTTTCATGAGTATTCAAATATCTCTTTCTCGTCGTCTTCTTAGTTGTTTCCCTGTTTTTCGTCTTTTTTTTACTTGTTTCTTGAGTATTCAAATATCTCTTTTTCGTCGTCTTCTTAGTTGTTTCCCTGTCTTTCGTCTTTTTTTTACTTGTTTCATGAGTATTCAAATATCTCTTTCTCGTCGTCTTCTTAGTTGTTTCCCTGTTTTTCGTCTTTTTTTTACATGTTTCTTGAGTATTCAAATATCTCTTTCTCGTCGTCTTCTTAGTTGTTTCCCTGTCTTTCGTCTTTTTTACTTGTTTCTTGAGTATTCAAATATCTCTTTCTCGTCGTCTTCTTAGTTGTTTCCCTGTTTTTCGTCTTTTTTTTACTTGTTTCTTGAGTATTCAAATATCTCTTTCTCGTCGTCTTCTTAGTTGTTTCCCTGTTTTTCGTCTTTTTTTTACTTGTTTCTTGAGTATTCAAATATCTCTTTCTCGTCGTCTTCTTAGTTGTTTCCCTGTTTTTCGTCTTTTTTTTACTTGTTTCTTGAGTATTCAAATATCTCTTTCTCGTCGTCTTCTTAGTTGTTTCCCTGTTTTTCGTCTCTTTTTTACTTGTTTCTTGAGTATTCAAATATCTCTTTCTCGTCGTCTTCTTAGTTGTTTCCCTGTTTTTCGTCTTTTTTTTACTTGTTTCTTGAGTATTCAAATATCTCTTTCTCGTCGTCTTCTTAGTTGTTTCCCTGTTTTTCGTCTTTTTTTTACTTGTTTCTTGAGTATTCTAATATCTCTTTCTCGTCGTCTTCTTAGTTGTTTCCCTGTTTTTCGTCTTTTTTTTACTTGTTTCTTGAGTATTCAAATATCTCTTTCTCGTCGTCTTCTTAGTTGTTTCCCTGTCTTTCGTCTTTTTTTTTACTTGTTTCTTGAGTATTCAAATATCTCTTTCTCGTCGTCTTCTTAGTTGTTTCCCTGTTTTTCGTCTTTTTTTTACTTGTTTCTTGAGTATTCAAATATCTCTTTCTCGTCGTCTTCTTAGTTGTTTCCCTGTTTTTCGTCTTTTTTTTACTTGTTTCTTGAGTATTCAAATATCTCTTTCTCGTCGTCTTCTTAGTTGTTTCCCTGTTTTTCGTCTTTTTTTTACTTGTTTCTTGAGTATTCAAATATCTCTTTCTCGTCGTCTTCTTAGTTGTTTCCCTGTTTTTCGTCTTTTTTTTACTTGTTTCTTGAGTATTCAAATATCTCTTTCTCGTCGTCTTCTTAGTTGTTTCCCTGTCTTTCGTCTTTTTTTTACTTGTTTCTTGAGTATTCAAATATCTCTTTCTCGTCGTCTTCTTAGTTGTTTCCCTGTTTTTCGTCTTTTTTTTACTTGTTTCTTGAGTATTCAAATATCTCTTTCTCGTCGTCTTCTTAGTTGTTTCCCTGTTTTTCGTCTCTTTTTTACTTGTTTCTTGAGTATTCAAATATCTCTTTCTCGTCGTCTTCTTAGTTGTTTCCCTGTTTTTCGTCTTTTTTTTACTTGTTTCTTGAGTATTCAAATATCTCTTTCTCGTCGTCTTCTTAGTTGTTTCCCTGTTTTTCGTCTTTTTTTTACTTGTTTCTTGAGTATTCTAATATCTCTTTCTCGTCGTCTTCTTAGTTGTTTCCCTGTTTTTCGTCTTTTTTTTACTTGTTTCTTGAGTATTCAAATATCTCTTTCTCGTCGTCTTCTTAGTTGTTTCCCTGTTTTTCGTCTCTTTTTTACTTGTTTCTTGAGTATTCAAATATCTCTTTCTCGTCGTCTTCTTAGTTGTTTCCCTGTTTTTCGTCTTTTTTTACTTGTTTCTTGAGTATTCAAATATCTCTTTCTCGTCGTCTTCTTAGTTGTTTCCCTGTCTTTCGTCTTTTTTACTTGTTTCTTGAGTATTCAAATATCTCTTTCTCGTCGTCTTCTTAGTTGTTTCCCTGTTTTTCGTCTTCTTTTTACTTGTTTCTTGAGTATTCTAATATCTCTTTCTCATCGTCTTCTTAGTTGTTTCCCTGTCTTTCGTCTTTTTTTTACTTGTTTCATGAGTATTCAAATATCTCTTTCTCGTCGTCTTCTTAGTTGTTTCCCTGTCTTTCGTCTTCTTTTTACTTGTTTCTTGAGTATTCAAATATCTCTTTTTCGTCGTTTTCTTAGTTGTTTACCTGTCTTTCGTCTTTTTTTTACTTGTTTCATGAGTATTCTAATATCTCTTTTTCGTCGTCTTCTTAGTTGTTTCCCTGTTTTTCGTCTTTTTTTTACTTGTTTCTTGAGTATTCAAATATCTCTTTTTCGTCGTCTTCTTAGTTGTTTCCCTGTCTTTCGTCTTTTTTTTACTTGTTTCATGAGTATTCAAATATCTCTTTCTCGTCGTCTTCTTAGTTGTTTCCCTGTTTTTCGTCTTTTTTTTACTTGTTTCTTGAGTATTCAAATATCTCTTTTTCGTCGTCTTCTTAGTTGTTTCCCTGTCTTTCGTCTTTTTTTTACTTGTTTCATGAGTATTCAAATATCTCTTTCTCGTCGTCTTCTTAGTTGTTTCCCTGTTTTTCGTCTTTTTTTTACATGTTTCTTGAGTATTCAAATATCTCTTTCTCGTCGTCTTCTTAGTTGTTTCCCTGTCTTTCGTCTTTTTTACTTGTTTCTTGAGTATTCAAATATCTCTTTCTCGTCGTCTTCTTAGTTGTTTCCCTGTTTTTCGTCTTTTTTTTACTTGTTTCTTGAGTATTCAAATATCTCTTTCTCGTCGTCTTCTTAGTTGTTTCCCTGTTTTTCGTCTTTTTTTTACTTGTTTCTTGAGTATTCAAATATCTCTTTCTCGTCGTCTTCTTAGTTGTTTCCCTGTTTTTCGTCTTTTTTTTACTTGTTTCTTGAGTATTCAAATATCTCTTTCTCGTCGTCTTCTTAGTTGTTTCCCTGTTTTTCGTCTCTTTTTTACTTGTTTCTTGAGTATTCAAATATCTCTTTCTCGTCGTCTTCTTAGTTGTTTCCCTGTTTTTCGTCTTTTTTTTACTTGTTTCTTGAGTATTCAAATATCTCTTTCTCGTCGTCTTCTTAGTTGTTTCCCTGTTTTTCGTCTTTTTTTTACTTGTTTCTTGAGTATTCTAATATCTCTTTCTCGTCGTCTTCTTAGTTGTTTCCCTGTTTTTCGTCTTTTTTTTACTTGTTTCTTGAGTATTCAAATATCTCTTTCTCGTCGTCTTCTTAGTTGTTTCCCTGTCTTTCGTCTTTTTTTTTACTTGTTTCTTGAGTATTCAAATATCTCTTTCTCGTCGTCTTCTTAGTTGTTTCCCTGTTTTTCGTCTTTTTTTTACTTGTTTCTTGAGTATTCAAATATCTCTTTCTCGTCGTCTTCTTAGTTGTTTCCCTGTTTTTCGTCTTTTTTTTACTTGTTTCTTGAGTATTCAAATATCTCTTTCTCGTCGTCTTCTTAGTTGTTTCCCTGTTTTTCGTCTTTTTTTTACTTGTTTCTTGAGTATTCAAATATCTCTTTCTCGTCGTCTTCTTAGTTGTTTCCCTGTTTTTCGTCTTTTTTTTACTTGTTTCTTGAGTATTCAAATATCTCTTTCTCGTCGTCTTCTTAGTTGTTTCCCTGTCTTTCGTCTTTTTTTTACTTGTTTCTTGAGTATTCAAATATCTCTTTCTCGTCGTCTTCTTAGTTGTTTCCCTGTTTTTCGTCTTTTTTTTACTTGTTTCTTGAGTATTCAAATATCTCTTTCTCGTCGTCTTCTTAGTTGTTTCCCTGTTTTTCGTCTCTTTTTTACTTGTTTCTTGAGTATTCAAATATCTCTTTCTCGTCGTCTTCTTAGTTGTTTCCCTGTTTTTCGTCTTTTTTTTACTTGTTTCTTGAGTATTCAAATATCTCTTTCTCGTCGTCTTCTTAGTTGTTTCCCTGTTTTTCGTCTTTTTTTTACTTGTTTCTTGAGTATTCTAATATCTCTTTCTCGTCGTCTTCTTAGTTGTTTCCCTGTTTTTCGTCTTTTTTTTACTTGTTTCTTGAGTATTCAAATATCTCTTTCTCGTCGTCTTCTTAGTTGTTTCCCTGTTTTTCGTCTCTTTTTTACTTGTTTCTTGAGTATTCAAATATCTCTTTCTCGTCGTCTTCTTAGTTGTTTCCCTGTTTTTCGTCTTTTTTTTACTTGTTTCTTGAGTATTCAAATATCTCTTTCTCGTCGTCTTCTTAGTTGTTTCCCTGTTTTTCGTCTTTTTTTTACTTGTTTCTTGAGTATTCAAATATCTCTTTCTCGTCGTCTTCTTAGTTGTTTCCCTGTTTTTCGTCTTTTTTTTACTTGTTTCTTGAGTATTCAAATATCTCTTTCTCGTCGTCTTCTTAGTTGTTTCCCTGTCTTTCGTCTTTTTTTTACTTGTTTCTTGAGTATTCAAATATCTCTTTCTCGTCGTCTTCTTAGTTGTTTCCCTGTTTTTCGTCTTTTTTTTACTTGTTTCTTGAGTATTCAAATATCTCTTTCTCGTCGTCTTCTTAGTTGTTTCCCTGTTTTTCGTCTCTTTTTTACTTGTTTCTTGAGTATTCTAATATCTCTTTCTCGTCGTCTTCTTAGTTGTTTCCCTGTTTTTCGTCTTTTTTTTACTTGTTTCTTGAGTATTCAAATATCTCTTTCTCGTCGTCTTCTTAGTTGTTTCCCTGTTTTTCGTCTTTTTTTTACTTGTTTCTTGAGTATTCAAATATTTCTTTCTCGTCGTCTTCTTAGTTGTTTCCCTGTTTTTCGTCTTTTTTTTACTTGTTTCTTGAGTATTCAAATATCTCTTTCTCGTCGTCTTCTTAGTTGTTTCCCTGTTTTTCGTCTTTTTTTTACTTGTTTCTTGAGTATTCAAATATCTCTTTCTCGTCGTCTTCTTAGTTGTTTCCCTGTTTTTCGTCTTTTTTTTACTTGTTTCTTGAGTATTCAAATATCTCTTTCTCGTCGTCTTCTTAGTTGTTTCCCTGTTTTTCGTCTTTTTTTTACTTGTTTCTTGAGTATTCAAATATCTCTTTCTCGTCGTCTTCTTAGTTGTTTCCCTGTTTTTCGTCTTTTTTTTACTTGTTTCTTGAGTATTCTAATATCTCTTTCTCGTCGTCTTCTTAGTTGTTTCCCTGTTTTTCGTCTTTTTTTTACTTGTTTCTTGAGTATTCAAATATCTCTTTCTCGTCGTCTTCTTAGTTGTTTCCCTGTTTTTCGTCTTTTTTTTACTTGTTTCTTGAGTATTCAAATATCTCTTTCTCGTCGTCTTCTTAGTTGTTTCCCTGTTTTTCGTCTTTTTTTTACTTGTTTCTTGAGTATTCAAATATCTCTTTCTCGTCGTCTTCTTAGTTGTTTCCCTGTTTTTCGTCTTTTTTTTACTTGTTTCTTGAGTATTCAAATATCTCTTTCTCGTCGTCTTCTTAGTTGTTTCCCTGTTTTTCGTCTTTTTTTTACTTGTTTCTTGAGTATTCAAATATCTCTTTCTCGTCGTCTTCTTAGTTGTTTCCCTGTTTTTCGTCTTTTTTTTACTTGTTTCTTGAGTATTCAAATATCTCTTTCTCGTCGTCTTCTTAGTTGTTTCCCTGTCTTTCGTCTTTTTTTTACTTGTTTCTTGAGTATTCAAATATCTCTTTCTCGTCGTCTTCTTAGTTGTTTCCCTGTCTTTCGTCTTTTTTTACTTGTTTCTTGAGTATTCAAATATCTCTTTCTCGTCGTCTTCTTAGTTGTTTCCCTGTTTTTCGTCTTTTTTTTACTTGTTTCTTGAGTATTCAAATATCTTTTTCTCGTCGTCTTCTTAGTTGTTTCCCTGTCTTTCGTCTTTTTTTTACTTGTTTCTTGAGTATTCAAATATCTCTTTCTCGTCGTCTTCTTAGTTGTTTCCCTGTCTTTCGTCTTTTTTTACTTGTTTCTTGAGTATTCAAATATCTCTTTCTCGTCGTCTTCTTAGTTGTTTCCCTGTTTTTCGTCTTTTTTTTACTTGTTTCTTGAGTATTCAAATATCTCTTTCTCGTCGTCTTCTTAGTTGTTTCACTGTTTTTCGTCTTTTTTTTACTTGTTTCATGAGTATTCAAATATCTCTTTCTCGTCGTCTTCTTAGTTGTTTCCCTGTTTTTCGTCTTTTTTTTACTTGTATCTTGAGTATTCAAATATCTCTTTCTCGTCGTCTTCTTAGTTGTTTCCCTGTTTTTCGTCTTTTTTTTACTTGTTTCTTGAGTATTCTAATGTCTCTTTCTCGTCGTCTTCTTAGTTGTTTCCCTGTTTTTCGTCTTTTTTACTTGTTTCTTGAGTATTCAAATATCTCTTTCTCGTCGTCTTCTTAGTTGTTTCCCTGTTTTTCGTCTTCTTTACTTGTTTCTTGAGTATTCAAATATCTCTTTCTCGTCGTCTTCTTAGTTGTTTCCCTGTTTTTCGTCTTTTTGTTTACTTGTTTCTTGAGTATTCAAATATCTCTTTCTCGTCGTCTTCTTAGTTGTTTCCCTGTTTTTCGTCTTTTTTTACTTGTTTCTTGAGTATTCAAATATCTCTTTCTCGTCGTCTTCTTAGTTGTTTCCTTGTTTTTCGTCTTTTTTTAACTTGTTTCTTGAGTATTCAAATATCTCTTTCTCGTCGTCTTCTTAGTTGTTTCCTTGTCTTTCGTCTTTTTTTTACTTGTTTCTTGAGTATTCAAATATCTCTTTCTCGTCGTCTTCTTAGTTGTTTCCTTGTCTTTCGTCTTTTTTTTACTTGTTTCTTGAGTATTCAAATATCTCTTTCTCGTCGTCTTCTTAGTTGTTTCCTTGTCTTTCGTCTTTTTTTTACTTGTTTCTTGAGTATTCAAATATCTCTTTCTCGTCGTCTTCTTAGTTGTTTCCCTGTCTTTCGTCTTTTTTTTGCTTGTTTCTTGAGTATTCAAATATCTCTTTCTCGTCGTCTTTTTAGTTGTTTCCCTGTCTTTCGTCTTTTTTTTACTTGTTTCTTGAGTATTCAAATATCTCTTTCTCGTCGTCTTCTTAGTTGTTTCCCTGTTTTTCGTCTTTTTTTTACTTGTTTCTTGAGTATTCAAATATCTCTTTCTCGTCGTCTTCTTAGTTGTTTCCCTGTCTTTCGTCTTTTTTTTACTTGTTTCTTGAGTATTCAAATATCTCTTTCTCGTCGTCTTCTTAGTTGTTTCCCTGTTTTTCGTCTTTTTTTACTTGTTTCTTGAGTATTCAAATATCTCTTTCTCGTCGTCTTCTTAGTTGTTTCCCTGTCTTTCGTCTTTTTTTTACTTGTTTCTTGAGTATTCAAATATCTCTTTCTCGTCGTCTTTTTAGTTGTTTCCCTGTCTTTCGTCTTTTTTTTACTTGTTTCTTGAGTATTCAAATATCTCTTTCTCGTCGTCTTCTTAGTTGTTTCCCTGTTTTTCGTCTTTTTTTTACTTGTTTCTTGAGTATTCAAATATCTCTTTCTCGTCGTCTTTTTAGTTGTTTCCCTGCCTTTCGTCTTTTTTTTTACTTGTTTCTTGAGTATTCAAATATCTCTTTCTCGTCGTCTTCTCAGTTGTTTCCCTGTCTTTCGTCTTTTTTTTTACTTGTTTCTTGAGTATTCAAATATCTCTTTCTCGTCGTCTTCTTAGTTGTTTACCTGTTTTTCGTCTTTTTTTTACTTGTTTCTTGAGTATTCAAATATCTCTTTTTCGTCGTCTTCTTAGTTGTTTCCCTGTCTTTCGTCTTTTTTTTACTTGTTTCATGAGTATTCAAATATCTCTTTCTCGTCGTCTTCTTAGTTGTTTCCCTGTCTTTCGTCTTTTTTTTACTTGTTTCATGAGTATTCAAATATCTCTTTCTCGTCGTCTTCTTAGTTGTTTCCCTGTTTTTCGTCTTTTTTTTACTTGTTTCTTGAGTATTCAAATATCTCTTTTTCGTCGTCTTCTTAGTTGTTTCCCTGTCTTTCGTCTTTTTTTTACTTGTTTCATGAGTATTCAAATATCTCTTTCTCGTCGTCTTCTTAGTTGTTTCCCTGTTTTTCGTCTTTTTTTTACATGTTTCTTGAGTATTCAAATATCTCTTTCTCGTCGTCTTCTTAGTTGTTTCCCTGTCTTTCGTCTTTTTTACTTGTTTCTTGAGTATTCAAATATCTCTTTCTCGTCGTCTTCTTAGTTGTTTCCCTGTTTTTCGTCTTTTTTTTACTTGTTTCTTGAGTATTCAAATATCTCTTTCTCGTCGTCTTCTTAGTTGTTTCCCTGTCTTTCGTCTTTTTTTTACTTGTTTCTTGAGTATTCAAATATCTCTTTCTCGTCGTCTTCTTAGTTGTTTCCCTGTTTTTCGTCTTTTTTTTACTTGTTTCTTGAGTATTCAAATATCTCTTTCTCGTCGTCTTCTTAGTTGTTTCCCTGTCTTTGGTCTTTTTTTTACTTGTTTCTTGAGTATTCAAATATCTCTTTCTCGTCGTCTTCTTAGTTGTTTCCCTGTTTTTCGTCTTTTTTTTACTTGTTTCTTGAGTATTCAAATATCTCTTTCTCGTCGTCTTCTTAGTTGTTTCCCTGTTTTTCGTCTTTTTTTTACTTGTTTCTTGAGTATTCAAATATCTCTTTCTCGTCGTCTTCTTAGTTGTTTCCCTGTTTTTCGTCTTTTTTTTACTTGTTTCTTGAGTATTCAAATATCTCTTTCTCGTCGTCTTCTTAGTTGTTTCCCTGTCTTTCGTCTTTTTTACTTGTTTCTTGAGTATTCAAATATCTCTTTCTCGTCGTCTTCTTAGTTGTTTCCCTGTTTTTCGTCTTTTTTTTACTTGTTTCTTGAGTATTCAAATATCTCTTTCTCGTCGTCTTCTTAGTTGTTTCCCTGTTTTTCGTCTTTTTTTTACTTGTTTCTTGAGTATTCAAATATCTCTTTCTCGTCGTCTTCTTAGTTGTTTCCTGTTTTTCGTCTTTTTTTTACTTGTTTCTTGAGTATTCAAATATCTCTTTCTCGTCGTCTTCTTAGTTGTTTCCCTGTCTTTCGTCTTTTTTTTACTTGTTTCTTGAGTATTCAAATATCTCTTTCTCGTCGTCTTCTTAGTTGTTTCCCTGTTTTTCGTCTTTTTTTACTTGTTTCTTGAGTATTCAAATATCTCTTTCTCGTCGTCTTCTTAGTTGTTTCCCTGTTTTTCGTCTTTTTTTTTACTTGTTTCTTGAGTATTCAAATATCTCTTTCTCGTCGTCTTCTTAGTTGTTTCCCTGTCTTTCGTCTTTTTTACTTGTTTCTTGAGTATTCAAATATCTCTTTCTCGTCGTCTTCTTAGTTGTTTCCCTGTTTTTCGTCTTTTTTTACTATTTCTTGAGTATTCAAATATCTCTTTCTCGTCGTCTTCTTAGTTGTTTCCCTGTCTTTCGTCTTTTTTTTACTTGTTTCTTGAGTATTCAAATATCTATTTCTCTTCGTCTTCTTAGTTGTTTCCCTGTCTTTCGTCTTTTTTTACTTGTTTCTTGAGTATTCAAATATCTCTTTCTCGTCGTACTCTTAGTTGTTTCCCTGTTTTTCGTCTTTTTTTTACTTGTTTCTTGAGTATTCAAATATCTCTTTCTCGTCGTCTTCTTAGTTGTTTCCCTGTCTTTCGTCTTTTTTTTACTTGTTTCTTGAGTATTCAAATATCTCTTTCTCGTCGTCTTCTTAGTGGTTTCCCTGTTTTTCGTCTTTTTTTTACTTGTTTCTTGAGTATTCAAATATCTCTTTCTCGTCGTCTTCTTAGTTGTTTCCCTGTTTTTCGTCTTTTTTTTACTTGTTTCTTGAGTATTCAAATATCTCTTTCTCGTCGTCTTCTTAGTTGTTTCCCTGTTTTTCGTCTTTTTTTTACTTGTTTCTTGAGTATTCAAATATCTCTTTCTCGTCGTCTTCTTAGTTGTTTCCCTGTCTTTCGTCTTTTTTTTTACTTGTTTCTTGAGTATTCAAATATCTCTTTCTCGTCGTCTTCTTAGTTGTTTCCCTGTTTTTCGTCTTTTTTTTTACTTGTTTCTTGAGTATTCAAATATCTCTTTCTCGTCGTCTTCTTAGTTGTTTCCCTGTTTTTCGTCTTTTTTTTACTTGTTTCTTGAGTATTCAAATATCTCTTTCTCGTCGTCTTCTTAGTTGTTTCCCTGTTTTTCGTCTTTTTTTTACTTGTTTCTTGAGTATTCAAATATCTCTTTCTCGTCGTCTTCTTAGTTGTTTCCCTGTTTCTCGTCTTTTTTACTTGTTTCTTGAGTATTCAAATATCTCTTTCTCGTCGTCTTCTTAGTTGTTTCCCTGTTTTTCGTCTTTTTTTTACTTGTTTCTTGAGTATTCAAATATCTCTTTCTCGTCGTCTTCTTAGTTGTTTCCCTGTTTTTCGTCTTTTTTTTACTTGTTTCTTGAGTATTCAAATATCTCTTTCTCGTCGTCTTCTTAGTTGTTTCCCTGTCTTTCGTCTTTTTTTTTACTTGTTTCTTGAGTATTCAAATATCTCTTTCTCGTCGTCTTCTTAGTTGTTTCCCTGTTTTTCGTCTTTTTTTTACTTGTTTCTTGAGTATTCAAATATCTCTTTCTCGTCGTCTTCTTAGTTGTTTCCCTATCTTTCGTCTTTTTTTTACTTGTTTCTTGAGTATTCAAATATCTCTTTCTCATCGTCTTCTTAGTTGTTTCCCTGTCTTTCGTCTTTTTTTTTACTTGTTTCTTGAGTATTCAAATATCTCTTTCTCGTCGTCTTCTTAGTTGTTTCCCTGTCTTTCGTCTTTTTTTTACTTGTTTCTTGAGTATTCAAATATCTCTTTCTCGTCGTCTTCTTAGTTGTTTCCCTGTTTTTCGTCTTTTTTTTTACTTGTTTCTTGAGTATTCAAATATCTCTTTCTCGTCGTCTTCTTAGTTGTTTCCCTGTCTTTCGTCTTTTTTTTACTTGTTTCTTGAGTATTCAAATATCTCTTTCTCGTCGTCTTCTTAGTTGTTTCCCTGTCTTTCGTCTTTTTTTTTACTTGTTTCTTGAGTATTCAAATATCTCTTTCTCGTCGTCTTCTTAGTTGTTTCCCTGTCTTTCGTCTTTTTTTTTACTTGTTTCTTGAGTATTCAAATATCTCTTTCTCGTCGTCTTCTTAGTTGTTTCCCTGTCTTTCGTCTTTTTTTTTACTTGTTTCTTGAGTATTCAAATATCTCTTTCTCGTCGTCTTCTTAGTTGTTTCCCTGTCTTTCGTCTTTTTTTTTACTTGTTTCTTGAGTATTCAAATATCTCTTTCTCGTCGTCTTCTTAGTTGTTTCCCTGTCTTTCGTCTTTTTTTTTACTTGTTTCTTGAGTATTCAAATATCTCTTTCTCGTCGTCTTCTTAGTTGTTTCCCTGTCTTTCGTCTTTTTTTTTACTTGTTTCTTGAGTATTCAAATATCTCTTTCTCGTCGTCTTCTTAGTTGTTTCCCTGTCTTTCGTCTTTTTTTTACTTGTTTCTTGAGTATTCAAATATCTCTTTCTCGTCGTCTTCTTAGTTGTTTTCCTGTCTTTCGTCTTTTTTTTACTTGTTTCTTGAGTATTCAAATATCTCTTTCTCGTCGTCTTCTTAGTTGTTTTCCTGTCTTTCGTCTTTTTTTTACTTGTTTCTTGAGTATTCAAATATCTCTTTCTCGTCGTCTTCTTAGTTGTTTTCCTGTCTTTCGTCTTTTTTTTACTTGTTTCTTGAGTATTCAAATATCTCTTTCTCGTCGTCTTCTTAGTTGTTTCCCTGTCTTTCGTCTTTTTTTTACTTGTTTCTTGAGTATTCAAATATCTCTTTCTCGTCGTCTTCTTAGTTGTTTCCCTGTCTTTCGTCTTTTTTTTTACTTGTTTCTTGAGTATTCAAATATCTCTTTCTCGTCGTCTTCTTAGTTGTTTCCCTGTCTTTCGTCTTTTTTTTTACTTGTTTCTTGAGTATTCAAATATCTCTTTCTCGTCGTCTTCTTAGTTGTTTCCCTGTCTTTCGTCTTTTTTTTTACTTGTTTCTTGAGTATTCAAATATCTCTTTCTCGTCGTCTTCTTAGTTGTTTCCCTGTCTTTCGTCTTTTTTTTTACTTGTTTCTTGAGTATTCAAATATCTCTTTCTCGTCGTCTTCTTAGTTGTTTCCCTGTCTTTCGTCTTTTTTTTTACTTGTTTCTTGAGTATTCAAATATCTCTTTCTCGTCGTCTTCTTAGTTGTTTCCCTGTCTTTCGTCTTTTTTTTTACTTGTTTCTTGAGTATTCAAATATCTCTTTCTCGTCGTCTTCTTAGTTGTTTTCCTGTCTTTCGTCTTTTTTTTACTTGTTTCTTGAGTATTCAAATATCTCTTTCTCGTCGTCTTCTTAGTTGTTTTCCTGTCTTTCGTCTTTTTTTTACTTGTTTCTTGAGTATTCAAATATCTCTTTCTCGTCGTCTTCTTAGTTGTTTTCCTGTCTTTCGTCTTTTTTTTACTTATTTCTTGAGTATTCAAATATCTCTTTCTCGTCGTCTTCTTAGTTGTTTCCCTGTTTCTCGTCTTTTTTTTACTTGTTTCTTGAGTATTCTAATATCTCTTTCTCGTCGTCTTCTTAGTTGTTTCCCTGTTTTTCGTCTTTTTTTACTTGTTTCTTGAGTATTCAAATATCTCTTTCTCGTCGTCTTCTTAGTTGTTTCCCTGTTTCTCGTCTTTTTTTTACTTGTTTCTTGAGTATTCTAATATCTCTTTCTCGTCGTCTTCTTAGTTGTTTCCCTGTCTTTCGTCTTTTTTTTACTTGTTTCTTGAGTATTCAAATATCTCTTTCTCGTCGTCTTCTTAGTTGTTTCCCTGTCTTTCGTCTTTTTTTTACTTGTTTCTTGAGTATTCAAATATCTCTTTCTCGTCGTCTTCTTAGTTGTTTCCCTGTTTTTCGTCTTTTTTTTTACTTGTTTCTTGAGTATTCAAATATCTCTTTCTCGTCGTCTTCTTAGTTGTTTCCCTGTCTTTCGTCTTTTTTTTTACTTGTTTCTTGAGTATTCAAATATCTATTTCTCGTCGTCTTCTTAGTTGTTTCCCTGTTTTTCGTCTTTTTTTTACTTGTTTCTTGAGTATTCAAATATCTCTTTCTCGTCGTCTTCTTAGTTGTTTCCCTGTTTTTCGTCTTTTTTTTTACTTGTTTCTTGAGTATTCAAATATCTCTTTCTCGTCGTCTTCTTAGTTGTTTCCCTGTTTTTCGTCTTTTTTTTACTTGTTTCTTGAGTATTCTAATATCTCTTTCTCGTCGTCTTCTTAGTTGTTTCCCTGTCTTTCGTCTTTTTTTTACTTGTTTCTTGAGTATTCAAATATCTCTTTCTCGTCGTCTTCTTAGTTGTTTCCCTGTTTTTCGTCTTTTTTTTTACTTGTTTCTTGAGTATTCAAATATCTCTTTCTCGTCGTCTTCTTAGTTGTTTCCCTGTCTTTCGTCTTTTTTTTACTTGTTTCTTGAGTATTCAAATATCTCTTTCTCGTCGTCTTCTTAGTTGTTTCCCTGTTTTTCGTCTTTTTTTTTACTTGTTTCTTGAGTATTCAAATATCTCTTTCTCGTCGTCTTCTTAGTTGTTTCCTTGTTTTTCGTCTTTTTCTTTTACTTGTTTCTTGAGTATTCAAATATCTCTTTCTCGTCGTCTTTTTAGTTGTTTCCCTGTTTTTCGTCTTTTTTTTTTACTTGTTTCTTGAGTATTCAAATATCTCTTTCTCGTCGTCTTCTTAGTTGTTTCCCTGTTTTTCGTCTTTTTTACTTGTTTCTTGAGTATTCAAATATCTCTTTCTCATCGTCTTTTTAGTTGTTTCCCTGTTTTGCGTCTTTTTATACTTGTTTCTTGAGTATTCAAATATCTCTTTCTCATCGTCTTTTTAGTTGTTTCCCTGTTTTTCGTCTTTTTTTTACTTGTTTCTTGAGTATTCAAATATCTCTTTCTCGTCGTCTTCTTAGTTGTTTCCCTGTCTTTCGTCTTTTTTTTACTTGTTTCTTGAGTATTCAAATATCTCTTTCTCGTCGTCTTCTTAGTTGTTTCCCTGTCTTTCGTCTTTTTTCGCATCTTTCATTGTACTCTATTTAAAGGTCTATTTCCTTTCTGTTCTTATTACCTCTCTATTCTTTCCTTCCTTCGTTTTATCCTTTCCCGCCTTCTTTACCTTTTTCATTGAAAACGTATTTTATATCAGTTCGTAAAAAAACACTGCTCTGTACTCTATTTTACTTTTTAAAATTCGTATTTTTTCTAATTTCCCCTTTCCATATTTATTCCCCATTGTCTTTATTACTACTTAACTCTGTTTTTTTTTCAAATTCTTTTTTCTGTTTTCCTTTCTGGTTAAGAATTTTCTTTGCACTCGCTTTCTCAAATTCTTTCTTTCATTTTAATTTATTTTTTGTACTCTTATTTGTTAAATGTGTTTCCATCTTTTTCGTATCTTTTTGATACTTTTTCTATAACATGTTTTTTTTTCTATCTTAATTTTAAGGCATCCTCATTGTACTCTGTTCCTCTTCCAACCTTTGTATTTCTTTTCACTCATCTCCTATCTATTCTCATTTCTTTACTATCTTCCCTTTTCTTGTGTGTTTTGTCCTTCTTTTGTTCCAATTACATCACATCCGTTTCTTTGCTTTTGTCAGTCAATACTTCCGGTTTCCTATGGCAGCTACTTTTTCAAATGAAAGAAACACGATAAAGCCGAACACAATACGGAATTGTCTCAAACGATAACAAAACCAGGCAAAAGCAGGAGGCCTTGATTCGTGACAATTTAGAGATCTTCTTCATTTCCAGCCTATCGAAAACAACAAACGATTTTCAACGGACACAACGACAACACAATCTAATCTGACTAAAGTCGGACATTTATACGCCTCAAGGAAATACACACTCATATATACGCACACGTAAATGTGCACACCCACACATCTTCATATATCAATACACACATACGATGGTTACTAAATCGTATTCTACTATGAACATCGCTTAGTATTGGGTTGTCTGGAAAGTTCTGACTGTTTTAAAGCATTGACATTAAATGGATTTATTTACTATTATGTTTTATAATTTTTTTAAAATGCGGATTGACAATTCGTATCATTTGATTATTCGGACTACTATCTTCACAACGTTTCGGCTGATGTAATATCCGAACTTCTTTATATAAGTCTTGTCGAACTCGGAAATCTAAATGGGATTTCGAACGGAACCCTTTATTTAACCTGCAGGATAGACTGCTCTCGTTCCGTCGGCTATGACCCGTGATTCAACAGATACAGTGCTAAGTGATAAACAGTTCTCAGTGACAGTATTCTAGAGGTTGAAGGTTCAATCCTCAGTACAAGCGATACTAAGAATATAATTAAGAATTACTTAAGACTTCTACCCGATCAGGGCTGGCGAAACGGGAGCAGTATACCCCCGCGGACTAAATAAATGGTTCCGTTCAAAATTTCGTACAAATTCTCGAGTTCGATAAGATTCACCTAAAAAGGTCGGAGGTTACATAGGCCTAAACGTTGTGAGAATAACATCCAATATTAGAACAGTAGTCCGAATAATTCAAATAACGCGAATTTATTTGCACTGCAATAATTCTAAGTAATTGTGCATTAACAGTTATTTTCTTAGACTTTCCTATATCTCAGAAAATATTCTTCAATGTGTTCCTTTAAACAATCTGAAGGTCTTCCAGTTCAACTTCCGTTTTCTAAATTTACATCACTCAATTTGAATTGTCTCAACCATTTCCCAACAGTTTATTCTGCCTACAACATTGAAAAACTGTTTTAGACGTTTATACAGTACGTGTCACTCTTGGCTAGTTTTTGCATTTGAAGTGGTGCTATTTTAGATCATTAAATAAAGTGGTGCTATTTTAGCTCATTAAATAAAGTGGTGCTATTTTAGCTCATTACATAAAGTGGTGCTATTTTAGCTCATTAAATAAAGTGGTGCTATTTTAGCTCATTAAATAAAGTGGTGCTATTTTAGCTCATTACATAAAGTGGTGCTATTTTAGCTCATTAAATAAAGTGGTGCTATTTTAGCTCATTAAATAAACTTGCTTCATCTCTTGTCTCGAGAGATATCCACGATAAAAAGCTTTACGGACCCAAAATATAAATCTTACTTTTTACTTTGCGTCAGATATTAACTAAATAAAGTGACTAGAATCATTTGTTTTTCCTATAAAAATGAATCAGAAATAGCAGGAACTCATGGGACTTGCCAGCTCAAACTGGTAATTGCTAAATTACTCTGTTCACTTTGTATATTTTGTTTAGTAAACCTTCTTTTCTATCTACAATATTTTCTCCGTATAAACCAACTTAATATGGTCTCACAAAATAGAATGCATGTAACTATATCCTCCTCCGTATAAATTGAGTGTGCGATTATTTTCCATTAAATAAAGTACATACTCATATGACATAAAACGTATAATACGGTCCCTGTTGTTAAATAAGTATAACTATTTAGCCATATTTTACTTTAAAATATACATAATTATGCATTTCATATCACATTGGAACTACAATATCATATTGAGCATTGACATAAAATTAATTTAAATTCGACAAAGCTTTTACCAATTAATGTAATATTAAAATAAATAAATAGAAAATGAATATAATCGAGTTATATATTTTTTCATATTATAGGATACATAACGCCGAACTCAAATACAATGTGATGTCTAATATTGTAATATCATTGAAACGGTATGAATATCTATCCATGATATCGGTTATAGCAACTTATGCTAACCGAGCCGTTTGCAATAAATCATTTCTAGTAGGCGTTGTGTTTTCGCTTCAAATAACTAAATCAGGACTTACAAAAATAGTTTAATATCAAATCATTTACGTAGTATTAAATATATTTTTACTTTCGAGATAGAAAATATGAAATCCTGACTAAATATATTATAGTATGTACGGGATGGAAGTCACTTTGTTGAATTCTAGATCTACACCAAGTCACCAAATTTATTCAATAACATTGAACCCGATTCTTTTATACTTATTGTTCTTGGTTTATACTGCTAATATTCGATTGCAGTATTACGTTCTGAAGGGCCTAATATTCTTCGTAATAGCGTCTTCTCTTTTCGCTATCTAACACCATCTTTTTTTATATAACATCTCTTCATACCTATGGCTTTATTTAGAAAGTGGAAAAAATGACAAACAGACACATTGACTGTATTATTTAATACATTTATACATTGTTGCCATGCCAAGCTAGACACGATGTCGTTTTTTTGTGAGGACATCCAGCTACCTCAAAACGGGCACTCTGGATAACACAAAAGTAAAAGTTGCCTTAGTTGAGAAGGATTTCTCCTCATCTAACTGAGGTTAGAACGTATACTACACTTTGATCGCAGTCTGAATGGTGGGAAGTGCAGAACAAATCTAATAGTTGTTTTCTGCTAGATTATAGCAAGTTACATAAATATTTACAGATTTTGTTTACAGTGCTTTTCATTGAACCATTATCCTTATAAACGTTGATAATTTTATTTCTATATTTCGACCGATATGTTCACCGGACTTCTTCGGTCGAAGTTTAATGCGCTGAACTGATCATTTCGACGTTTAATTTTCGATTATTGAACGTTTATGCATCGCATGATGCAAGCAATGGCGTCGAACATGTAATAAGTAAAAGCGTCCGAATAACACGGAAGAGTGAAAGATACAGACAGAGAAAGAAAGAAAGAAAGAAAGAGAGAGAGAGAGAGAGAGAGAGAGAGAGAGAGAGAGAAAGAGAGGAAAGTATCAAAACAGATCGATAGAAAGAGAATAAGTAAAGGTTGCCGTTTTTATTTCTCAATCCTTAACTGATAGATACAAAATATCAAAGGAAGAGAAATGAGTGAAGTAGAAAGATGAAAGAAATATTAGGTAATAAGAAAGACTCGAAAACTAAAAAGAGTTATTAATGTAGTTAGAGAGCAAGGGCGAGAGAGAGAGAGAGAGAGAGAGAGAGAAAGAGAGAAAGAGTGAGAGAGAGAAGAAGGGTGAGAGAAAGAGAGAGAGAGAGAGTGTGTGTGTGTGTGAGAGCAAGAGCGAGGGCTAAAGAGAGAGAGAGAAAGAGTGAGAGAGAGCGAGAGAGCGAGAGAGAGAGAGAGAGAGTGAGAGAGAGAGCGAGAGAGAGAAAGGCAATGGCAAGGAGAGCGGGAGAGAATTTAATAGTGACAAGGAAACAGATGGAGAAAAATAAAAGGTAGAAAGAAAGAGTGTTAGAGTTAGATATAGAGAGATTAAGAAAGAAAAAAATGATAAATATTAGATATTAAGAAACATGAGAAAGAAGAAAGATGATTTAATAGGTTTAGACATATATATATATATATATATATATATATATATATATATATATATATAGAGAGAGAGAGAGAGAGAGAGAGAGAGAAAGAGTGAGAGAGCTTCAGAGAGAAACAGAAAAAGCGAAAAGATGATGTACAAAGAAATAGAGATAGAGATAGAGAGAGAGAGAGAAGGCACATAAAAAAGGAGAGAAAGAGCACCAAAAAGACTGAAAAAGAAAAGATGGAAGAAAAGATGAAAAAGAGAGATGAATAGATAAAGTATAAATGCGTGCCTCTCCTTATCCTCGACCTCCTTCCCCGTACTTCGCTCCATTCTCTTGTCATAGTCATCACATGTCCGCTTCGCACTTCTAATTCTCCAGCCTTTACTGGCCTCTCGGCGCTGTTGCCCATTGTTTCCTCGTCGCTATATTTTCCATGCAAGACGTTTCAATCGAGAGGAAACACTTCCACCACTATCATACAGAGACCAAAAATCCAAGCTTAACTTTAGGCTGTCAAACTGAATAGCTCATCCCAAATAGAAATAGGCCAAACCCTCAACCTTTTAGCACCGAATTGTCTTTCCTTTTTGTACTCCTTGTCAAATACTTTTTTTTAATTACCTCCCCTTTTCTCTTGTGAAAGGTGGAATCAACAGCATTGCGATGATTGAAGTAAAAAGTGAAACAATAAATTCTGGGGAGATTTTGGTCTGACAAAATTTACAAAAGAAAGATTAGCCTGGTGATACCAGATCAGGCTGCCCTGTGGCTCCCTGAGACGAAATTCACCTACATTGACGTTTTTTTTTTTTTTTTTTTTTTTTTTTTGTAAAACTTAATTATGTTCTACAAAACCAAAAACAAAAACAACAGCCCCTCTCCCTTTCTCCCTCCCCTTTTTTATTTTTATTTTTCCTACCCTACTCCCGGTCCTGGATATGACCTTAAACTACATCCGATGGTGAGATCCGGCTTACGGACTTTGGGGAATGTGGAGCCTCCTCTTAATTACCATTGCTCCCAGGTCCACCCTGACCCGGAGTGGTAGTACCTGTTAGGGTCCCAACTATGGGTTAAATAGAAACAGATATTAAAAGGGGAAAGAAACAAAAAAGAGAAGAAAACAAGACCAGATTCGGCATTAAATAACCCAAAAAGGGTTGATATGCCGTAAAACAAAACTACCCGAAAGATTAGCTTTTTTATAGCTTAGTTCACCCTAAACAGGACGTAAGGGGTGACTGAGAATTTAGTTTAGTGGCTCATCCTAAATTGAGAGCTGTGCAGCGAGAGGTTTGTTCACATTAGTTTTACATTTCTTCATGTGAGTATAGTCGGGGTAACAAGGATCAGAGAGGGAGTTACAAAAGGCCGGCAGCTCGTGGAAAGAAGTTTTAGAACAGAAAGCTCTCCGACATCTGGGGACCTTCACAGCGAATGGATGGGATTTAGCTGATTGTCGTGTTGGTCGAGTGTATTTACGTCGAGGGAGCACCAGAGCAGCAAATTCATCGTAGCACATTTCATTGATGCACTTGTAAAACAAGCACAAGGATGCAACATTGTTGCGATGGGACATGGGCTGGAGCTTGGTTGACAGTGAAGGACCTGTTACATTATCAACTCTTTTTTGGACCTTGTTTAAGAGGGGAAAACTAGTGGATGGAGCATCAGCCCAAATGTGACAGCAATACTCCATGCATGGGAGGATGGTGGCTTTGTAGAGATATAAGATACTGTCAAGTGTGAAAAGTTTTCTACCACAGTAGAGGGATCCCACTTTCCTTGCAGCAGCCTTGGCAATGTCTATGTATTTGTACCAATTCATGTTATCTTTGAATGTTAGGTCGAGAAGTTTGAACGTTGGACTCTCATGTAGGGTATTATTTTCCATGACAATCGGTGGTTGAAGGGGTTACCTGTGGGTGTTGAAGGAAAGAAGCTTTGTCTTAGCAGCATTCAATGTTATCATCTATTTATGACCCCATTCAATTACAGACTGGCGGTCACTTTCTACGGATTCGGCCTCGGATATGTGCGCGTCAGTTTTACCCTCACGATGAAAGACACGTGGTGTCGTCAGCAAATATACCCATCTCAGACACAATGTCACCAGGGAAGTCGTTTATGAAAATCAGGAAAAATAAAAGTCCATAAATCGGTACACCTGCATTTATGTCATATTGTTTAGATGAACGGCCACTGAGGACAGCCTGCATCTTTCTTTTGGATGGGAAGGATCTAATTATATTAGATATTCGTCAAGTAATATCATATGAGGTAATTTTTATGAGAAGACCTTTGTGCCAGACCTTGTCAAAGGGGTTGGATATATCAAGCGCTACCGTCCTAGCTTCATCTGTCTTATCCAGTATATGCGTCAAAAGATGACATCTGTTTCAAAATAAAAATAAACAAATAAAAACGGATTAGAAAATTCAAGTGTGAAAAATGAACAAAAGTTTATCTGACGATTGTTTCAAAGTTTTTATTACGTTAATAAACGGAAATTTAGGTAATGAAAATCGTTTGTTGTAAAGACTAATAGAATTCAATTACAGTTAATTCAAGGAATGCTTGTGACGTAGACTGATATGATAAGCTATGTGAACAAAGAACTCTCTTCCCATCTGTCCTGTTGTCTGGATGATCGTTGTACCATCAAAGATGACTTGTCTACCAATATTATTCAGCCTTCCCGATTTTCGGCCACCCTGAGCGTGTTACTCAGCCTTGCCCACTCTCAGATGTTGTCCTCGCACATCTTTTTTGTCTGTTCTTCCTTTTTCCTCCCTGTAAAGTTCCTTTGCAGGATTGTCTTCACGAGACATGATGATCGTGTGACATGATCGTATCAATTGATTTTCCTCTTCTTCACAGTGGTCACTAGATCTTTATATGGCTCGACTGCTTGACCGAGTCTGGTGTTCACTTTCGCATTTGTAATGTGCTCTTTGCATGAGATGTTGCGTATTTTCTGGAAGCATCTCATTTATGTGGCCTGTATCCTTCACTCTAGGTCCGCAGTTAAGTTTCGCGACTAACACGCGTACAGAAATATGAAGAACAATCAGAGATAAACATAATTTTGTTAGTGTTATGGTGCCGACCTATAACGCACATTTAAACTCTTTCAATTCTCAATAAATACTAGAAGCATAGGCTTCCCAGTGTTTAGGTCATCCCAGTCTTCGGACTGGGTAACACCTGTTAAGGATTCATTTACGACAGTCGGTCAGGCAGGGACTGGGCCATTTCGGTAGCCTTTTATCTGTCGGGATCAGTGGTTGAGTCCTGTGTAGTCCTAGGAGGTCAACCCTCCCAGGCCTTGCCTTCCCTCTTTGAGGCGGAGTAACTTTATTGCTTACTGCCTGAGGCACCCTGAACAGGGAATGCTGACGGGGCTGTCCAGGCTATTTTTAATAGGCCAGAGTGCTCTTCCTTCAGGGTCTCTGGCTTTACTCTCCCCCTACCTTCCGACCTTGTGCCACATATTCCTGCGGTGGGAGGAATTAAATACTTGAGGTCAACTCCAGTCCGTTCGGTCTTTCTGTAACTTCGGTTGCTTAGAAAATTCAGAATGGGTAACACCTGTTGAGGATTCGTTCTCGACAGGAACTGGGCGATTTTAGTGGCCTTTTATCTGTCGAGCCGAGAGGTTGAGTCCTGTGTAGTCATAGGAGGTGCACTCTCCCAGGTCTTGTCACCCCTTCTTTGTGGTGGAGTAAGTTTATTGCATACTGCTTGAGGCGCCCTGACAAGGTGATGCTAACGGGGCTGCCCAGGCTATTGATTATGGGCCAGAGGCCTTTTTGTTTAGGGGTGCTGGCTTGATCCCCCCCCCCACTTTCCGGCCTTGTGCTACATATTTCTGCGGTGGGAAGGAATTAAATAATGAGGTCAACCTCAGTCTACACTGGCAGTCAGGACTGACGTGCCACTTCTCTTGTGTCGCTGTTGTATATGCTTTTTTCTAATATACTTGTTTTACCTAAACCCTGTGTTCGTGTTTTAATTTCAACTCCTAAACAGGGGAACCGACGAAAACATTGAGGTATTAATGCAAACAATATCGCATAGAAACCTAGGTACCGAAAACGATAATGATTTTTCGTAGAATACCGTGAGGAGTGCAATTAACAACTTCACATATTCCCCTGATCAAGATTCGGGCATTGCAAACATACGAAAAGTATGTAAAAAAAATCGAAATTCAACTCTCATTCTAAAACAATTCAAAACAAAAACGGGAGTTTCACACCTCACAAACAAGTCAGCCCTATAAAAATAACTTACCCACGAGCTCTTGTTACCGGTGCGGGAGTCTGCATTTGGTAACAGATTGTTCATTTCGTTTTAAAACCTGTCTGACACAAAAGTTCGAACTGTAGAACGATAAAAGGAAATGAAACGTGGCTTAAATCTAGAAAGACTATCAAACATGGCGGCAGTATTGTAAGAAGATATGTTCAGGTAAAAATCTTAGATAAAACGTAAAACTACAATTGGATTCGGGTTCAGACGTATCAATTATCAACATGCATACATGGGGAAGTTTGTGAAAACCGACCATCAAATTGCCAGAACAGTGACTGGTTAAAAAATAAATTTCGAGGGTGAAATAATTACTGACATTACTTTCAACAAAACGACGAAAAAAGTAAAAACTTACATATTAAAAACACTAATCATTCACTTGGTGTTGACTTAATTCAGCTATTCAAACTATGTGGATTATCAACGAAGATTTCTAATCAGAAGAAATGAAATCAGACGACAGGGCCAGAAAAATGAAAGAAGGAATTTGCCAATAAAAATCGAATGATAGGGACTCAAAATAAACTGCAGAAATTAAATCACATAAGAAAATAAAATTCACGCTGAAAAAAAAAACGAACACCAAACCGAGAGAAATTAAGCCAAATTCTTTGAATAACCAGTTGAAGGTTAAAGAGACTGAATTCATGGTTCCAGAGCTGGAATTGCTAAAGTTACAACTCAAAGAGTTTGCAGAAGAGCTTAATAGTATGAAATATAAGATGGCTTGTCTTGAAGTGGAATGTCGGAGCAAACAAGGCATTTTTTTTAATTTTAAGAGGTGCTAAATAATCAGACATCTAGAATTAAGAAAAACTGGAGGATATCAAATCGAGATTTCATAGTTGTCCTCAGTTCTTTCATAAGAGATACATAAACCAAATTAGGGAACGACTATCGGAAGACACTGACAGTACTATCCAGGAAAAAGTTACCAGATACAACATTTCAACATAAAACTACCTCAAGCAACCTCAGAATAGATGATAAAATATATACTAGACTCCTGAGGAGGTAAGACATGGGAGGGGATGTTATTGTGCCGTAACTATAACAAACATTTGGTAGGCTTCTTAGTGTTGAGGTTGACCCCAGCTAACACTAGCTGTCACGACTGACGCACCACTTGTCTTGTGTCTCTGTTGTATATACTGTTCTCTAATATACAGTTAGAGTTAAAAAGAAAAGAGAAAGTGTCAACAACGGATTTTCTAGTAGCACGGGATACGACAAACAGCAAATAACTAATGAAAGCTTTTTATGAATTCATTAATTAACAAAATAAACCCGTAAAAAATAAACATTTATATGCGTTTCTTTTGTGTTTTAGTGAACTAAATCTCGAAAAGAATAACTCTACAATCAAACTCTATAATCAAACAGGATAAACAATAATCGCAACAGCAAACGTATCATCTTTCTCCTTTGATAATTGTATGAGTGTATTTACTGTATCTCCTCCACTAATATTCTGTTTTTTTGTAATGTTTACTAGTGTGTAAATCATTTCATGAAAAAGTTGAGTGTTGATAGAAAACCCACCACAGTTCAAACCATTGAGAACAGTCTTAATCCAAGTTACTTCCGGTCGACATTTTTTCGTATCACTTAGAACTTCTTTTAGGGCAATTCGTACTGGGGTATCTTCACTCTGTCTCCTGACATGGCTTACGAAATGTAAACGTATTTTGTGATTGTTTTACTCAAATTTTAATACTTTGTTTACCTGTGGTGTTCGTCATTTGCTATTCTCTTTATTCAGTGCTATGCTGACTGTGATCAACTATCAACAACGCAGAGAAATGATGAATTCCAGGTGTTGAATCGTCACGTAACAAACACTCGATTTAGGTCGGTATGTTATTATTTAGACAAAGGCTTCTAAGATACTTTGTCCGTCGGTGGGTCTATCAGAACTATATTTGAAATAGCATTTCTATCATATTGATACGCGTGCCATCATCTTTATAAGACGCTTTCTCAGTCGGTCATGCTTACACCTGAAATAGAATTGAAAACCAATAACAATGAATAGTAGATCAGAACACCAGTAAGAAAATTGTGTTATGAAAAACGTTGAAAATGTATTAATAATTTTATACTAATAAGAAGTAATACTACCCATCTAGACAGGCCTTTTGGCTAAGATCAAAGTGTAGTATCTGTTTTGATGGATACTGCACCCCATAGACTGGTATTGTCTTGGCCTTCGAGTCTTGATTTACGTCGGTCTATGGGTCTGTCCTGTGCAGTTCTAGGAGGTCCACCCTCCAAGGCTTCGCCTCCCTTCTTTGGGGAGGAGTAAGTTTATTGCTTACTGCCTGAGGCGCCCCTACCGGGGAATGCCGACGGGGCTGCCCAGGCAATTTTTAAACCCCACTTTTCTCGACCGGACCCTGGGTCACATCTTACTTGTGGGAGTAAGATAAAAACTGGCCCTGTGCCTAACTCCTGGAGAGGAGTAAATCAATACCCATCTAGACAAGTTTACGGCTTCAAAAATTCATACTTAAATTGTCTACATAGACATATCACTTAGCGCTTACGGGCATTGGTTAAAAATCAGTTCTAAGTGATTGTATTCTAGAGGTTGAAATTTCAACCCTTACCTACATGTCATAAAAACTAAGAATAGCATGAATTTACACTTTTACCATATCATGAATGAGAACAATCTACCACCATGGATTAAATAAAGGGTTCAGTTCGAAATTCCGTCGGAGTTCCCAAGTGAGACATAAACATTCCCAAGTTCGACTGACAGATTCGAAGTTAGAAAAAATGAACCCGAAGAAATCCGCATGTTACATCGGTCAAAACGTTGTCGGGGTATATGTTACGACGCTCAGCAGAGGCGCGAACGGGGTCCAAAAAACTAACGAGAACGGGGTTATAAAAATAGATATGCAACAAGTGAGTTTAACCTACGTCGAGAAGAGATATTTGTCTACTTACCTATGATATTTGTTTGTATGTTTACGTACTATAAATGGGTTTTTATTAGATGTAAAAAAAAAATTATTGTTCATTTTTAACTCGTACTTATTTCTAGACAAAATGGCGTCTTGTGCTTACTCTCTTACGAGCAAGCGCTATTTTGTATTTGCAAGTTCGTGTGACAAAACTATTGATTTCTAATAAATAGCAGTTGGAACGGTTTAAAAATACGAACAAATATCACAGGACAGTTTTAAATTAACTTTTATCGACGACAGTTACTTTTATTTGTTGTATATTTGTTTTTTTAGCGTTTTTACTCTGCTGAGCCTCGTAAAAGATACCCCGTTGTCGATATATAACAACCAAAATGAGAACAGTAGTTCAGATAATCTAAAATATTTATATAGGTTTGTGGGCGCTCTTGTATAAGCAGTGACCGATCTGAGGGGGACAACTCTACTTGACTCAGCCGCCGCCATTCCGAACTCGACAAGGGAGACAACTTTGACAAACCCTACAACAATTAATAAAAAATACGCTACGATTCTGAAATGCGCCAAAAACAACTCCTAAATGCGCTCAAAACAACCTTCAGACAATTAATTTAAAACCTGTAACATTTTTTAATTAATTGTTATAAAGTGTATACAATTTGTGGCATGTAAATAAAAGTGTTTAAAAGTTATTTTGAACGCATTTAAAACCGTAACATTTTAAAAAATTAATTGTTTAAAAGTTATTTTTAACGCATTTAAAAGTTGTTTTTAACGCATTTCAAAACCGTAACATTTTTTTAAATTGTTATAAAGTATATACAATTTGTGGCATGTAAATAAAAGTGCTTAAAAGTTATTTTGAACGCATTTAAAACCCGTAATTTTTTTTTATTAATTGTTATAAAGTGTATACAACTTGCAGCATGTAAATAAAAGTGCATTTAAAACCCGTAACATGTTTCTTTTTATTAATTGTTTAAAAGTTACTCTGAACGCATTCAAAAGCTATTTCTACCGCATTAATTGTTATAAAGGGTTTGTAAAATGTGTGTAAAAGTTGTCTCCCTTGCCGATGTGTGGGCGAGTTCGGAATGGCGGCGGCTGGGTAAGGTAGAGTTGTCCCCCTCAGATCGGTCACTGCTTATACAAGAGCGCCGGTTTGTGTATGAAGAATCCTATTTTTAAGGAGAAACATCGCATCGTACTTTGGTTAATTATATAAGAAATTTTACTGGTTCTGTTAAGCAAGTTATGACAAAAGATGACATGTGTATATAATAATTACGGGAAAGGGAATTTTGCAGCGGTTTATTTTCTTTGATGATCGTGAATTAATTCTTTTTTTTCAGTGAATTTGATTTTAAATTTTAGGTTTTGTTTTCGTCTGTGGTTTTAGTCTAACACAAAGCAGAAATAAAAGATTAAAGGAATACAGGGATAAAAATGATAATGGAAAGAACATGAATAAAACAAAAGATGAAAGAAATTAAAGAAAAGTAAATAACGCACACATAGGAAATAAAGAACAGTAACGAAAAATAAAAGAAAATGAACGAAAAGAAAAAAAGAGAATTAAAATAAAAAGAATGGAAATAAAATAAAATAACATTTAATTAATAAAATTGAAACAATAACATTAGATTTAAAAATGAAGAAAAACAGAAAGTGAAATAAACATTTAAAATTAATAGAAATGGAAAATGTTAAACTAAATAAAAATAAAAAAAAAGGAAAGAAAAAAAGAAACGGTCATAAAATAAAGAAAAATTAAGTGAAACATGTAAAATAAGTATTAATGAAATGATAAAAGCATGACAGTATTAAGTACGTTTTCATTAGTTTTACATATTTTAAGGTCTGATTTGTTCGAGTTATTAAATACCCTGTCTTTTTCAGGAGCTTCAATATTATGAACCGGCCTGTGGATGTGTATTCACGCTAGTAGAAAATAAATATTAATTACAAAAAATGAAAGAAAAAATGAAAAAAAAAGTGCCAAATATATACTAATATTAGCAAACAGTGTGTGTGTATCTGTCCGCCCGTTCGTCTATCCGCCTGCTTTCGTGTCCGCTAACAACTTTTAGTTGGACTTTAGTAGTAATGATCCCCAATATTCTCATAAGGGGGATGGGAAATATGCATTTTTTTGTAAAATTTTAAATTAAAACTATGACTGAAACTTTTTACCTCTAATTTGAATGAAATTGGATGCAAAAGGTAAATAAGCAAAATTATATCGATTCTCAAAGAATAAACAAATGTAATTCATTAAAATTACTAAAGTAAAAAAATATATAATTTTCTAGTCCATAACTCCAGTCATGTAATCACTATTTTTACACACTTTTTTTTTTATTGTGTCAGAAGTTTTTTGTTTGTTCTCAGTTTGTAGCGCTATGCAGTCGAAAATTATTTGTCGTCTGACCGTAACAAATATGCCAGAATCGTCTTGCAACAGATTTGCTGTGCTGACACGTCTTTTTAATAATAATCATAGACAGTGTGTAGAGTTCGTCTGCTTTTTTTCCCTCTCTCCTCTTTCTTTATAACAGCCGTCGTCGTAGTTGTAATGTGTATAGATTGTTTTATTTCTTCTTAGCAATTAAAAATAAACACAATTATTTGTTCTGATATTCTTTTGTAGAAATTTTACAGTATATATTAGTATTACATCTAGTTTACATTAGTATTTTATATCAACTAATTCTAGACGATTTCTTCTTCTCGAGCGCACCCTATAGGCAAACGGTTGAAGTGCTCCAAAAAACTCCGTTCTCTCTGAGAAGCAACATCCAAGGAGGAAGACGAGACTAGCCTTATTAGTCACATCTTACGTGGAAATTCTTTTGCGTGACGTCACTTTCTTGAACACGTAAACTAAATTTCTACTGGACATTTCTTATTCATATGTAACTTAATTTTTACGTGGAATTTTCCTTTTTTGTAATCTAACATAAACTACATACTACAAATAGGTTGGCATCTAATTTACAATTAATAATTAAGTTATCTTATTATTATGCATCTAGGTTTTCTAGATAACGAATAAAGGAAATATAATAAAGAAACAGTTTTCAGAAAAAAAACGAATAAAAAATTAAAAAAAAAATTAATAAAGGAAAATAATTTTGCAAAAATATCGTGTAAATGGGGATAAAATGCATAGAACCAAAAAATGAAAAAGAAAATCGCAAAAAAGCAACGAAACAAAATAATATAGAATAGAAAGACTAAGGAAATGAAATAAACGCAAACAAAAGGTAAAAACAAGAAAATTAATGATTTTTTATGTTGAAACGAAAATTAAAGAAAATTCCACCGAGATAATAAAAAACATGGGAATAATAAAATAAAAGACAATGTTAGAAACCAAACTAAGACGATGAAATCTAAAGAATGAAACAGAGACAAAAACTAAAGGAAAACTCGAAAATAAATGAGAAAAAAAAATAATAATTAAAAAATTATAAAAATGGAAAAGGAAAAATAATGAACTTAAAACAAACATAGAAAATGGTAAAAAACTGAAATGGATAATAAAATGAGAGAAAATGAACGAAAATTCAAGAAAATTGAAGAATTAATGCAGCGAAAAAATGAAAAAATATAAAAGAAAATTGAATAAAATAGAAATCAACAAATAAAAAACAATAGATAAAATTTATTGAATAGAAGAACAAAACAAAAAGACAACAACACATATAAAAGGAAAGAAAGAAAAAATGTAAGAAAATGAATTGCAAACAAAATAGTGAAATAAAAGAAAAAACGAACGGACAACTGAAAGACAAAGAAAAGAAAGATGAATATATAAAAAAATAAAAGAGGAAAACAAAAGAAATCAATAAAACGAGAATAAAAAACATAATAAAACACATGAAAAAAGATGAAGGATAAAAATAAGGAATAACAATAAAATAGTGGAAAATAATGAAGAATAATAAAAATGAAATAGAATACGAAAATATGGAAAAAAATGATAATTGTTTCAAGGAAAATGGCGGCGTAAAGTAGAAAGTAATCATTTAAAAAAAATTAAATGTCACAGCAACGTAGCAAAATAATAAATAAATGAAAATATAATTATAAGTAAAGCATTGAGACAGCTGAAAACTAAAGAAATAAATATAAGATGCGGGGAAATGAAAGTAAATGAAAGAAATGAAAAAGAGAGAAATGAAGGATGAACAAAGTAAGAAAATAACAGACATAATAAATAAAGCTAGACTGAAAAAAAAAAGATGAAAACACATGAAGAAAGGTGCATAAGAAAGAAAAAAGAAGTAGAACAATATGAAAATAAAGGAATTTAGGATTGACACAATAAAAAAATGATCAACGAAACGATGACGAAAAAAGGAAACAAAATAAGAAATAAAATAGAAGTAAAAAAGATGGCGAAAAAGAATAAACAAAAGACAGGTATCAATTCAATCTGCACGTTTATCGGTGAACATGCTAGTTAAGTGTGATTGACAAACAGGAAGTGATTTTTATAGATATACATAAACATGTCATTTCCTACGTAAGCATGAGGGACAGACGAAAAAGCTATTTCAAAATAAAGCCTGAGTGACCGACGAAAATATCATTCGAAACGTCACCATTACAGACAAAGAAAATAGCATTTTAAACATAAGCATTACGGGCCGACGAAAATGCTATTCCAAACTTAAGCGTAACAGACAGAAGAAAATGGGATTTTAAACGTAAGTGTGACAGACTGACGAAAATTTACTTTCAAACTTAAGCCTGACAGACAACGAAATGCCATTTCAAACTTAAGGACCGATGAATGATCAAACATAGTCTCTTATAGAAATGCCTAGACGCATCTAAAACTGAAAATTCGAAAAGAAAGTGACAAAGAATCGAGTAAAAAAAATGGCGGCATGAAAATAGAAAAAGAATGAACAAATTGAAGAGTCACAGCAAAAAATAGAAACTCAACCAAATCAGTAACAAAAACGAAAAGAGCAAACGAATGAAAAAAGATAGGAATTACTATAAGTAAATCATTGGGGAAGCTAAAAAGAAATAAAAAATAATTGAAATAATTTCTACTATGCAGACGATGAACAACAACGTGTTATTTTTTTTCGTTTCGTTTCGTTTCTTTTTTTATAACTTTTGTACGTTTTGATTCGTTTCGTTTTATATTTGGTTGTTTTGTCTTATCAAATCTCGGCCTTTACACAGGTTGCACAATGTCAACAATGCGGCGAACTGAACAATCGTCCGTAGAGTAGAATGGGAGGTTTATTAGCCCATGTGATATTGGCAAATCAGGTTAAGTCTGTTTGTGATATCCTTTTGACATAAAAACTGAGTCGATGCCTGTTAACGAAAAGATAAAGGATTTTGCGCCCCGCTCTCAATACATTAAATCGACAAAAAAATACACGCACACGTACAGAGATAGTCACACACAGACAATTTCAAACAGACACCCGTAACCGCGGACACAGTTGTACATACGCATAGGCAATGGTTAACGCACACATCGCTCACTGGTTCATCTCTCTTTCTTTCTTTCTTTCTTTCTTTCTCTCTTTCTCTCTCGCTCTCTCGCTCTCTCTCTCTCTCTCTCTCTCTCTTATATATGCTGACACAATGTAAAGAGAAAACCTATGATCACTGTTTCAATATATCTCTACAATTATACAATTTACACCACATACACACACACGCGTGAGAACGTGTGACCTTTTTCTCTCTCTCCCTCTCACACACACACACACACACATATATATATATATATATATATATATATATATATATATATATATATATATATATATATATATATATATAGTATAACATCGCTACGATGCTACACACACAACTCCGCTACTTATCTTTTATATTCTTCTTCCAAACCTCTCCATATATATATATATATATATATATATATATATATATATATATATATATATATATATATGTACACACACATACCCACACTAACACCCCCACATATATATATATATATATATATATATATATATATATATATATATATATATATATATATATATATATATATAGTTTATATGAATGTGTTTTACATACATACTGGTTGAGAGAAAAGTGCACCAAGTCAAGTTAAAGTATATGGATAAGAATTAATATTTTATACATTTTCATTTTGTTCTCTTTCCCTGTCTCTTTCTCCACACGCACACACAATATATAGTCATTATTATTATTATTTTTGTTGTTATTATTATTATTATTATTATTATTATTATTATTATTATTATTATTATTATTATTATTATTATTATTATTATTATTATGCTGATGCTGATGCTGATGCTGATGCTGATGATGATGATGATGATGATGCTGATGATGATGATGATGATGATGAATAATCACTAATACAGACTGTGTGAACAAAGAGACGAAACAGTAAATAATATAATAAGTGAATGCAGCAAACTAGCCTAAAAAATACAAGAACAGACATAACTGTGTGGCGGAAGCATCATCCTAGGAACTGTACAAACGATTGTATTTCGAACACGCAGACAAATGGTACAAACATAACCCCGAGACCGTACTAAAAGAATAAAACACACAAAATCCTCTGGGATATTGACGTACAAACAGATAAACTCATACAAACAAGGAGACCGGATGTCATAATAATCGACAAGAAAGAAAAAATCCTGCCAAATCGTAGACTTTGCCGTTCCAGCAGACCACAGAGTGAAGATCAAAGTGACGGAAAAACAAAGCAAAAACACGCAACTTGCCAGAGAACTGAAAGTAATATGGAGCATGAAGAAAGTCAATATAATACCAATAATCGTAGGAGTACTAAAAACAGCCCCTCCACCCCCCCCCAAAAAAGGAGATAAGACTGGGAGAAATTAGAATCAAGGGGATCACTGAAACCATACAAAGGACAGCAATGATCAAAACAGCTGCAATCTTAAGGAAAATCCTCGAATGTGGAAATCAACGCGCATAAGCCACGAATGGTAACCAGTCACATGGAAAGTACAATAGGAAGAAAACAAAACCACCGGAAGAACACCACCGAACGAACCAAGGAACACAAACAACAAGAAATATCATAAGCTGCCCCCTCCCAAGAAAAATGGCATCGGCATCAGTTGACACCACACAAAATAGTCGTTAGGGGTCAAGAAGGGTGGGAAGACCGAGGAGGGACAGAACTAACCAGACCCCCACTGAAAGAGTGTGGCGAGTGCTTGGACATTGGGGAGGCTTATTGCTACACAAATCCTAGGTCAGCCAATGGTCGTTGTCAGCGAGACATCAATGGTAGGCTGCTGTTGCAATACCGCAGTGTTATTTGCGATGGTGATCTAAAAGAGATGGAGAGTATTGGCAATCTGGGGATGCTTAATAATAATAATAATAATAATAATAATAATAATAATAATGATGATGATGATGATGATGATGATGATGATGATGATGATGATGATGATGATGATGATGATGAAGAAGAAGAAGAAGAAGAAGAACTTAATCAATAAACATTTGTTTCCCTAAGGCTTTTTCCTATATAATAATATAAAAAAAATACATGGTAAAATATAACTTAGTTCTGGGAATAAATTATGTCTAAAATAGTTTTTTCTTTTAATTGTGCTAATTAACCGTAATTTATAATTAACTGAATTAACATATCTCTTTTAGATATCTATGTAATTTTCTGAGTTCCTCCTACACAATGTTGATTCAACAACTCTCTACTATTTTCTTATGTATCTGTCAACATTTACATTTACATAATAATAATAATAATAATAATAATAATAATACTAATATGAAGAAGAAGAAGAAGAAGAAAAACAAGAAGAAACAGTAAGAAGACTCATTATGAGAATATCTTAAAATATGTCGCAGTTAATGAATTTTCGAATGATATCAAAATAGAGTACATAGTGTTAGTGGTTGTGATCCAACGTGTCATGGGAATGGAGTTGTGATACACGATAACAGTCTGTCTGTGGATGAATAAAATAAGCCCCATCCTTGAGTTGCGCTCTCTGGTAAGTGGATAACCCAACTGCCACCAGTTTATAATGCATTGCTTTTTATGTAAACAAATGAATCTCTCAGGTAATTGACAATGTATACATTGGTTAGGAACGCCGACTGTCGTCAAGAGACGGTCGAGTTTCGATCCCGGATTGAGACACTTGCTTATCTAGCGAAAAGAAAGAGCTGTGATACAGCGACACATTCTGTCTATGGATAACTACACACACACACACACACACACACACACACACACACACACACACACATATATATATATATATATATATATATATATATATATATATATATATATAACTTAGAAGTCTCCCAAAATCTCCCAAAAATTTCATTACAAGTCCAGGTAAACAATAATATTGCTAAATGACTACAAACACATAGAACAAAGTTACAAATCAACATTCTTAAACGATATTTTTTAACATAGTTCACCCCAAACACGACAGGACGCCACTGTAGACGTAAGGGGCTACTGAGAAAAAAGAAGAGGGGACAAGGTAGGGGGCAGTCAACCTAGATTGGGATCTGCGCAGCGAGATGTCTGTTTACATTAGTTCTAAATTTCTGCATGTCTGTACTGTCGGGGAAACAGGGACAGGGAGGGAGTTCCAGAGGCCAGCAACACGAGGAAAGAAGCTATTTGAGTAGAAGGCTCTCCGACATCTGGGGACCTCCACAGTCAATGAATTAGATTTAGTTGATTGTCGAGTTAGTCTAGTGAATTTACGTCGAGGGGGCACCAGAGTAGCCAATTTATCGGATCATAATCGATTGAAGTATTTGTAAAACAAGCACAAGAATGATACAATGCGGCGATGAGACAGGGACTGGAGCTTGGTTGACAGTGAGGGACCTATTAGGTTGGCGACTCTTTTTTAGACCTTGTCAAGGAGGGAGAGACTAGTAGATGATGCACCAGCCCAGATGTGACAACAATACTCCATGCATGGGCGGATGGTTGCTTTGTAGATATACATGATAATGTCAGGTGAGAGGAGTTTACTAACACGGTAGAGGGAGCCAACCTTCTTTGCGGCAGCCTTGCCAATGTCTTCGATGTATTTGTTCCAATTCATGTTACCTGTGAAGGTTAGGCCGAGGAGTTTGAATGATGAACTCTCAAGTAGGGTGTTATTAGCCATGACAATCGGTGGTTGGAGAGGTTCTTTGTAGTTATTGAAGGAAAGGAGCTTTGTCTTAGCGGCATAAAAAGTTACCAACCATTTGTGACCCCAATCCACTACAGTCTGCATGTCATTTTCTAAGGATTCAGCCAATGCCTCGGATATGATTGCGTCTGTTTTGCCAACATGACGAGAGTAAAGCGTGGTGTCGTCAGCAAATAAACCAATCTCAGACACTATGTCATCAGGGAGATCGTTTATATAGATCAGGAACAACAGAGGTCCAAGGATAGATCCCTGGGGTACACCAGCATTTATGTCATGTTCCTTAGATAAACGGCCATCGAGGACAACCTGGATTTTTCTTTTGTCTAGGAAGGATCTGATTATATTAAGTAATTGCCCAGTAATACCGTATGAGAAGCCCTTTATGTCATACCTTGTCAAAGGCTTTGGATATATCAAGCGCTACTGCCCTAGCTTCTCCTGCCTTGTCAAGTGTATGATACATGCGTTCAGAGATGACCGTTAGGATGTCCGCAGTAGATCGTGCTTGTCTAAATCCATACTGGCGGTCAGATAGAAGTTTAGCATTATCTAAGTGCCTTACTATCGCTAGATTGATTAAGGATTCGAAGATTTTAGAAAGATCGGCAGCAGACTGATTGGGCGATAGTTGTGAGGATCGGTTCTATTCCCAGAACTCTTGTAGACTGGTACCACAGAGGCAATTTCCCAGCTATCGGGGAAGCAAGATTCAGCCAGGCATTTATTGTAGAGTTTGGAGAGGACAGGGGCCAGTTCAGCAGAGCATTTCTTTATTACTATTACTGGTATAAGATCAGGCCCACAAGCTTTGGAGGTGTCAAGGTTTTTTATGATATCTCTGATCTGGGATGGGGTGATGACCAGGTTATCAAGTGTGGCTTCAGTCCGCAAAAGGAATTTGCGGAGGGGGTGGTTATCTGAGTCTAAAGTGGAGTTAGAAGCGAAGCGCTGGGCAAGTAGTTCAGCCTTATCAGTGGCCGTGCATACGACATCATTGTGGTTTGATAGTGGGGGAATCGTTGATTGACCATTATTCACTACACTATTGTAGATTTTCCAGAAATCACGGGTACCTTGTTTCTGTGACTGCATGCGTTTTTTTGTTAACTCATTATACCATCTCTTCGCTTCATTTATCACGGTCTTGCATTTATTTCTTGACTCTATAAATGTATGTCTATTAGTAGCTGACTTATGGCGGCCAAATTTACGGAATGCTTGTTGCCTCTTAGAAATGGCAGCTGCACATTCCGAGGTGAACCATTGGGGAGAGTGTGGCTTGCTAAAGAATTTTCGCATGGGGACATAGGCTTCGATGCCTGCTTTGACCCATTCAGTTAATTCGTTTGCACACTGGTCGGCAGGGAGTGAGAAGTTTTGCCTCCATGGGGCGTCACTGATGTGATCTCTGATTGACTCGAAATCAGCCTGCTTGTAGTATCTTGTTGTTTTGAGCAACGGTTCATCAGCTTTTGGACGACTTTTTAGGGTAATATGTATCATTAGCACAATGTGATCAGCATTCCCGAGTGGGCTATGAGCTTTCGTCACACAAGCCTCGGGCATTGAGGTCAAGAAAAGGTCTAAAAGTGAGGCTTGTTGGTCTACTCGATCGGGGATGCGGGTCGGAAAATCGACAGTCTGAGAGAGGGAGTGAGCTAAGGAGAAATTATACGTAAAGTTGCCGGCTGCGTCAGTAAGGCTGGAGAATCCCAACCAGTCAGGGTGGTGGGCATTAAAATCCCCAAATACATGTATCTAGGCATTCGAGTCAATTAAGAGTGCTCTATCTATGCTTTCAGAGTTTAGCAGAGTACAGTCCTTGGTCGACCGGGAACGGTATAAGAAATATAAGTAACTGACGCTGTGATGTAAAGTCAATCTAAAGCACATGTAGTCTTGGTCATCTGATTCTAACCTATGTTCTCTAGTCAGGGGGAGGGTGTTCCGAACATAAACTCCTAGCCGGTGCATATGTTTATCAGAGTATTTACGGTAGAGTGGGAGGAAGTCAGTCATGTCAAAGTGGTGAGAGGAGATTGAGGATTGAAGGTTAGTTTCACTTAGAGCTAGGATATCCGGGGAGTTTGTCAGGAGAAAGGTTTCTACGTCGTTGATGTTGGTTCTAAGTCCCCGGATATTTGTGAAGGAGAGCCTCAAGGGCGGAGGTGAAAGTGTTTTTGTTGGGTGTCTGGTTTAGGTTTGCTTTTATTTTTTTGTAATGACATGTTTGTTTTGATTATAGAGTGGGTTGGCCAAAGTGGGTACTTGTTTAGTGTTAATAAGCTCACACAAACAGTCCATTAGTCACGACCTGGTCCATGGGGGTCCTGGCCTCGGGAAAGCCCACCGGAGATAATTGCAGGGTCCCTTTCCATGCGCGACATGGCACATACAACTACCCACGGTATTATGCAACTGATGATTGAGCAGCCGTTCTTAGCGCTACCCAAGAGTTTGGGCTCCTGTCCTGTCAGTCGGAAACAGCAGCCAGACAAGCTGTCTAACCTGTACCCTCAACCTGTCGGAACAAGAGAGACCCAGACTGGTCACGTAAGACTTAGTGACGAAAAAAACTTTCCCCAAGTTGCCCAAATAGAGAGAAAGAGAACGGCGTTCATTGCCATAGTAAGGAAACAAGGCTAGACACTGGGTGTTTAGAGGCGTCCCAGTGCTTTTACCTCTGCGCCTGACTAATAAACAAAGAAGGAGTGCAAGGGCCGGCGATAGGTAGGACCTATCTACTCCTTAAGCAATTGTAGGTTTGCAAATCGGATATTTTGTTCGAGATTCCAACTCTAGGAAAGTTGTCGATCAGGACTAAGGAGGCCTTCCTCCCCAACGGTTTACTGCCACGGCGTAAGTAGCTGGTAGCAAGGTTTTTTGTCAGATATTTCCTTCTCTTAGATGGATAGCCTTACAAGGTCTTACGGGTCCAACACTCCGAGAGGGGTAAAGATAGCCTGCACCCGTGTACTAGTCGGGTATTTCCTATCCCCGCAGGTAAAAAAAAGGAAAAAAAGACTTCCATATACAATGCACATACACACATATATATATATATATATATATATATGTACATATGTAGATATAATTTCTTTGTATACTAAAGAGGAAACAGAAAGTTGAAGATAGGTTTCCCTCTCACAAGTAAGTATAAATAAGTGAAATGAGAAAAAGAGACAAAAAACCCCAAAAAACTACAGGTCAGCATGGGATTTCAAGAATTTCTACAGTGGGAAATCAATAGACAAGACATACACCAGTATATATCAATAATTTAACACATTTAAGTCAAACAGAATTAAGTACATTCATATAAGACACATTGAAATAAAAGTGAGTACTAGAATATGGAGAGAAATTAAAATAGAGAATAAAGAATAAAATAGGAAATAAAAGAAAGTGCTTATCTCTCGATCGGATTTGAGGGGATCTTTTCAGTCGGTCGTTTTGTCTCGAATGACTACCAAAAACAGGAGAGTCCTTTAAGTGGAAAAAATTTGGCGTTGGGGGGGGGGAGGGGGGAAGGTATCTTCTTTTTCAAACAGTTGGGAAGACATTTTACTTTTTCTTTTTTTTTTCACTATCAAAGTAAGAATGTCATTTCTCTATTATTTGATATTTTTCATCTTTTTATGACTTGTTATATAAATTGAATTTCAGAGTAAAATATTAATATTTAAAAAAAATACAAAACGATGGATTAGCTACCCAAAGTACGACTATAGCTCAGTTTATCATGAGTTCTGTCAAATATTATGTTTTCATAAATAATGTGTCATATTTTCGGGGGAAAATTAGTAATCTAAACAGTAAGAAATTATAAACTTTAAAATACAAGAGTGTAAAAATTATGAATAAAACATTGCTTCATGCTTCAGGAGAATTTCAAAGCGTCTGATGATGCGAGAAAAATTGATCTTCTCTGACTGTACAAGCCACTTTCTTTAACACATCTCTCCCCATCTATCTCTCTCTCTCTCTCTCTCTCTCTCTCTATATATATATATATATATATATATATATATATATCATGGATTCGTCCAAACACTTTAAAATGCAGCAACATTTTTGTAAGTAACGGATAAATTTTATTAGACAGACGAACAGCACAGGTAAAGACAATTTTTTTTTTGTGTGTCTTAAATAACTAATATAAGTTAGCAAAACATTTATATGGAACAAAACGTAGATTTAGTATAAAGAACGTTTATGTTTTTGTCTTTTAAGGGAAGTGGAGTCTGATCAACTCTGCTGGGGAGCCATGAAATTAAATACTGTCTTGTTTTTAAATTCCCGAAACAGTTTTTCATGGTAAACAACTGATGATCCCTTAAAATAGTGTTAGAAATAAACTAATATAATAACTGTAAAAAATAAATTGACTTACATGAGTGATTTTCCACTGGAAGACTTGGGACTATAAGTTTTTTTTTTTTGTTTTTTTTTTTAAATATAGTTTTAATGGTTGAGAAACTTCCGAGACTATATATATATATATATATATATATATATATATATATATATATATATATATATATATATATATATATATATATATATATATATTAGTTGTATTAGTTATTATATATAACAAGATAAGAATGCTTACAAATTTAATGCGTACAATCAATTTGATCTGATGAATGCAAAGAGAGTAACTGTCAATCAATACTTTGCTCTTACATCTACGTTCTCCAAAAATATATTTATTCGTGGTGTATTTCTTGCTGTCCTGGAAGTTTACTGATGATAAAGAAAATACCTTAATGGTTGGTAGTCCGACGAGCGCTTTCGATCAACGTCGATTTAAATCATGGTTCGATGTTTAATGAAATGACTTAATTTTATTTATAAACTATTGACGCGTAAGAAAAGTGTTGTAGTTCACTAAGATCTAGGGTTAGGGTTAGGGTTACGGTTAGGGTTATTACGTTAGTTATTGACATAGTTTACTGTGTTCGTTACGTTATAGAATCCGATTCTATTTATGTTAAGTTTTTGAGTTTTAATATTAACAGTTTTAATGATTTGGAGTCGTTTAGGTAATTTTGGTATTGTTTTTTTAATGATTTTTCGTGTTTTTGAGGATTTGAATTCATCGTTACTGCGTTTTTTTTCATGCGATTTTCGATGACGCTTGTATCGTTAAGATTGTATTGACTACAAATTCTTGTTTCTTGTTTACAATCAAATGTTGTTTTGAAGTTTATAACTTTATATATTTTCTCTAGACATAATTTATAGTTGCTATTATTTATATTACAAATGCTATTTTAAGTTTTCTCAATTAATATTAATATTGATGTTTTAATTTTTTGTTTAGATAAATATTGTTATAATGTAGTAGTATTTTCATATATTTCATTTTCGAATTCCATCCTATGATAGTAACATCTACTCTTGAACAGATTTTCTGTAGATCTTATATGAACTTTTTTTTTACGTTTTGTCAATTAAAAGCTAAGCTAAAAAAGATTGTTACATAACTTGCAATGTCGTAAGCCTTGTACTTAAACTACAGCATCAGGAAATGGATTGACCAAGATGAGATCAACTCTAGCTATTCTGGGCGGTGACGATTTAGCTGCCGGATATTGACAATTTTTACGTGGTCATGTTTGTGTGTACCTTATTCAAAAAAAGGGTACTTAACACACACCGTAAAATAATAAATTAAGTCGACGAATCTTTACTTACTGATTAATACAAACTATGTTTTTATAGATATTCTTTGAGGAGAGGGTCACACTTTTACTCACTAATCTCTCTATTAATCGTCTCTTTCCATATTTGACGACCTCAGGACAGAGAGAGATGGAAAGACTCCCATAATGAGCGTAATACGGATTTTGCCCATTCTAATATCAACATCACAATGGTTAAACAATTGAATAAAACAATGTACCTATATTATATATTAGGTGGCTTGGATAGATTTAGTAAAGAACGTAACCCTCAAATTGTTAAATAAGTTAAATTTGATATGCATGAGAATAGTGTGAATCGAAATCGAGGAACAGAAGGAAATAGTGGTCGAAAATCGTAGGTAAAATTTACAGGAGTCTCCGTTTCGAAGTATGGAGGGAAGATACGTTTTAAGATGTGGCAATAGATAATAAGATGTCATTATTCCTTTCCTCTTTTCATCCAGCGACGTCTGTATGGATTAATACAGAATCAGATGCTTGTATCGTAATCGTCTGTGTTAGTTAATTGTAATTAAAGATGATGTAGCCGGACAAACGATCCCAGAAGAATTCACTACAAATTCCGTCCAGAACTGATGAAATAAGCAGACAAAGTAAGTTTATCTGTCAGAGTCTTCATCTCTTCATTTCATGCGATCATCATCATCGCAATAACTAATCCGTTGTAGAACTTTTCAAGAATCACTATTTCCTATGGTGACTGCTTTGAAACATTGTATTTTGGAAGAATCATTTTCTCTCTTGTTAGATTCACTATCGCATAAGATACTTTCTTTTGTCGGAGTATCATGCTAAAATTTAGTCTGTTACAATTGACTATTCTTTATTAAATACTAGCAAGTTATAGTTAGCATTGGCCGGGAGTGTAATGGTTTTAGGTGGTGCGGTAAGGAGGAGAAAATATGTTCCGTGTATCAGGTGAAAAAAAATGCTACGCAATAGATGCAGCCACCTATGTAATTCAAAATAATTTACGTGACTGAAATTAGAATTAAATATGTCACGTTTAAGTTTGTGATATCACCCAAGTTTTTAGGAGGTGAATTATCTCCAACAAGTCGTAACAATTATCAAACGTCGTCGGTAGGTATTTATTAGATGGTCGGGTATCTGTGTGCATGTTTATAATGTTGTATACAGTAGAATAGCATCACAAACATCCATGCTGAACACTTGAAAGATTAAAAACACAAAACAAACAATTTACTTGCTTTTGCAAGAAGTCATTAGAACGATACAAATAGATTCAATATATTTTTTTCAATGTGTCTTTGTAAAAAGATTGCCATTTTGTAAACCGTTCTCTCCCCCAAAGGCGAAAAGCTAAACAAAGTCAGTCAGTTTAGAAATATGCCGGTCTTCTCGACAGATTTATTTTTCAATCGATTGCCTTGGTGACGAGTGGAGCGATAGGCCCCGCCACGCGCTACTTACTCAACAGCCTTGATCTGTTAAGTACACGCTACACCATCGTGAATTGACTTGGCTTTACGAGCGCCCTTCCATCAAAGCTATTCGTGGAAACGCCTTGAGCCTGATTTCGGCCTGCCAAGGCAGCAGGACATCCGACAAAACTTCCTGATATTTGCATATTGGTTTTGAAAAAGGACATTTTATTAATTAACTATTATTCGTTGTTATTTATTGAAAAACAAAAAGAAAAGTTTCAAGCGTTATTAACTTTCGATTTTTCTAGGAGATTTGAAATAGCATTTTTATTGCTAAGCACGTAGATACTTGTTTTTTTTTTTTCTCTCTTCCACTTTTTCCTCGTTTACTCTTTCTATCTTTTATGTACAGACACCCTCACTCTCTGGCGCTCACCATACACTAATACGCACCGGGCACACATTTCTCCTTAAAAACCCCTATACAACAATACACTTGCGTAGTGAGTAAGAAGCTCAATTGGTTTTATCACATTTGTAGCCACTTGCCATTCTAAATGAATCATTGTTTAACGAGGCGTACAATATCACGCCAATAGATAAAACGCGCCGAGACATTATCAGTTTATTTAGACAATTAAGCATCTCTAACGAGTAAAATAACAAACCATTAAGAACCGAATAGCAGATAACATTTTCATATCGTCAGTCAGAAAACGGTAAAGAAAAAACTGAACTACTGATAAAGGATCATCGGGGATACATCCCAGGGGAAGTTTGTCTTAGGGTCGCGCCACCAATTGACAAGATAAGTCTTTCGTTGATACAGAGTCCAGACAAAATTAGGTGCGACCTGCAACATCATAAACAACAAATGTAGAAACACACGAATAAAAATGTCTATGTTAGAACGAAAATAAAGTCTAATTCTTGATATGGACTGTAATAAACTTGATTGCCCTTCCTCGAAAAGGTGACGTTGGATATTTCTTCATTATCGTCTAGTGGTTTAATCTGGACTCCACGGGTGGATCCTCTAGTAATCTTTGCTTGGGTTCTTCGTAGCGCACTAATGACGTAGTATGTTTAAACTATTAATTTATTAAATTCGACAATTACTATTACCGGCTTGTTTTATTACATCATGAGTTCCCCAGTTCATTCCTTTTTTTCCACATGGCCAAACAGAAGAACCTATCTACTCGATCACGTGTATATTTCCTGTCTTTCATGACTGTCTTAACTTGACTCAATAACTATGTAAAGCGTACTTCCTCTCTAATGTCACGTGTTTCCGCTCGACCAGCAACGGTTTTAAGTTGTATATTTCGACACGATCGTCTAGTGGTTACATCTGGAATCCACGGATGGATCGTGTGGTAATCTTGGACTATTTTCATCATACTGCAATGTGTTGTATATCAGAATTTAAAAAGGAAGACAACGTAGTTTATCTCACTGATCATTTCTACGTATAAAGAAATATACATTTTTCTGTGTAGCTTACTTGCCACAAGTATATTTTCATACTATATATATATATATATATATATATAGTATGAAAATATACTTGTGGCAAGTGAGCTACACAGAAAAATGTATGTTTCTTTCTACGTATAAAGAAACATACATTTTTCTGTGTAGCTTACTTGCCACAAGTATATTTTCATACTATATATATATATATGGTTGTCCGGCATAAACGCAGACCCGACAAAGTTAATGTAAAGTATTTGGGAGGGTGCCACCTAAACTTATAGGAGAAGTTTAATTGACAACCCGGACTAAAAGTTAGTGTTGGGCTTAATGAAGTGCATATTTTGCTTAAAAATACAGAGGACCGGTAAAAATAAACTTCATCAAACTAAAAGTAAAATGAAAAAAATAAATTGATAAGAAAATTAATTAATCTTTTTTTGTTTTCTTTCTGGTTGTCCGGCGCGAAGGCAAACTCCACGGTGTAAATGTAAAACAGTTTTTTCGGGATGACTTTTGGTGGCACCCGGACTATCTTTTTGACAACCTTTCTGTTTTAAAATAAATTAGATGGCAATTTCACTGAAAGTTAAAAAGAAAAAAGAAAGACAAAATAAAAAGCATGCCTAAAAAAGCAAAAGCAAAGAAAAAATAAGAAAAAAAAAACGACGTAGAGACGGGAGTGATTCTATAATTTATTAAAGGAAAATAAAAAATAGAAACACTAAAATTATGATTACGAAGCGAAGTACAGTTTTAAACAAATGTGTGTATCGGTAAAATTTAGCAAAAAGTGAAGAAAAAAAGGCGACGTAGACACAGCACAGATATTATAATTTATAATAATTATTTTAAATCATTAAAGAAAAAGGAAAAAAAACGAAAAATGTGATTAGGAAGCGAAGCACACTTTCCCATGATCAAGCAAATGTAAGTATCGGTAGACTTGAGCAAAATCGGAGAAAAAAAAATCCAACGATGTGATTCTATAATTTGTTAAAGGAAAAAGAAAGAAAACATGAAAAATATTTTAGAAGTACACTTTGTTATTATCAAACAAATGCATGTATCGGTAAACCGTAAAAAAACAACATAAACGGAAAGAGTACTTTAACAGACGTCTGATTAATATGTAGAATAAAAACAACTAACTAAATAATTGAAATAAAGTAAGAAATGAGGTTAGAAAATCTTAGCAGACAATTTTTGTTATTCAAATTGGAAGATGTTAATCGTTCGGAAATAAAACCTGAAGCGTAATTTGGTATTCTCGAATAAAATTAGTAAGAAAATAACCTGAATAACACTGTAATGATATTTTTGGTTGTTACATAAATTTTATGAAGTTAAAATATTAAATGCACGTAAATAAAAATAAATAAAAATGTATAAGTATTAATACTTAAGTTACTATTTTACTATTACAAAATTGATATTCTGGAATGTGGAATTTTCTTCCAGACGGGAGTGATTCTATAAATAAATTATAAATAAAAAATAAAAACACGAAAAATATGATTGCGAAGCGAAGTAGCATGTATGTATCGGTATCATGAATAGAAATCAGAACGCCCGGAACTTTAAGGGAGCGGTCATTATGTAGATTCAAAATGTATAGTAGGTTACAGAGAAAAATAGCGACGTGAAAAATAAAACACTAACGGTGTTTCATCAAAAACATAATCTCATGAACAATGGACCCAAGCTTTTCTTGTGGCTATGGGAGTAGATATTAGTGTGAGAGTGAAAATCCATGTCAGCTCCTCTGCAAATGATTGTGTAGGGAGAAGCAGCTTTCTCGGAAAAATTATAAAAACTTTTAAACGGAACGAAACAAAGGCACACTTTTGGGGGGAACACGCATCAGGAATTGGACTAAATGGCTGGCAGAACAGATTAGCATATTAGGCTTTTTATTCTAAAGCCAATGAAATAAGAGAACATCGACTTTACTTCATTATGGTACCAAATGGAACTTTAGTGCTTTCATTTCCATGTAAACCCGTTCTTATATAAATGTATATATTTTAAAAATTTCAAAGTATGGCCGGTAGAAGTTGGCTAGTTCTGGTTGGGGAGCCAAAACATTTTGACTGTATTGTCTTTAAATCCCCTGAAATAGTCGCTCTGATAGTCAACTGACGAGCCCTCACTACTCTAACTAATTAATACTACGAAAACTCTAAAAAATATTTTTGTATACTTTTATATTTTTCCCTCTTTTTAAATCAATTTAGTTTTATGTTGTGTCTATGTCTACATTGTTTTCTTTGTCCTACATGACATATAGTATTATCTTCACTATAGTATGAAAGTATACTTATGTCAAGTAAGCGACAAAAACATTTGTGCATTATTTTCGAGAGAAAATCATTAGGCTACGTGAATGGATCTACACTTTAAATTTGTCTGTCTATATTACACACTAATACGTGAGATTTATTATTAACATTATTGAAGTGAATACTTCATGTATATATATATATATATATATATATATATATATATATATATATATATGTGTGTGTGTGTGTGTGTGTGTGTGTGTGTGTGTGTGAAGAAAAGTTGCAATAAAATACGATAAAATGTAGAAATTAGTTTGTAAAGAAGATTAACCAAACATACAATAAAATCATCTCATATAAATATATTTACTCAGAAATAAAGAAAAACAAAACGAACTAAGTTTTTCAATTGTATTTTAATTTTTTTACATTTAACCGACCCATCAAAATTACTTATTCCTAATTCAAATAATTTAAGTTGAAGTCAATGGCCAATTTTTATTTTAGTATATATATATATATATATATATATATATATATATATATATATATATATATATATATATATATATATATATATATATATATATATATACACGTTAATATATAATATATATATTACGGACGCTACGTCTTGTCAGACAAGTTCCACTCCTTCATTCAGAAAATGTCATCGTCTGAAGAGTGTTTGTACTTAGATTGCAAATAAAGAGATCTAGCTTTGTACGACAGCTAAATCTCTACCTAGGTTCAGACTGTTGAGGTCAGCATCAAGTGAAAGCAAAATAGTCAATAATTTTAGAAACTTCAGACCAACATGATGTAAAGAGTGGTCTTCCATCGGGCTGGCGGGTACTTGATCCATCAGGCCCCACCCTGTCGCCTACCCGACAGGCGTTGCTCTGTTCCGTCGACGCTGAGGAGCTCCGCTGTTGGGGTCTTGTCTGGTTTGATTTCGTAGTTTTCCTTCTCCTAGCCTTTGCCTAAAGCGGCATATCCCACAAGGCAGTAGGGATGGAAAGGCATATTCAACCCATAGGTGGGACCCTAGATAGGTGCCACCACTCCGGGCAGAAAGGACCTGAGAGCGGCGGTGACTGAGGGGTAGCTTCATTGAGAGGTAATCTCCAGAGCCGCAGCCTTGTTTGAGCTGGAGCCTCCCCACCGGATGCAGTTTAAGGTCATACCCAGAACAATATATATATATATATATATATATATATATATATATATATATATATATATATATATATATATATAACCTTGTTTGAGAAGAGTTAGCTAATATAGAGATTAACTTGAGAAGAGATAATAGTACCAACGAATCGTATTGCTTAGTTAGCTAGAGTAAACACTAATAAAATATAAAAATAGCCGCAAAAAATACATTTAACCTGATGATTTCGTGTGAGAATGAAACATGAACGTTTCAGTGTAGTTTACGTGTCTAGATATATTTTTATACTACTAGTAAGCTGTACTCACGTATTGGAAACTGTTGAAGTTGATACTAGAACTATATATACGCAATATTTTACATTACCTTATAATATTATATGTGTATATACATGGAATAGTAATACATTCGATATATATCGTGTTTATTATGCATACAAATATAAAAACTCTTTACATTGGAAATACATGTTTACTGTCAATTCGGCGCCATACAATTCTCTTACGTAACATAAATGGATAGATAAGAAATTGTTAGTGTTGTTAGTTAATATATAATCGGGGAACACTATTTCACTTTAAACATGTCGATGAAGTCTGACAAAATATAAAAGATAATTAAAAATAACTTTCATTTTATTTTTTTTTTTACTTCTATTCCTTTTTCTTTTGTCTTTTTGTTTTGTTTTTTTTTTGCTTATTTTCGTTACCTTCTACTTGGGAATAATGGATCTTGATTTAGTATTTGATTGAGGTTCTAAATATTGTTCAATGGAGAATATATAGGGAAAGCGTTCGAGAGTTCGAAAGACGAACTGACAGAAAGCATTGTCTGCGTGTCAGTAGGTAATTGCGTAAGAGGATCTTGTATAAATATATAATGTACATAAGATAGATTACGATTAAATATGTAGAGCTGAAATTGGGTCAGTCACTCATTTTTTACAGCAAAACGTTACAGAGTAGAAATAGCACGGGAGCATTTACACACGCGTACACACATACACACAGAAAAACACACACACACATATATATGTGTAGGGTTACACAAAAATATATACTTTTTATAATATCCGAAAATATTCCACATTGCAACATCAATGAAGTTGCATTACACGCTTTAGAGCATATATATATATATATATATATATATATATATATATATATATATATATATATATATATATATATTCATTTTATTCCATTAATTGCGACAAAACAAGTTTTGTTTCGTTGGTGCAAATAGCGGTCAACTCATCGGGCTGGCGATGGAATTCAAATGCCATAAGTTTTAACTTCACCTTAACGGGAGATTGAAAAAATATATATTTTGCTCTGAATTTTCATTGAGCACTCTCATAAACCCGGTTTCAACTTCCTTCGGATTCATACCCCCTGGATATTTGTAACAAGTTAATTATATATATATATATATATATATATATATATATATATATATATATATATATATATATATATACAGTCATCCACATACAGACTGTTTCGCTGCTTCACAGCTCATCAATACGGCTAGACCAGTTAGTGTCTCAAGCGGGATCGAAACGCAACCGTCGAGCTGACAGTCGGCGATGCTAACCCGTCCGCCATCATGCGACACTGACTGAATGTAAGAGATATCTCAATGTAACGAAATGTAAACATTGCAAATGCCTGAGCTCGAAATTAGTTTTACCTAATGAGCATTGCCTTAAAGCTAATGGCTGTTGACGATATATATATATATATATATATATATATATATATATATATATATATATATATATATATATATATATATATTCAACTATGACAAACATTAAAAATACCATTATTTCATCGAATAAAGCGAAAATGAAAAAATCGAATGACTATCCTGACAATTTAGAAAATTTGAATAAACATAGAAAATGTAACTGTATGCAGAAGAATGAATGACCATTAAGAAGGGAATGCATGACCGAAAGTATAGTGTATAAGTGCAATATAGTGGAAAGTAATAAATCCACAGCATACATAGGTTTGCCAGAGGCCCATTTAAAGATAGGTATCGTAACCATATGGCAAGTATAAATTTACAACTTCTATTAGCTGAATATATAAAAGAACTTTATGAGAAAAATACTATGTATACTATGGAATGGTCAATATTAGTTAAAGCCAAAATATTAGTTAAAGCGCAAAAGATGCAATCTATGTATAACTGAAGCAGTTGAAATAATGACATATACAGGAAATATTATAAATAAGAGAAATGAGATAATTTGCAGTTACCTAAATTTACCGACACAACAAGTACGAAATAAAAAGGATAACAAAATGAAAGAAGAAAATAATTACTAAAAAAAACAAAAAACAAAAAAAAAATAACCGAACGAAAATAACAAAGACGTCAGTAAAAATATATATTTTAATTTAATGAATAGTTAGATTAATAATGATAGCGGATAGTGAATGATTAGAAATATAAAAAGATAGGATACGTACATGCTATTTAAAAAGATGTAAAAGGGACCATAATTCCAGGTATAAAAAATAAAATAAAATAAATTGATGATGAATATTGACTGTAATTTTCCGGCTATAATCGCAAAGTTTTTAAAAGTTTATTTTAATGTTTTTGTAAATTTGCATTGAGGATAGCCACACCAAGAAATAAATAAAGGCATAGGAGCATTTTACAAATATCTTGATGTTAGCCGAAACAATTGTCTGCGAAATAAAAAAAAATAAGTTGGAAAAATGACGTGAATCTGTCCTCTGTGATAATGATGTGGTATTGAACTACATAAAAATACTAAATATAGCATAGCTCTAACTTTAAACTATTGAGCTATTATCAGTCCTTTGTGTTATAAAAATAATATATATATATATATATATATATATATATATATATATATATATATATATATATCATAGGTGCATTCCATTGTACTGAATTGAACTTTTTTCATGATGAGCTGCATAGCTGAGATAAAAGACTGTGTACGTCTCTCAGCTATGCTGCGAAACGGGCGTAGGATGTATAAAAACATTCATTTTGGAAACAATAAAAAATGAAAGATGCAATATAATATATTTAAAATAATTTTGTTAGACAATGAGAAAATTGGAAGACCAGAACTAAACTATAATTGTGGTCGTTCGACGAAATATTAAGACTAAGAAAATGAAAGAACAGATGAAAGGTATGGATTGATTGTTCCTTTGCTTATTGAAATGCACCTATAACACACACACGTACACACACACACACACACACACACACACACACACACATATATATATATATATATATATATATATATATATATATAGAGAAAGAGATAGATAGATAGATAGATAGATAGATAGATAAATCGAGAGAGAGAGAGAGAGAGAAATAGGGAAAGATAGAATGAGTAAAGTATCAGTTTGTGTTTATATATATATAATTATATTTTTTATATATATTTAAAAAAATCCTTTCCGAGATCCAACCAAACCGCTGATAACAAAACATTCGATTTTTAAGTTTATAAATAATAATAGCATTTTATTCGAGCACTTCAGTGAATAAAGAGTTTGCGTTCGAGATTATTATAAACTAAACTTGCGCACAGCATTTTATTATTTAATGTCTGAAATATTTGATTGTTTAACCAATTAAATTTATAAATCACTAAATGAATATCCGTCCCAGGATAAGTAAAAAATAAATCCCCGAACATAACCGTTTTGTAGCACTATTATGGCTCATTACGAAGATTAAAATGAAGATATAACGATATTAAATCTTATGTCTAGAATCTTTATTCACATTTTGACCAAAATTCATAACATAATTTTGATTCTTGAAAATGTCTAAAATTTTTAGCTAAAGCTTAAACGCTCTTAAGAAGAAATTAAGATTCAAGGAATCTTGCTTAATTGGTGCCTGATGATCATGGATGAAATTCAATGCAAATCTGAAATATTTGAATTCAAAAATGGGAGCTTGTGCGTATATTATGCCCCCTAAAATGGCTTTAAAAACCAGAAAATTGTAAGTAAGGATAAATTAAAGTAATTTTAAACTTAAAAATAACTAGAAAAATACCCGTCATAGGACGAGTATAAGCAATAAATATAGTATTATTTTTTCAATTTTAATGTTGTTTTCTTTTTTGGTGTGTATGGTACCTTTTTGGTCGCACCCCATAAATAGTAAAGTTTACAAAAAAAAAATCTGCCGACGTTACTAATCCTGTTACCTAGAATAAATATTCCATAATTCATAATGATCAGTTCATAAAAAAATTAGAATAAAAAAAAACGAAATAACTTTATATGCACCCCCTAAATGTTAACATTTACAAAAAAAAATGTGCCCATGTATTCACTGTATTTTTTGGAATATCTATTCCAAAATTCATAATTATCCGTCTACTAGTTTAGAGAGTTCAAAGTTTTCTGGAGAGTTAGTGGGGCGCATCCCCGAAATTGTAAAAGTTAGAGAAAAGGTGCCCATGTTACTCACCCGTTTTATCAGTCGCGACACTGTGAAATACTCTTCAACCGTAGTGAAACAACGTTATCAAGAGAAACTGAGAAAAACAAGATGGCGTCGAAAAGCGAACGTGCAGAAAATAAAAGTGATGTTTTTCGGGCGAATCTGTATTAAGACATTTATATTAAAAACATTATTATATTATATTTATAAAAAATAAATAATGATGAAAATGTATGATTTTTAAAATAAATAATAAAAAAAAATGAAATGATACCATTTTATCCGGCTAAACTTTTTCTTCTATAATATCTATCGGATTAAATATAAAAATCGGTGAAATCGATCGGAATTAATATTCAAGGAAATCAGATCTTTGTAGGAAAGGGCTATTGATGACAAAACGCGAGGAATACATCAGTTGTACTTTACACATAAGTACATATATTATCAAACTAAAATATAGCTTTTAAAATAGTTATTTGTTTATGAAATAAAATATGGAAGGAAACAGAACGTTTATTTCTTAAATAAACATGTTTTGGATTCACTATCATTATAATAAATAAATGAATATTTGTATTTTTTAATTTGGAGTCTTTTTAAAAAGAAATTATACGCTGGTATGTTCCAATACAACTGTTGTATCCTTTTTTTGTGAATAAAAACATTTTTCTTGAAAAAATTAACTTTTAATGGAAAAACCTTGTGGATTTGTCGAAAGCAGCAAATAACAAAAGGAAACGCTTTACAGATTTTAAAATTGAAAAAAATATTTTGAGAAATATTTGTATTTAATTAGTTTTTATTTTAAACTGAATCATAAAAATTATAGTTTGTGATGATTGAATAATCCAGTTTGGTAGACAGATTTATAATATATTTAGTACGATTTTCATACCATATCTCATTACAATTTTATCCCATTTTTGAATCATCTCATCATTTTGCTCCTGCTAGGGATGGAGCATCCTACCGGATGCCAGACATTCACCCGCTATTTCAGAGACTCCAACCGAGTGATCTTTTGAGGATTCTAACTGTTTCTTAAAATGCAATTGTTTAGATCTCTCTTGCACTTAGTTCACCGGGTATATTTACCAGATAGTTTTAAAAATTCTTTTTCATAAGCTCGGTTGCTCCTATAATTACTGGAATGATGAAGATTTCCCCAAGATTCCAGATTCTTTTCTTGTCGTACATAAAACTTTAGTATTTCGTTATCTTCTCTCTCTCAACTGTGTTTAAGTTAGCATTATTCGGACTTCAACAAGGGTTGCTATTTTCCCCCTCTTGTCCCATATCACTAAGTCAGGTTTTATAGCTTCGTTTTCTAAATATGTAGCTGTAGGGATTGCATAGTCATAGTGGATTGTGTATAACTGATTTCCAACAATTCTTTCTGGTATATATTCCAAAGACTTGCTGCTACACTGGATAATCTTTTTTTACAGATAGTCCAGTAGAGATATCTGCTATATCTCGCATTTTTAATATACAGGGTGGGCCAAAATAAGGGTCCTATCTTTAAATTTGAATAACTTGAATTTGAATAACACAAAATAAAAGTTAAACTCACCAAACTTTATGTGTGTGTAGACTGACCCTTCCGAGATTTTTTGAAATAAACAAAACAAATTTTAGCCGAAAAACACTTCTTAAAACTTACAAAAACTAAAGTATTGTTTTTTACACTGTTTTGAGTTTTTTAAGCAAAAATAATGTTTTCTAAATGAGGGTACGTTCCTTAGGGCTAATACGGCTCATGCTTGCTTCGGAAGGGGTCCTTTACTTATTCTAAAAAAAAAAATTTTTAAATCAATAAATAAAAAAGTTATGAATTTTTAAAAATAGGACCCTTATTTTTGCCCACCCTGTATGTTTTAATATTCTTTATATATATTTTGTATATATATTTATATATTTTTAAAAATTTTATCTCCTATTTTTTTAATTATATCTTCCATTTTTGTGTCTGATTATGTATAGTCAAAAGTCTATCAAAAGAGTTTATATTTGTGCTGCTTAAAAGTATTATGTGGGGATTTCTTAGACAAAATATGTACACTTATCTCTCTTCTTCACCTCGCTTTCAAATATGGTCTTATTCTTTCTCTATGACGTTTTGTTTCTGAGATCAATCCAATTTTCGTCTAGGCGACCAGTAAATTATCTACAGAGGGATTTAAAATTATGTATACACCTATGAAAAAGAGAATCGCGTGCTATATATTGATGGTTGGATATTTCAGTTACTATAATATAATTATTTTAAGTTTGAATGTCCTTAAAAGTCAGCGAGAAAAAGGAGTTTTCTGGTGAGATCAAAGAGGTTAGTTGTGACAAATCATGTCAAGAGAAAAAACAGAAAGTCAATAAACTGTGAATTCTATAAGGAGTGACGTCATCGGAAATGTTAGAAAATAGTTTGTAAGGCAAAAACCGGATAGGAAGCGAGTGGAGAAGACATATAAAAATGAAGTTTTACAAATAAATAGTTTTAAAAGCTGAGGGTGTCTGTCTTTCTCCTACACCGTTTTGATTTATAACATAGGAACCCAGATAAAGGAAAAGGATATCAAGTAAAAAACACATAATCTCGTTGCTTGTTCTATTAATTCGTGTTAACAACATTTCTTTAATCTTTAACTATAACACATTAATTACTTTCTCGACACGGCGAGCAAGTTTTCGGATCTCATGGTAGTAATTTATGTAGTATATATATATATATATATATGAATTTGGACATTATAATATTCAACACCAACTGAGTTTTTTTCTGAACTTTTCATATGATTTGTTTTTTTTTCTATCGTTTTATTAATTTGAACACACCTTGGATACACTTTTCACTGTCATATACTGCATCGATAGCAAAAAAAATTCCCACCTGGATAACTTTTTCGTTTTTGGAATACCATTCACCACATGGATTGATTTTAATCAACCTCTTTGATATCTTTCTTGAAGCTGTTTTAAACTTTATGACATGGACAAACTGTATAAGTTTAGCAAAAAAGTATTTTTTCGGCCGATATATTTGATGTTTTATATAATTTTATGTATTTTTATGTAAATTTTTTAAATATATGTTAAAAGTTTAATTTTATTACCTGTAGTAATGTCATTGCGGTAATAGTCCTCTGAGGAGAAGATTTTCTTTGAAAACTCATGAGTTAAGGACTTTAAAGGACTTTGCTTGAATGCAAATAAAATTTGAGTCGCACCTTATTTTATTCTTTCATTTTATCTAGTGCTATATATATATATATATATATATATATATATATATATATATATATATATATATATATATACTCGTCTTTAGCACATTAGGAAACCATGTACTTTCTTCTTGGTGTGATTTGTGCAGTGAATACGTGTAGTGTTTGAGTTCTGGTATAGTTTTAACATCTCAGATATAGTAGTTGTTTCATGTCTATTATATAAACATATATGTAACATATATGTAACATGTATTTGTCCGAATATAGCATATAACTTTAATTCAAAATGAATAATTTATTTTCACATTGCTATTTTCTGTTCAGTTTTATTTTGTTTTTAAACATATTTTATATGTATTTAATTATTTCAATCTTTTATAATTATTCATCCTCTCTTCAAACTGAGAGACGTTTACACTCGAGCACTTTCTGTAACAAGGATCATTACCGACAACAATTTCCTGACAGGACAGCAAAATTAACTAAATTAGGTCGGCAACTGTGCGTGGCTTGTGCGCGAACACCATGTCCTATGATGAACACCACCAAAATGATTCAAAAGAAGTTAGATCACGTAAGCGTGCTGGCAAGTCGATGGCTACTTGATGCCCGATCCATTTGTTGCAAATGATTAAAAATACAAAAATTAATATAAAAATACATGTATTTTTATTAATTACAATAGAATATGAATAATAAGAAACAATAAGCAAAGTATAAAACGACTTATAACTGTGGAGGTTTTAGTCACTCCTACTCCTGCGTTAAAATTAGTAGCCAAAAAGAAAACGGCTACTCGGATAAAGTTTAAAGATACTTGAATCCAAATAAACTTAGATAAAAAAAACACGTACCAATAATGAGACTAAATCTCATACGAAGCAGAATTTAATATGTAGTTTCTGTTCATGAGATTATACCGGCCATTTACATAGGGGAAATCTCACTGTACATTATATATAAGATAACAATATAAATAATATAAGATAAGCTGATTTAATCTGGTAATAATTTTAATGAATTAAGTATGAAAACATTAAGATGTTTACCGAGAGGAGCAATGAATAAATATATAGATCTACTAGTATTCCTCTAGGGCGAAGTCAATTCCATAATTCGCTAGAATATACATTAGGCCAATTACATACCCCGTTGTTATTATTATAGATGATATTACTTTGTAAAAAATTACTTAGATTTTTTTCGCAAAAAATATCATAAAATTGATAGAATTACAAAGAAAAAGCGTAAAAAATGCTTCAGAATTATATTTACAAACTTTGGAAACGCAAAAATTATATTCAGAAATATTCCAGACTTTTCTTTTTCTTCTGTGTGTCTCCTCAATATACATAGAAAGCGGAAGAAAAGAAAAATGTTTGTTTTGACGTACGCATCGGCTCCGATCCGACCTGGGTTGTACATTTCGGCATCTAATAAAGAAAATCCGAGAATGGTTCGGTTCAATGGAAAGCCCCCCAGCAACCGACATCGGCCCATTGAAGATCACTGATATATCTGACAGTTTATTGAGCTGGTTTTGTTCGTTACTGAAAAAATCCGGTCAGCCTGATCGACAATAGCGACAATCGGGAACGCTGTTTGGCGCCATAAGACCAATACGGCCCAACACCGTCGCATACACAATAACGTTTAATAACGGTGTTCCGCCATTTTCTTTCTATCAATTCGACTCTTAAAAATATAAGCAGGAATCAGATAATTATAATAATAATAATGAAAAAGAATGAAGAAATGAAAGAAGGAATGAATGGAAGAAGGAAGAAATGAAAGAAGGAATGAATGGAAGAAGGAAGAAATGAAGGAAGGCGGATCAAAGCAATATTCCTCTAACTCAAGTAACGGTATTGATATTACTGCTATGTGTATATTATTATATTATACTATGTCTATATTATATCTATATCAACAAAATCAGCAATTGTTAGTATAGCACTAACTTCCCCATGAAAATAGGTAATCATTGGGAGGATCGTATGATGACCAGAGAACAGAGAATACACCCTCCTAAAAGGAGGCAGTAATGCCTTGGAAAATGGTATCATGACGAACAAACATATGCTACATGCCCCGAAAAAGGAGGAGGTAATGACTGGGATGATAGCATCATTACGAACGAGCATATACTACACTAACCCTAAACGAAGAGGTAATGCCTGGGAGGGTTGACTCATAACAACAGAACACATACTACACTAACCCCTGCTGAATTGAGCATTGAAAATACATCAATAAAAGTAATAGTATAGTTTCGTCTTCAGACAGACAGATAACAAATATCCATTCCTTATAGATTATGGTAATACTTGACACGCGTGTGAGCGTAATTCTCGCATAAACGTAACTTTGATAATTACATTATTAATTTTTATTATCTATTCAACAAATATTTATTGAAATAACAATTCAATGGCGTAAAAACAAAATTAAAAAATTTTTATATAAAATTATTCATACAAAATTTGATCCACCACAATGCATTTCAGTTTTTTCGTAAACAAGTCAGGCATTTTAATTTTTTGTTATTTGTTGAAGAAAAAGAATGAATTTAATCGTGACATTTCGAAATAGGAAACATTTAACACGCCAAATAGAAAGATATTTATGACTTTAAAATTATTAGCAAATCTTCAGGTATTAAAATATTCAAAAGTTTTCACCCGATAAATGTTTCCTTCTAAGGCTTTTTTCTCTTGTATCCTAGCAAGGGCCGGGGTAAGTACACTTTCATTTTTCGACCGTTACAAACTTCCATATTGATGACATAGCTTAAATAAACGTTGTAATTTACTGAAAATTTATTTAAATATATATATATTTTTGTCTTTTCACTTTTAAAATCCATCGATTCAGCTCTGTAGAGTGAGGGCGAAAACACTCGGCTGGCTTTTTGGTTTTAATAATGAGCGATAAAATATGTCTTCCCTTTATACTTGCAGTAATACAATTTTGTACTTCTAAAAAATCATATATATATATATCTGTTGGAAGAAACAAATACAGTGCTCGATCCTAGGTTCTACAAGAGCTAATATAAAGTATTTATTTAATAATTATACATTACAGTATCTGTTATGTGTTATGAGTTTTCATTGTTACGATCAAACGGTTCTGGGGTAGACACCGTCTTGCAATAATCCGCCCCGCTCGTCGTAAAAAGACTCGAAAAGGAAAACAGGGAAAAACAACCTGTTTTTCTCATTTCGACTGAGGTTCCATTTGCTTTCTATTTGTTTACGTATTTGGGTTCAGCGAAATTCAGAGTCTATTAGCAGGCACTTCATGTTGTCTAGTGTCTGTCCTGCTCGATTGTAATGCCGTACTAGTGAGGCGATGGGAGATTTTTGCCAGATGGATGTTTTATGGTCGTTGAGTGGGTGTCGGAATGGTGTTTTGGTTTCGCCAATATAACCTCGGTTATACCAAATAGAGCAGTAAATATAATATATAATGTTGGGTGTGTCGCATATCAGGTGGGGAGGTTGGAGTTTTATGTAAGTGTTTGTTATGTTGAAAAGGGTTGTGGTGTTTATATATGTGAATACGAGACATATGAGTTTGTTGCATTTCTAGTTACTGTGTTGAAGGGTTTTCTGTGTGTGGCCGAGTTAGCAGTTGAACGGGTGAGTATGGCTGTAAATTGGATGGTTTCCCAACTGCATGGATTAGAGGTAAATTTACAATGAACTTCATCTGTTGAAAATGTTTGTTGTGGATTTTTGCAGGTGATGGTCGTGGTAAAAAAAAACCATCGGGGTGCGGTTGTTGCTGTTTTTGTTTGTACTTAAGAAGTTTCTGTTTGTCTATTTTTGTATGTTTATTTATGTTTTTTTATATATATTTAATGGGTTATTGACTGGTGATGAATTGTTTTGTAAGTTTGGTAATGTGGTGCACGTAATCTATAGGCTCTGAGCATATGCATTTAATGCGTATGCACGAACTGTATATAATGGATTTTTCAGTTTTAATATGTGGTTTCTATTGAAGTTTAGCAATTTGTGGGTTTCGTGTAGAGGGATATTGATATTCTTTTGTTGACGGATTTGACTGTTATATTTGGAAATGGAATGGAGTCATATGAGTGTTCCATGGTGGATTTGATAGTGCTATGGTAATTGATGGTGTGTTGGTGAAAATCTAATCGGTGGGTAAGGTCCTGTGGCCAAATGAAGAAAATGTCGTCGATATAGCGGCAGTAGTGGGAGAGTTTGAGTGGGAATGTTTGGAATAGTTGCGCTTCTAATATATGCACGAATATATTGGCATAGCTAAGGACCATTTTTGTGCCCAAAGCAGTATTTTTTACCTGAACGTAGTTTTGATTGTTTAATTGGAAGTCATTTTATGTGAGGATGAAATGTATTAGGTTGCATGTGTCTTGTATCTGATTATTAGGTAAATTATGTTGATGAAAGAATTCTTTACAGGCTTGCATACCTTAATTGTGTGGGATATTGGTGTATAGCGCTGATATCTCCGTAATAACTAGGATGGGGTTTAAGGGAGTTTGTCGATCTCGTGTAAACGAAGTGTGTAGTGTCCTTGATGTAGCCGAGAATGTTATGTAGTAGAGAGTTTAAGATGTCTATGTATCCTGATATAGATTAAGTGCGCGAACGCCAGAGATTATGGGTCTACCTAGAAGTGGAATGTTAAGGAATTTATCTAGATAGTATATGTTGTATAAATTGTTGAGGGTCAGTGGTTAATGCGTGTCTGTAGTATTACTATTGGAAATTATATATATATATATATATATATATATATATATATATATATATGTAACAGCACGAGTAGCTTCTCAATTGCACATTCTCTTTCACAAACCGTTATTTTTCTGATCAACCCCCAGATCATGAGGACCAGTATGCTTCATATATCGACTTATTATTGACTATATTGCCTTAGGCTTTTGTAACAGATTCCAATAGCCCACTCATCTTGTAATAATAGTATATTTCACAGAAAACCTCCTATAACAAATCAAAGGGCGGTTACAGCGAAATACTACCAACCTGCCGATTAGGAATCCCTCTGAGGTCTCATCAGAGATGCAACGTGGAGTAAAACTTTTTCTTTCCCTGCTAAACAGTGCTCAAAGGCGGTAACTGAATGGATCAAAATAAACATAGAATCATTTGTCCTGACGTCCTGACGTGTTAAAGCCCATAGTAAACATCACTCTCCCTAATTGTTTAAATTGACCTGTGCAACTGCTATACTGCATAAGCAGCAAGCATTCCGCCGATTCAATCGCCATAAGTCAACTACAAATCGACAAAAATATATAGAATCAAGAAATCACTATAATAGTATAGCTGCAGTTAAGAGTATTTATTTACTCCTCTCCAGGAGTTAGGCACAAGGCCAGTTTTATCTTACTCCCACAAGTAAGATGTGACCAAAGGTCGGGTCGGGAAAGTGGGGTTTGAAAAGCCAGCGCCCGAGAGGTGAGCACTCTGGCCATTAAAAATTGCCTGGGCGGCCCCGTCAGCATTCCCCGGTTGGGGCACCTCAAGCAGTAAGCAATAAACTTACTCCTCCCCAAAGAGGGGAGGCGAAACCTGGGAGAGTAGACCTCCTAGAACTGCACAGGTCGAACCCATAGACAGGCGTTAATAAAGCCCCGAAGGCCAAGACGATACCAGTCTATGGGGTGCAGTATCCATCAGAACAGATACTACACTTTGATATTGGCCAAAAGGCCAAGGCTAGCTAACTGAAATAACTAGAAAATGCATTGAGTTGCAAAAATTATGAACACATGATTTCTTGAAAGTCTATAATAGTGTGGTGAACAATGGACAATAAACAATTCCCGCTTTATCCTTACACAGCAATGGATACGGCAGACTGAACTGCTTGCCCAGCGGTTAGCCTTAAACTCCGCATTTGACTCGAAAAAGAACTCTCACTTGAGGATCTTATCATCATCCCAACCCATGTCTAAAAAATGATGTAAATCTTTGAGACCTCCAAAGCATGTGAATCAGATGTTATCCCTGCTATAGTAATAGCAAAATGGTTTACTAAGCTAACACTTGTCCTCCCAAAACAATAACAAATGTCCTGCCGAATCGTGCTTCCCTGATAGAATTAAAAATACCTCTGCGATACCAGTTTTAAAGAATTCTGCTGAAAGAACTGTCCCGCATAATTATCACCACAAAAGTATCCTATTGTTCTTCACTAAAATCTTTGAATCATTAATATATTTAGCGATTGTCCACCACCTCGAAAATGTTAAACTGCTTTTTGACAAACAATATGGATTTAGGCAATACCATTGTACTGCATTTTTCCTAACGGTCATCTCTGAATGAATATACTATACACTGGATAAGGAAGGTGAAGCTAGGCCGGTAGCGCTTGATATATCCAAGGCTTGTGGAAGCGTCTGACGTGAAGGTCTTCTTAAGAAAATAGATTTTTACGGTCTCAATCGATATATAATTATATATTTCTTAACTAAAACAAAGATGCAAGTCGTTTTCAGTAGTGATATACCCAAAACAACATCACGTTAATGCGGGTGTGCCCTAGGTGTCAATATATTGACCGTTATTTTTCTTTAACGCCATAATGCAATCGCGTCCGAGATGGGTATATTTGCCGATGACACCACGCTTTATTCTCGATATGCGGACAAATTAAACACACACATATCCAAGGCAAGGCTGAATCCTTAGAAAATAATCTCTAGTCTGCAGTAGAATGGGGCCAAAACTGGATGGTTACATGTAATGCTATCAATACATAGCTTTCTTTCCTTAAACAATTATAAGAAACCTATCTATACACAGATTTCCATGGCTGATAACACCCTTCTTGGCAGTTCAGCGTTGCACCAACCACTAATCTTCGACAGGATATAAAAAGTGTATCTAACCTAATAGGTACCGCACTGTCTACTAAGACCTAGCACCTGTCACATGGCTGTGATTGTTTTACAAGTACTTCTACGGAATGTGCTCCGTTAAACTTACTGCACTTGTACTTCGTCAACGTAAATACCGCTAGAAAACCCGACCAGCAGTAAAATCCCACCCTTCACTGTAGACGTCCTCAGATGTCGGAAAGCTTTCTACTCTTTTTTATGGAATTCGCTCGAGACAAGGCATGAAGCTACTTGATGTAAGAAGCTAACTAGCACGAAATATGATTATCACAAAGACAGGAGATGCCTATTTGCTTTAGTCTTGAAAAAACAAAGGCTATATGTAGGAGAAAAACTGTCAGCAGGAAAAGAGTTACACAATCCTACAGTTCTTGGAAAGTAGCTACTGGAATAGGAAACTGTATTACAATGAGGTATCAAAACAGCGAATTAATGGAGACCACTAGACCAACAAGTCAAACGAGCTGGAACAAAAGAAGCGGGGAATAGATGACATAATTCTGACGAACACATGCCATAATAGTATTTATAGAAAAGACTGAGACTAGCAACAACACGTCTGTAAGAGAAAGAGAGAGAGGGTGCAGAGAAGAAGAAAGGGTGGGGGCCAATCAAATTACAGATATGTTTCTGCACCTTATCAAGAACCCTCAAATCGGGTAGAGATTCACCATCCCAAATATGACCACAGTACTCCATACATGGTCTGATAATCGAGTTATAGATATAGAGAATAACCTCATGCGTTAGAAAATGTTGGAGCGATAGAAAACCGACTTTACGAGAAGCTAAGAGCAATGGATCTAATATAGGAACCTCAAAAAAGATTAGATGAAGAAGAAAGACCAAAAAGTTTCAGAGTCGATTTCTCATCAAGAGTAGAGCCATCAAACAGACTCTCAAGAAGAAAAAAAACACGTCTATGATTGAAAGACATAAGCTGAGTTTTAACAGGATTAAACGAAACAAGCCATTTCGTACCCCAATTAACAACTGAACCCTGGTCAACCTCTAGATTAGCTGCATATTTCAACTGATTCGAGGGAGATGGGCGAGAAGCAACACATGAATAGAGAGTGATATCATCGGCATAGATGTTAATTTTCTGAATAATATATTCTGGAAGATCATTGATATAGAGAAGAAAAAGTGTTTGGCCTGAAATAGCGCCACGAGGAACACCAGCATTGATAGGAAAAGAGAATGAAGAGACACGATCGAAAGTTACTCGCATGTCTCGATCAGAAAGAAATTACCCAATAATGCTAAAAACCTTACCACCCATACGATAACCTTGAAGTTTGTGTAGAAGACCAGAATGCCACGCTCTGTCGAACGCCTTCAAAATGTCAAGCGCAATGGCCCTACTGTCTCCTGAATTATCTATAATAGCTTCTTTCTTTGGACCGCTGGCCTTTTGAATTGCATCGTTTCTGCCTGTTTCTCCGACTGTACCAACATGCAGAAATTTAAATGTAATGTGAACAAATATCTTGCTGTGCAATCTCACCTATAACTCTCGCCCTTAATAGCAGTAGCCCCTTAAGTCTCAGTTGCAATATGCCTTTTTTTGGAGTGAATAAAAATTTCGGATGCTTCCTTGGTCTTTTGGCTAAGATCAAAGTGTAGTATCTGTTCTGACTGTCCTGTGCAGTTATGGGAGGTTAGCCCCCTCCCAGGCTTTGCCTCCCCTCTTTGGGGAGGAGTAAGTTTATTGCTTACTGTCTGAGGCACCCTGCCCAGGCAATTTTTTGAGATTCACCTCACTCTTCCTCTAGAGTGCAAATTCCCACCTTCCGACCTTGCGTCACATTCTACTTTGTGGGACGTAGATAAATAGGTGAATAAAAGTTAAAAAAAAATTAACCCATAATATTTTATTCAATGTTTATTTTATTTATTGTTTAGTCATAGTTCATTCAATGTTTATTGTTTTATAAGTACTTCCAAGGAATGTGCTCCGATGAACTTATTGCGCTCGTACCCTCTAAACGAAAATACTCCTGACCCAGCAGACTAGCCGCTAAATCGCATCTCATTCACTGTAGGGGTTCTCAGATACCGGAAGATTTTCTACTCTTATAGCCTTTTTCTTAGGACCGCTTATCTTTGGAATTCCCTTCTTGTTCCCAGTTCCCCCGACTGCACGAACATACATACATGTTAATGTAATGTGAACAAACATCTTGCTGCTTAATTCCCGACACGGGTTGCCCTCTATAAATCTGCCCCTATCATAGTAGTTCCTTACGCATTAGTGGCAATATGCCTTGTTTGGGGTGAATAAAAGTTTTAAATGAACCCATCGAATCACAAATTATTTTTGTAAACCAGTAATTGTATACGATTAATCGAACACAAGTTGTTATTTTTACCATTACTTGGAATATTCGTGTGCAAATAGCCACAATATATATAATAGGATTTGATCTTAATATATCCGATTCCACATTCTGTGACTATATCCATTTGGCCGATCGCACACAGCCAGTTTCGAATTAGATGATATTCTGAAACAACGGCCAAGAGCAACTGATTTTTGCAGACCCGTTCGATTCGTTTTTCTTTCGAAATATCGCGAAACCAAACGAATACATTCAACGCGAAATTCTGAAAACATAGAAAATATAGCGTTCGTTCCTACATTTCTTTTTCCTACATTTCTTTGGCCGGGCAATAATCGAAGTTGGTAACAGCAGAGGACGTTTCAGTTGTAAGCAAACACGAGTAGAGGGCGTATGGAGACGATGGGTCAGCGACACGGGGATCAATATGCCAGCGAGGTTCAATCCTTTAACACGCCCGATAACAACAAATTATATTTGAATCACGGTTCCTTTCGATTACATCGGCACTTGAACTTGCTAACATGAATGTGTAGAGTATTATTATTATTATTATTATTATTATTATTATTATTATTATTATTATTATTATCAGTAGTAGTAGTAGTAGTATTAGTATTAGTAGTAGTAGTAGTAGTAGTAATATTGTTAGCAAATCATTATTGCAATTTCGTTTAGTATGACATGGTAAGGCGCTTGTAGCTTGACTACCAATCGAAAATAAGCCTGCAGTAAAAAGTTGCAATAATAAAATGCTAACAAGGTGTGGACAATTTCGTTACACGTTCGATAAACATGAATCTTTAGCATAGGGCGTCTTCCATGATGCAATAAACACAAATAAAAAGAAAATATTAGTTTTACCGAAAAGTTATTTCTTGTTTTTAGATATCTTATAACATAGGTTATATGTCTCTCTATAACCGAAAGTGCATACACTTTCCCAACATTTATTACGTTACAATCTCCTAAATAGTTAATATTTTGCGTCCTCGTCAGTAACAGAATCGGCGACAAGCCTGGACATGTAGAAGAGTCAACAGAAGACTGCAGGCAATCAAAATACGCCGGTCTTCTCGACAAGTTTGTATTTTAACCAATCGCCGTGGAGACAAGTGGATCGATCAGCACCGCCACGCGGGACTTCCTTAAAAGCCTTGGACTATTAATGATAGGCCATACGATGACAATCGTGAATTGACTTGGCTTTACAAGCGCATCTCAATCGCCATTATTCATAGAAACGCATTGAGCGTGCTCTCAGCATGCCAAGACAGCAGGTCATCCGATGAATTGTCCTGACATTTTATTAATTATTATTTGTTGTTATTTACTATGATAAATATAGTCGTATGTCTATATAAACAAAGGGCGACCAATGATATTTATAATTTTCTAATTGAAAGACTGGGAACCATTTAGAGACTTAAAATATTCTCCTATTTTCATATAAATACTAATTTCAAATAGTGCCTTGATAGCGTCCGTTTGGGAAGGTCATGTGTCAAACTTGGTAGCAAGGTTCAAATGGATAAAATCATGACTTTAACAATGACTTTTGATTGCCTGCAGTCTTCTGTTGACTGAGGATTGACTGAATATATAAAGTAAGATACGAAATCTTCAAGGCATAAAGATTACGTAACGCCAGAGAAAAAGACATACGAGTACAAGGAAGTTGTTTAATGCAGTAGAGAGACACTTATATCTTTTACTCCAACACGCCAAGCATAACTGTAGTATCATCAATCTCGACTCAATAGAGAAACACTGCAGCGTATATATATATATATATATATATATATATATATATATATATATATATATGCATATGTATGTGTGTGTATTTATTAAATTCAAATATATCTATAACATAAACTTAAAACCAATATTATTTCAAAAGTGCTCAATACAAATTAGAGCTTTTAAAATAATATTAAATAAACATTAGAAACAGTCTACGCGGATCAACCAACGTTTCGACGTTTACACGTCTCGTTCAGGATTCGATTCAAATATATATATATATATAGTCTAAAGAAGCTTTGAGTCATTAAAAAAAAAAAAATGTAAAACGCAGTTTAAATTCCTAGACCAACTAACTAAATCCAAGATATTGCAGATTAACATTCGTTGGAAATTTAATAAATGAAAAAATATAAGTAAAAAAAAAAAAAGGGGGGGGGGTAATTATCTAAGAGTAAAACAAAAACAGGAGACCTTAAGCATCTAATATTAACACGGGGATCATCAGCTGTTTACCATGTAACTGTTTCGGAGATTTAAAAACAGGACAGTTATAATATTCATGGCACTCCAATGGTACTGATTATACGATTATATATATATATATATATATATATATATATATATATATATATATATATATATATATATATATATATATACGACTGAAATCAAATTATAATCATTGTCCATGCAAGCGTTTTTTTTAATTTGAGGTTGTTTAACTTCAAAGATGCGTCAGAACTTAGCTGTTGGTATGATTACATATCGTGAAGAGGGGAAGTGGAAAGCATTTTTAACTTACATACGTTATAGGTGTGTGGGGAAGCTATGCTTTTGTCGGGTTATACTATTTACACACACGCAATTTATACGCTTGGATGAGTAGAGTTTATTTTATAATATACAAATGGTGGTATTAGAATCGTTTACTAGCTTAGCTTGTTACATAAAAAATTAAATGATAAGATATATAAAGTTAATATTACAAGCTAATAAAGACGATAATAATAATAATAATAATAATAATAATAATAATAATAATAATAATAATAATAATAATAATAATTAACAATAATCCATAGTATTATAATAAATATAAAGACAAATCAATGATAATTCAACATAATAATAATAGACTAACGATGAAATTAAAATTAAAATTAACAATTAACAATTAAAGTTTGAAAATTTAAAATAGAATATCGATAAATAAAAAATATATAACAATTATATTAAAAATAAAATAAGATAGAATAAGACAAGATAAAGATAGAAATAAAAATGAAATATAACCAATTTAAAATAATTATAATTATTGCCACAATCATAAATATAATTGTGAAATATAAACTACACATATAACTAGTTATTTTTATAAGGATAAGATGGTTGAGTTAAATAAAATATATTTTAAAATTAAACAATAAACACTTATTCTAGCTTGTCTGATCAGAACACAGGTGAAGCACAACATCAGTCTTATACCACGGAAGAGAACGTTAAGAGATCCAAGTTATAGATTTATCTAGTCGGAGACATATAATGTTGTAAAACTCTACTCGGCGTGGGAAAGAAGCGATTACAATGACTCTCTGAAAGGTTATAGCGTTACAAATAGGGCTTAGAACAACTATACAGTGACATCGTTACACTTTAATAACTTGCAAAATATTAAATGGTACAATTCGTAAATAAAATCATTGAACCTGCAAATTCACGTATAAACAATTGTGAAATCAAAACAGAAATGAAACCTTCTTTAATTATTGAGAAATAAAACTTACAATTAAAGCGAAGAATTTTATTTATTTATATTTGTCTACATTGTCTTATGAAACGTCACACTTGCACGCGTTTTTAAATTACCGTATTTCTCTACTGACTTTAATCATCTCGTATTTTATTTTAAAAAAAGCGACAGGAGTTGTCGAAAATTTCAAATATTGCAATGAGGAAAGAAAAAAACCTAGTTGGGCGAAACGTTGAGCTTTTTAGGTCTTCCGCTTGTTCCATTTTGGCTTCATACAGTCGGATTATTTTATCCTTTCATCTATTCATATATATGTATATATATATATATATATATATATATATATATATATATATATATATATATATATATATATATATATATATATATAAGAAGTATGCTATGGAAATATATTTATGGCAATTAAGCTACACAGAGGCTCCTGCGTTTCATATAAATATATCTATCTATCTATATATATATATATATATATATATATATATATATATATATATATGGGAAGAGAAGGATGAAAGTAATCCGACGTGATGGGAAAATGAAAAAGGAAAACCAAAAAATGGATGTTTTTTATGTGTACATCAACGTTTCGTCTTTATTTATAAGACTTCATCAGGATGATAAAATAGAGAAAAAATGTCATGCAAGCACAGATACATGTAGGGTAGACATAATGGGAAAAATAGAATGAAATAGTGGCCAACTGCTGGGTGGACGTCCGTATTTGTTGGAGAAATAGAAATGAATGTAGAAAAGAATGAGTGGGGAAAAAAATGGAAGGATGTATCTGTGCTTGCATGACATTTTTTCTCTATTTTATCATCCTGATGAAGTCTTATAAATAAAGACGTAACGTTGATGTACACATAAAAAACATCCATTTTTTGGTTTTCCTTTTTCATTTTCCCATATATATATATATATATATATATATATATATATATATATACTGTCTGTTTAGGCAGACACCGTCATTTTTTGCTCTGACTAGGAAGTATCTAATCGGCAATGTCTTTTTGTTTTTTGATTTTTTACCAATGTTTTCGGGAGATATACACTTCTATTTTTTGTTTGTCAGTCACTTTACTACCTATGCACTTTTATCTTGGACTTGAATCCTTCCATTTTTCAGACTGGAACTTCTCACTGTTCGAATTCTTTGGGTGACACTCTATTCTTCACCCTACATCTGCTTCATATATCTGCTTCCTTGCATATGCTTACATGAATATTTTACACGTCGTCATTAAAGATGATTTTCTTTGCTCAAGCGAAATTTCTTTATATCTTTATATTTTTTGATGTGCAAAGGTTTGAACCCAGAAAAAAACAACACATTCCCCCTGCAATACGACAGAGCCGACTAAATAATTTAAATAATTTAGTCAACACATCCGGGTCAGCTATTGCTGACCATCTTATAAATAACGCCGAATGTGCGTCGACTTACACCAGTAACTGGTTTTCTGTTATAAGTAGATCACATTCCCTATTCCACCTTAAAGTCCTGGAAGCTTAAATAACTCAAACCCTCCCTTTGTAAACAAAAGGAGTGGCTACTAGGACTCAATGTGATCTACTTGTGACCTTCCCCTCCCACTTTTTTCCTAAACTTGTCACTGGTCTTCATTCTACATTTTAAAAAGTTTTTAGTCGTAATGCTTGAATTATTTCCACGTATTTACTCTGATGAGTGTGGACGAAAGCCGGCTTAGTATATTCATGTATTTTTAATTTTTTCCTCTCGTTTTTACACTTTTCAATTTCATTCCATCCCCTCAAAATGTCACAAACGTTTATATTCCTTGCTTTAATAAAATTTTGTACCACTAAAAAAATTTTAAAATATTTTTTATATTTTCAAATATTTGCTAAAAAGTAATATACATTTGACTAATTATCCTTCTGATTTTCCTCTGATGATGAGAGCATATCTTTGAAAATCCATGGAATGTGGAAAGAAAAAGTGTTTTTTACATATTCCTTGTTTGAATTAATTGGTGACTCTATGAATATTGTATTTTATCCAATTTTTATTCTCATCATTCATTTTCTTATATATATATATATATATATATATATATATATATATATATATATATATATACGTATAAAGTAGAGTTATTTTTCGCACTGACATTGATATTAAAAGCACACTTTTCTATTTAGATAGTAAAGAAAACTTCTCAATATACGCAGTCGTGGATATGCGAGCGACTCCATAAAGAATATATAATTTGCATTAATATTCGTTTTTACTTGTTTTCTTATTAGATGATTGGTTTTATTTAACTATTACGCACAGTTCTATTTATGCATATTTTTACATCGTGCATAATTGTTCACACACACATGTATATATATATATATATATATATATATATATATATATATATATATATATATATATATATTTGTATGTATAATATCATCTCCTCAACTAATAGACGTATGATTATGAATTTCAAAGTATATATTCTCAGCAACCTGTGATTATTGTAAATTATTGAATGAATAGTATGAGTAGATTATTTGTTTTATAAACCTTACAATGTAGGGGATGCGCCCACCAAAACTCGGACCTTCCGTCGGAAAAAAAACACTTTTAAAGAAATAGAATTAATAATTAAACAAATAGATAAATAAAGAACAGAATTGCTGTACATTAAATTTAGATTTATATTACGAAAAAAGATTTTAAAAGGAACGGTGCGTGTGTGTCATTATATTTATGTGCTTGGAGAAATCCTAAACTATTGACTTTTATCATCATGAATTATAGAATATGTATTCTAGGTAACAGGGCGAGTCACGTGGGCGCATCATTTATTTATTTTTTATAAACTGAACCATTTAGGGGGACCACCGAAAACGGTACTATACCCATCAAAGAAAGGAAAAGTATTAAAGTATTAACATTTAAAACTAATGCTATATAAATATATATAAATATATATATATATATTGCTTATAACCGTCCTGAGTCGGTTATTCAAATAGTATATATATATATATATATATATATATATATATATATATATATATATATACGCGTCCTGAGTCGAGTATTCAAATAGTATATATATATATATATATATATAGAGAGAGAGAGAGAGATAGATAGATAGATAGATAGATAGATAGATAGATAGATAGAGAGAGAGAGAGAGAGGGAGAGGGGGGGGAGAGATAGAAACAGAGAGAGGAGAAAGAGAGAGTGAGAGAAAAACAAACGAGACTACAAACCTCTCAAAATCGGAACCTAACCAAATTAGAACGGCGCACCTTAGACAGATAAAAAAAGTCGATATTCTATTGGTTAGACTTATATCAATAATAAATAATGAACAAATGTGCTTAGCCTTCCTGCAGTTTCACGGTATCTCTGACAATTCAGTAATACTAATCGAATATATTTCTTTATGGAAATTGCTCCAGACAAGGAATGAAGCCACTTGATGTAAGGAGATAAAAATATATACTACGTCAAGGTAAAAAACTAACAAACGCTAAGTGTTATATGGATAGATTCTGAATCAGAAAACAGAAATTATTTCCCCTTTGTCAGAAACATCGCTCATGGAATGTGACGACTGACGGACAAAATAAGGAAAGCGGGAGTTATGAGGTTGCCGAAAGTAATCCCAATGTTTACTTTCTACTCTCATTACTATATTTCTGATGACCGTTGAGACTGGGAAGCTGCAGTAAGTGGATAACCCTACGCATATTCTATTTATTGATACAACTGTTTCCAATAGAGTATTGGCTCATTTCTTCCAACAAGGTCTTTATTAGACAATGATTCTGGGTTGAGGTAGCGTTTCGGGGCATAAGCATCATATATCTCAATAAATATCTCATTATACAATCAGACTTTGTTTTATTGTAGTCACTCTGTGAGATTGCTATATCTACTCTGATGCAGTTAGAACCTTATGGTTGATATTGTATTTATGTATTTCCTCTTTTCTGGTGGCGAAAGTCCAGGGTTAGTCAAGAATGTGGAGGTTGAGTTTGTAATGAAACCTTGGCATACAACCTTGATAAGAAAATACATTGGTTCTCTCGCCATTATTGACATGTTGTTCTTGTTGATGTATTTCCAACTTGTAAATCGGATACAACGTGCCAGTCCGCGAAGCCATGAAACCCTTATCATATATGCCTAATTTTATGCGAACATTTTTCCTTTCTTTAACGAAATGAATAGCTCCATTGGTGATATTGAGAACTCCATGTGCAGTTTAACAACATATCTTCGAGGCATCAGCAGAAATCTTCAGGTCTTCGTTGTGCTTCCGTGTGTAGCTTCTTATAGCATATTTGCATCCAGTGAGGCTATGTTTGGGGCTGGTGATTTTCCACACATGCTATGCATAGGTCGGAAGTAGTAAACCCCCAAATCTAATGTATGTAGTTATTCGTAGATATTAAGATTTTATGAGATTTAACTATACAATTTTGACACCGTTGTGACGCCGGTTTCTCCTACGATTCAAAATTAAAAAATTAGTTAATGTCTAATTCTGGAATCTTTCTGAATTCCATCAGTCAAGAGTTCCAGATTAGATAATTTGCAAAAAAAAAAAAGACTGTGTTTCTCTTTGGTACAATGTCGTCAGGATTCTTATTACTCATTCTGCAAAAATGCGCCAGTTTAGTGATGAAAATATTTAATGACGTCCATCTCATGTGTGCTGAGACAGAAAACGAAATGATCCAGTATTTGAAAATAAAACCACATCTAATAAAATTAAATTAATGAATGAATTAAAATGAAACTGTAAGCCGGTAAGCCACCCCACTAACTCATTGAAATTAATTTTGCAAAAACCTCTAAAGCTGACAAGATAAAAAAAATACCATGGAAGTATCGCGAAAACCGCGTAATCTTCCAGTGATTTAACAAAGCCTTTAATTTAAGTTGTGAGAGAATTAATTCGATAGAATGAATCCTGGATGATCGTATTACTTTATTTAGTTACAATCCTTGAGTTGGTGTTATATCAAGCGTACATTTTTATCGGAAGAAAAAGAAACCGAAATGACGATAACGACATATTAAAAGCGGTAAATTTAAAAGCGGTAAATTTAAAAGCGGTTAGTTTAAAAGCGGTAAGTTGAAAAGTGGTAAATTTAAATGCGTTAAGTTTAAAAGCGGTAAGTTTAAAAGCGGTAAATTTAAAAGCAGTAAATTTAAAAGCGATAAATTTAAAAGCGGTAAGTTTACAAGCGGTAAATTTAAAAGCGGTAAATTTAAATGCGGTAAGTTTAAAAGCGGTTAGTTTAAAAGCGGTAAGTTTAAAAGTGGTAAATTTAAATGCGTTAAGTTTAAAAGCGGTAAGTTTAAAAGCGGTAAATTTAAAAGCAGTAAATTTAAAAGCGATAAATTTAAAAGCGGTAAGTTTACAAGCGGTAAATTTAAAAGCGGTAAATTTAAAAGCGGTAAGTTTAAAAGCGGTAAATTTAAAAGCGGTAAATTTAAAAGCGGTAAATCTAAAATCTATAAATTTAAGAACAGTAAATTTAAATTCCGTGAATTTAAAAGTGATACATTTAAAAGCTGTGAATCTGAAAGTGGTAAATTTAAAAACCGTTAATTTAACAGCGCAAATATAAAAGTCAGGGATTTAAAAGCGATAAATTTAAAAGCGTAAATTTTAAATCTATAAATTTAAGAGCGGTAAATTTAAATGCCGTGAATTTAAAAGCCATACATTTAAAAGCCGCGAATCAAAAAGTGTTAAATATGTAAAAACCGTCAATAAGTTTAAAAGCGGTAAATTTAAAAGCCGTGGATTTAAGAATGGTAAATTTAAAAGCCGTGGATTTAAGAATGGTAAATTTAAAAGCCGTGGATTAAAGAATGGTAAATTTAAAAGCCGTGGATTTAAGAATGGTAAATTTAAAAGCCGTGGATTTAAGAATGGTAAATTTAAAAGCCGTGGATTTAAGAATGGTAAATTTAAAAGCGTTACATTTAAAAAGTATATATTATAGATAACACTTATATATAACTATTATAAGTAGGTCAGCTCATGAGTTGGGTAGTTGCAAAAGTATATCTTAGTTTTTCTTTTTTAATTTCTTGTAGATTTCAGAAGATGGCGGACCTTTGTGCCAGTTATCTGAAGGTCAGACCCTAGGAAGGATATGCGTAGGAGAACCTATAGGTACGCTTAATATTTTTTTGTTCTCGGTCAGTCTTTCTAAACAGAGGTAATTTTCATTTTTGTCCCAATCCAAAGTGTCTCTTTTTGGAGAGTTGGTTTTTCTCAACATAAAAACCGACCTTGTGTCTAACTCTATCCTCGTGGGAAGACAGGTAAATAGAAACAACATTGGAAGATATTTATATAATACTAAAAATCTGATAACTTTGCTGGCTTAGTTTGATATTTTATTATTTGTACATTAAATGTTTTAGATTGTAGGAGAAAGGGCAAATAAGTCAAGAAGTCGTCCTAGGAGGAGAATAGGAAGACGAAATGGTGAGAAGAGGGGAAGAGAGAGAGAGAGAGAGAGAGAGAGATAGATAGATAGATAGAAGCAGAGAGAGTACGAGTAGGAGTAGCGTAATAGACGGAAAGTAAGAGGATGACGTAAATATAAAAAGGGGAAAAAGATAATAAGAGTAAGATAATGACGGAAATAAATAACTGACGTAAATAAAGAAGAATAAGAGAATTACTAAATGATTGCATTGATATAAGATGTATCAACGTTGACCTTCTTATTTGCTTTAGGTCATCCATCAAATTGACGGTGAAACATTCACGAAATTCGTTCGCCATGATGCTCGTTCACTCATAGCGTCCAGAAGCTCTAATCTCGAAACCCGGGTGTCCTTCTCAAGAAGTGAGGTCTCCCAGCCCCGTTGATTGATCTCTGAAGACCAAGGAAGCACTTTCCATGCTTATGTGATCCCATTATATGTGAAATTTCGCTACTTCCCGTTAAATAGGACGCAAACGGTGACTTTATTCTCTGAATATACTTTTAAAATATCTATCTATTTACTCTGATTATCGGTGAATAGAACTGCATGTATATACTAATGCACAATGTAACAACGTTGACTACACGAGAAACGGGTCATCAAGTGATGTTTAATTATGTAGATAGTAATGAATTAAAAAAAGAATGGTATATGATAAAGAAAAGAAAGGGACCTTCGTTTCAAACTGACATTTTGACTTACCCATATTTGTTACCAGTGATCATATTAGTTTTTGTAAATTTAAGACAAAAGCGAATTTCATGGGCGAATTAGTTGCACCTGGTAGATTGTCTTTTGAGAGAGAATAACATAAAACCAAACAAAAACAGCAACGAAGTTTTAATGAAGTAGACGGGACAAAGCAAATAAAACAATAATATAAAAAGAATCATTTTGTTTAGTTACGTTAATATATACACACTAAAACAATGGAGGAATTTTATATTTTTAATTTAACATTTAGTTTTCTTTGTTCAAATTGTCGTCCTAAGTTGAGGCAATCAAAAATCCCGCGTGGGGGCGGGAGATGGAGAAGGGAACCAGATACACAAAAAAAAATGCAGGTAGGGATACGAGATGTTTTATTTTTGGCTGTCCAACGAGCCAAATAGAGGGGGGGGGGGGGGTAAAGCAAACAGAAATAACAAAAATCGATTAAAAAAATACTGAGAAAAGTTGCTCTTCTTCTTTTCCTTCTCTCCCCCTCCTCCTCCTTCTTCTCCTCCTCCTTCTTCTTTTTCTTCTTCTTCTTCTTTGCTAAGAGCGACGAAGATAGAAAAATATAATGAAAAGCTTTGTGTGTGGGGGGGGGGGGTAAGTATGTGAAGAAGGGGCGGTGTTGGTGACTCGGCGTTAGTATACTGTTTCTGTATATTAACCTATTGACTCCGTGTTCTCATTCAGGTTATTTATCTATATACTTTCTCTCCTTGTATGTCTTTTTTTACTCTCCCGCCTATCTCTCTTCTCTTCTTCTCTTTCTCTCTCTTTCTCTCTCTCTCTCTCTTTTCTCTCTTTTTCTCTATTTTTAATTAGATTTGAAGTGGAGCCTATATAAGAAAAGTATTTTTAAATTTATATCCGTAGTATTAGTATTTTAGCGTTAACATTGATATAATTAGTAATGCTATTATATTTGGTATTACTACTATTAGTATTATTGTTACTATTGGTATTGATATTGTTATTACTTAAAAAAAATAAATTATTATTTATAATATTTGATTTAATAATACACCTGCAAATTACATCACTGTGCATACAGTTATTACCTAGATGGTATTACAAAAATTATGTTGCTTTATCTGACTTAAAATAAACTTTTTTTTGAAAAAGTTGTAAACAAATTAAATATTTTTGTGCATATTATTTATTTGGAATATAATTTGAAAATGGCTTTAATCGTCAAAAATACACACACATATAATATATATATATATATATATATATATATATATATATATATATATATATATATATATATGAAGAAGAATGGAAAGGAATTAGAGAAGCAAAAGCCAAATCATAATTCAATTCAATTGCTCAGAGCAAGGTATATTCCGCAAAAAAGGCAATTTATTCAAGTTAAATTTTCCTTAAGCCAGGCTTTTCAAAGATCAAAATCTTATCATCAGAAGAAGTCGCTGGGATAGATAAGTTGGCAAAGGCCAAGATTTAAAATTTGAAAAAATAAAATAAAAGTTGTAGGGGAAGAAACACAGGGCAAAATTCTGCCCGAATGCAAGCAAATGCCCGATTGCTAAAAAGTCCGGTGTCGAAAAGTCCAGCGGAGAGAATGAGATGTAGATAGGTAGGTCGTTAAAAGGCCCGAAAAAAGTGAGAGAGGATTCAAAGTTAAATTCCAAGAAGCTACAACTTCAGGTGCAGCGAAAATAGAAAATCCAAAGGGTAAAATGTCCAATAAGAGGTACGCTCGTGGATGCAGGCAGGCAGGCTCAGAAGAGAGTGAGGTGGAAAATATTCGCCATTAACAATACTTCCTGGGCAGAGATGTCAGAGAAAATGCCTTCATATCTACCTGCTCTATCCTGGATATTGAGCTGTATACTCTTCACAATAGGTTTTACTTTTCCTAAAAGTTCGCTTTTAGTGCACAACTTTATATATATATATATATATATATATATATATATATATATATATATATATATATATATATATATATATATACAGGGTGATTCATAAGTCACTTAGCTATTTATTTTTGAAATTCTAAAGTTAAAAAATACGGTCATACAAAACAGAAAGTTTATTCAACAAATTCATTTATGGGAGTTTAAAATTACAGCAAATTTTCAAAATTTCCACCTTCGTTCTGCATGCATAGCTCCATTCTTTCTTTGCAAGGAATTTACGACTCTTTGTAGCATATTTGATTGATTATGAAATAAATATATATAGAAACAAATATATACACGAACAAATTTAAAATAACAAATAGCAGTAATTAGAGAGTAAGATAACACTTATCAAAAGTTCATAGTATGTTTGTGCTTCATATGGTAATCATTTTAAATAGCTAAGTGAAGTGACTTATCCAATGATAATCTGTTTAATATCTATTTATCTATATGTAGAACTTGAACTATATGGAACTAAAAAAATACCCGAGCAGAACAGTTTTTCACTATTTTATGGATCCTTACGAAGATTAAATATAATACTGCTAAACGCTATGTCTAGAATCATTATTACAACTCTGATTAAAATCCATTGCATCATCTAAAATTCAAGACTTAAGTTTAAGGAATACTAAAAAGAAATTGAAATTCAGAGAATCTTGTTTAATTTGTGACTAATTACCCTAGATCAAATTTAATGCAAATCTGAAATATTTTAATTTTCAAATGGGATGTTATACTCGTATTAAGAGTCCTCAAAACACACACACACACACACACACATATATATATATATAAATATAAAGTAAAGACAATTTCCCTCTATATGTGTGAAGAATAGCTTAACTAAAAGATAACTGTTTCGTGAGTAAAATAAGGCAAATATTGGTATGTGTTGTTTAAAACAGAAATTATTTTTAATCGATTTAATCGATTTTATTATTTAGATAGGGTCAATATTCTTTTTTGGAGTCTTGAATAAAAGGACGTAGGAGATGTATCACCATGATCACCGGGTAAAAATGAAATAATACACATTTTTCGATGAAAACTGTTTCGTTATTACTCTCCCTCTTTCTCCTTTCATATTTCAGACGGACGCCATCTTGTTTTTTTTTTACCAAGCGTTACAAAGTAGATTCGCTTGATAATTTAACGACCATTTGCTAATAATAATATTGCTCCTTTCAAATTATTACATTTTAAACATTACTTTAGTTTATACCTTCGTTTATTGTTCGGTGACGAAATTTAAATACATTAAACTTTATTTGGTGCTTTCGTTTTACAGCGTATATATGTATTATTACTATTTATTGCGGTATTAATATGCAGTGCGAAGCAATTTACTGATCGCGGGTTTTGATTGGGTGATGAGAGAGAGAGAGAGAGAGAGAGAGAGTGAGAAAGAGTGAAGAAGAGAAAACAGAGTGAGAGAGTGGGAGAGAGAGAGAGAAAGATAAAAGAGAGAATTAGTTTACAAAATTTTAAAAAGCAAAAACGTTAACTCGTGTCGCTATCTTGATAATTCAACGACCAGTAACTTTATTATCAGATGTTATATCGAGATGTAATTTGAGCTCTCTCAACCATTGAGTAGCAATTTTCTTTTTTTAACAATATTTAATCTCCCTTTAGTAAATCTTAGGAAGCATTTGTTCTGAAGAAATGAAACTATTACGACCCCCACCTCGAAAATATTCTTTGCGTCAACATACGTTAAATGTTCATAATTTAAAAAAAAATAATAATATGATAACAAATGAATCAGAGAAATAGTAGCTTCAATTCAATATTTGAATCGCTGGCGACAAGGATATATTGAATAAATTAGGGCGAAAAAAGTGAGGTATTTCAAGAACCTACAACTACATTTGAATCTTATTTTAAGGAATGTTTTGGTCTTTCCACATCGGACCATATTGATGTCTCAAGCAACATGATACGAACTTAGTGACCCCACACGGCACAACCAGACAACATGTGGTACCCCAAGACTCAGGATACGATTCTAAATGACCTCCACCGCATAATCTGACAACATTTGGTACCCAGGGACCCAGGATACGACCATGAGTTTTATTTACTCCTCCCCAGGAGTTAGGCACAAGGCCAGTTTTATCTTACTCCCACAAGTAAGATGTGACCCAAGATCGGGTCGGGAAAGTGGGGTTTGAAAAGCCAGTGCTCGAGAGGTGAGTACTCTGGCCATTTAAAAATTACCTGGACAGCCCCGTCGGCATTCCCCGGTAGGGGCGCCTCAGACAGTAAGCAATAAACTTACTCCTCCCCAAAGAGGGGAGGCGAAGCCTGGGAGGGTGGACCTCCTAGAACTGCACAGGACAGGCGTGCAGTATCCATCGGAACAGATACTACACTTTGATCTTAGCCAAAACCATGAGTGATCTAAAAAATATATCTGCTCCTAAACTCTAACCTTTCCCCGACGTGGTAGGGAAGTTGCATTGTCAGAGCTACTCAGCTAACAAGACTCTGGTGAATATCAAGGAGGAGTCGGCAACAGGATCCGTCGTCTTCTGGTTGTCTCAGTTTCTGCATGTGAAAAGAAAGGACGTGTCAGACGCGGAATTGCAAATCAATGGAATGAAACTGGCAACGTTGTTTCCGCGCCATTCCTTTGGTTGTTCTGGGCTAAACCTACCCCTACTTCTCATGCAACCGCTGGACATTTCTGCTCTCCGTGTCGAGGGTAAAATCATTCAATTTTGCTGAGACGAATGATGGGGACTTCATTCAAACCAGAAAATCCTGAGGCACGATCTTCGTGATCTCTATGCGGAAGTCCGATTCACTTAAAAACAACAGCAAAAACAACACTTCACAACTGCGCAACTGGACAACATTTGGTACCCCAAGAAATAGGATCCTGAGTGACCCACACCGCAAAACCACACGGCATATATTAACGATGAAAGCAAACATAAAAATAGGTACTTTATGCTGTTAGGCAATAAATATAGCTAAAACTCATGATTCTGTCAATTATTAAAATATCTAATATCTTAAGTTATCTGCTCTATTTTTAATGAATTACCTTCGAATTGCGATTCGTAACGACCAACACCGTTTTTATTTATTCTTATTTATTTATATCTTCATGCTCGTAAAACACACAATACTAAAAAATGAACAACCTCTTATCAATATTAAAACTGAAAAGCTACATTTAGTTTATTATTTTTCTACTTTTCCTAAAGCATAAGAAACTCCAAGAAATTCAGATTATTTAAAGCTAGCAACGCGTAATAGAAAGAAAAGATTAAATTATTTTAAACTTGCGGATCCCGTCCACGAACGTTATTTTGAAGAATAAATTCAAGAACACAAGAAACTCATGCTCCCACCTCTGAACCTTATATAATTATTTTTTAATTAATTTATACTTAGATATAAATATTAATTTTAGTGTTCTGGAGTATTAAATTTATAAATAATAATGAACATCTAAACGTTCCTATTTTTCATTACTACAAAAGAGAACACTTGCAGCAATACACTAATGTAGAGACAAAAATTCTGCTTTGAGGGAAAGAGGAAAATTATTGTGTCTATACACAAACATTGGAAGGAAGGTAATATTTGATATAAATGTAAAATTAAGTGAAACACATGCTATTCATTAACCTTATCGCTAACCGTAACTCCGAGTGGCAATACGAAAAAGGAAAACGGTGCGTGGGCAATGAGTGTAACGAAACGGGCATAATCACTATTGTTTGAGGGACCGTTGAAAGTCAGTTTCTCTCTGAAATAACATAGGCAGGTCTCGTTGATACTCCCTCACCGATTAAAGTGTCTCAGACAATAGGGAATAAACCTATTCACTACTAAAAGATGGATTGCCTCCCGTTATCTTAGCAGCGATGTTGAATTCTAAATAACGCAAAAGTATTGTTTCTTAACGCTAACTCTAAGTCCGGATGGCGATAGGAAAATGAGAGAAATAGTGCGCGCGCAGTGGGGGGTAACAGAACCTTTAAAATTCAATGTATAGTCTAAGAGACTGTTAGAATGCAATTTTATCTCAAAATAGCATTGTCGGTCCCGTCGGCATTAGCTTACAGACAAATAAAGCCTAAAGCGACAGTCAGTATAGGAGGTATTAATTCTTTGCAAGTGGACGTAATTGTGTGTAAGTAAAAGAAATTTTGAATTTTTTTTTCAAATTGAAACTTTTTCAAGTGGTACGACGTCACTTCCGTCTCTACGTGAATTAACGACGTTTATACATAAGTGTGATCGGAATATGTAGATATGAACTGCTTACTTAACTATTGACTGTTTTAAAACGGTCTGGTCTTTTTTGGCGTAATATTACTCGAACCAGCAGAGGTATTGGTATCTCAGCCCTTGTCACAAGAAAAAAAAAAGAATATGTTTACAAACTAAAACCATTTTCAATTCAGATGTTATCTGTTTATACTTTTCTTGTACAGTGGTATTATAATATAATATCTTGTGGTTATATTAGTGGCTTTACTTGAATTACACGTGTGGACCATATCTGTTACCATCTTGGATCTTATTTTTCATGATGGCTGGAGTGCATGGATGAATTGATGTCTACGAACTGTTTATTATATTTAACATATTAATTCTGCTGCACCATAAGTTGGTATGTCCTTTTATTATCATATATTTATTCAGATACCCATTGTAGCAAATATAGGGAAATAAATAAAAACACATCTTGACATGGTTCGGGGCTTTCTCTCGCCAGATTAGGAAATAGACAGTCATTTCAGGCAGTTGGAGAGCGAAACCCGAATATCTATGGTGATCGAGATAAATAATAATAATTTAAAGAGCTAGAAACTTATGATGTAACCTAACCGGCCGGTGATTGTTGCAGTTGTTAAATTAATAATATTTGATTTCGTTATCGTTTTCGACCAATCACAGCTTTTTATTTATTAGTCCAACCCCCATCCTCATTTACTACCTAACATTACTTTCGGGCGCCACTCGTAACCACTAAAAATGCTATATAAATGCTGACTATATAATTAAAGATATATCTATAGGTCTGGTGTAAGGATCGGATTCGTGTTATTATTCTTATTAGATAAACTTGTTAGCTATAATGCCATCTGAAATCTAGAAGTTTTTTTCTTGTGGTTGAACCTCATATATTTTCGAATAAAGTTGGAATGATGCTACTTGCCTCGAGGGGTTTTATAAGCTTTATGAAGTGTGATTTATGTGACACTAGAATAATCACCAAGTGATGCCAGGGTAGGTATTCGTGAGAATAAATATAAAAGAATGTCTTAGGGTAGAGATACGAGAAAACCTATGTACCTGCAAGCACAACCCACCCAACGTGACAAACAAGGACACAATGTTGTTCAAGGTTTGATTTTACATTTAATTATAGTTGGTTTTTATCGTACAACATTTAATTATAACTTGCCACACAACATATATTGTCTATTTCTAGAAGTATATATATATATATATATATATATATATATATATATATATATATATATATATATATATATATATATATATATATATATATATATATATATATATATATTTCTTACTAAAAATACTGACATTCTGCCTAACTCTGCATTCGCGGGAGGCATAAATAGAAACAGCAGCAACAACAGCAAAACATTTATTTTTAAAAGTAATAAATTCTTTATTATTTGTAATAAATTCTTTATTATTTGTAATAAATTTGTTTATTATTACAACACATTTATTTTTAAAAGTAATAAATTCTTTATTATTTGTAATAAATTCTTTATTATTTGTAATAAATTTGTTTATTATTACAACACATTTATTTTTAAAAGTAATAAATTCTTTATTATTTGTAATAAATTTGTTTATTATTACAACACATTTATTTTTAAAAGTAATAAATTAGTTTATTATTTGTAATAAATGTGTTTATTATTACAACACATTTATTTTTAAAATTAATAAATTTGTTTATTATTTGTAATAAATTTGTTTATTATTACAACACATTTATTTTTAAAAGTAATAAATTTGTTTATTATTTGTAATAAATTTGTCTATTATTACTACACATTTATTTTTTAAAGTAATAAATTTGTTTATTATTTGTAATAAATTGGTTTATTATTACAACACATTTATTTTTAAAAGTAATAAATTTGTTTATTATTTGTAATAAATTTGTTTATTATTACAACACATTTATTTTTAAAAGTAATACATTTGTTTATAATTTGTAATAAATTTGTTTATTATTACAACACATTTATTTTTAAAAGTAATACATTTGTTTATAATTTGTAATAAATTTGTTTATTATTTGTAATAAATTTGTTTATTATTACAACACATTTATTTTTAAAAGTAATAAATTTGTTTATTATTTATAATAAATTTGTTTATTATTACAACACATTTATTTTTAAAAGTAATACATTTGTTTATTATTTGTAATAAATTTGTTTATTATTACAACACATTTATTTTTAAAAGTAATAAATTTGTTTATTATTTGTAATAAATTTGTTTATTATTACAACACATTTATTATTAAAAGTAATACATTTTTTTATTATTTGTAATAAATTTGTTTATTATTACAACACATTTATTTTTAAAAGTAATTAATTTGTTTATTATTTGTAATAAAATTGTTAATTATTACAGCAAATTTATTTTTAAAAGTAATAAATTTGTATTTTATTTGCAATAAATTTGTTTATTATTACAACACATTTATTTTAAAAGTAATACATTTGTTTATTATTTGTAATAAATTTTTTATTATTTGTAATAAATTTGTTTATTATTTGTAATAAATTTGTTCATTTTTTGTAATAAATTTGTTCATTATTTGTAATAAATTTGTTTATTATTTGTAATAAATTTGTTTATTATTACGTTTTGTGCGGAATTTATTTTTTAAATCTAATTATTCTAAAGTAATCCAAGTTTTTGTCAACTCTAAATATACGCGTGCGAAAACATAACCAAAAAAATAATGAAACAGAACTTATGATTTTAAATTTGAAACTTTGGTCATTTATTCGCTTTAAATAATATTGCTACTACTACGAATAATGATCTTGATATCTAGAAAACTTTTGCGTATATATAATAAAATAACTATTAAGTGAATCGTACAGAATATGAATGTATTAGACGACGATTAAAAAATAAACATGTAAATAGAATTAAAGCTTTTGTGTATTTTGTAAGGTTTCTTGTGAGTATATATAGCATTAGTTACAATATTTTATTTTATATTTGAATTAAGTAGAGCTAAGGTGTTTTGATATAAATATAGTTTGGAGAAATGAAGAAAATTTTTTCATTTATTCATTTAGATAATTATATATTTTTTACTAAGGAATCATCGCTCATCACGGACTAAAGGCCACTCGACGACAAAGGTAAATAGTTTGTGCCAGGTGGTCGGTGAGACGAACACCATGAGTATTGGAGACGATGGATTCGATCTGGGAAGTATTTGATTACTTAAGAAGACGATTCAACAAACATTTGTTAACATTGGACTTTAAAACGACCATGCTGTAGTCGGCTAGGAAGCAGCCACATGGTATTGCATTCTACAGACAGATAATTCTTGGAAAGGTGGAAAGGTAGAGTAGAGAGAGACTAGAAACGTCTCTTCTGTAAAGGTAGAGGATTGCGGCAAGAGTGACATACTTTGTTGAGCAGTATAAATATTTAACCATTTTTCCAGCGACCTTTGCAACAGATCTGATGTAAGTTTTCTACTTTAAGTCTGGAGTGAAAACCATAGAATAGAAACAACATATATATATATATATATATATATATATATATATATATATATATATATATATATATATATATATATATATATATATATTAGTAAGCTACGAAAATATATTTATGGCAATTAAGCTACACAGAGGCTCCCGCGTTTCATCCCCGGGGGAATCTTCAGGCTAAAATGAAACGCGGGAGCCTCTGTGTAGCTTAATTGCCATAAATATATGTTCATAGCTTACTACCTAACTCTACTTATGTATCGAGCACTGTTGAAGTAAATACTGAAAATTGATACATAAAAAATTATATCTCCTTGTAAAATTTTATGTGGATACATGAAATAATATATATATATATATGGGTGGGCCAAAATAAGGGTCGTATCTTTAAATTTGAATAACTTGAATTTGAATAACTTCCACAAAATAAAAGTTAAACTCACCAAACTTTATGTGTGTGTAGACTGACCCTTCCGAGATTTTTTGAAATAAACAAAACAAATTTTAGCCGAAAAACACTTCTTAAAACTTACAAAAACTAAAGTATTGTTTTTTACACTGTTTTGAGTTTTTTAAGCAAAAATAATGTTTTCTAAATGAGGGTACGTTCCTTAGGGCTAATACGGCTCATGCTTGCTTCGGAAGGGGTCCTTTACTTATTCTAAACAAAAAAAAAAAAAAAAATCAATAAATAAAAAAGTTATGAATTTTTAAAAATAGGACCCTTATTTTGGCCCACCCTGTATATATATATATATATATATATATATATATATATATATATATATATATATATATATATATATATATAACTTCTTTGTAGAATGGTAGGAAAAATCCCAGCAGAGTGCTCGATTAATTAAGAATTAAAGTTAAAAATTAAGAGCATAATATTTATTTATTCTGGTACAGAAAAATTAGTACAACATTCGTACCGTCGGTTTCAAGCACGGAAGGTCTTACCCATCCGGCTCTCTTCAGCTTCTGTTGTTGACAACAGAAGCTGAAGAGAGCCGGATGGGTAAGACCTTCCGTGCTTGAAACCGACGGTACGAATGTTGTACTAATTTTTCTGTACCAGAATAAATAAATATATATATATATATATATATATATATATATATATATATATATATATATATATATATATATATATATATATAAAGAAAATACACAGAATTAAACATTAAAAATAAAAATAAAAATTAAATTTAAATATTACAATGAAAATTGAATATTAAAATCAAAATTTAATATTAAGTAAACTAAATAAAGTTCAATATATTTATATAAATATATATATAAATAAAATTATAGGAAATAATATTCAAGAAAAAAGAGAAAAATACATGAAAGAATCAGTAAATATAGTTACATAAAGTATAATATATTATATAAATATATTAATATTAATATAAAAAAGTTTGGACTCAATGAGAAAAATTAGGAAAGGCAGATATACAAAAGCAGATGTATACAAAGAAACGAAAAAGGGCCCTTTTTACAAAATCCACAACATATTTAAGGATAAAAACAAAAAAAAGGTAAAACAGTATGAATACTTAAAAGCATAGTTCTTGGATTGTAATTATCGATAATCAGTTCATATCAAATATCAATTCACAACAAAAGTAGAGAGAAATATATATTGCTGGTTTTGACCGTAAGTGCGTGTGGTGGGGATAAATTAAATTATGTCCAGATAAGACTTAATATTTAAATTTACATACGTTTTCATAATATAGAAAGTAAATAGTTCAAAGTCAAGACAAAATAGAGTCCTCTTATAGTTTATACAGGAATTGTAATCTTATCATCGGTTGAATACGATTAATTCAACCAAAATATGATATAAAATAACTTCCAAGATATATATATATATATATATATATATATATATATATATATATATATATATATATGGGAAGAGAAGGATGAAGGTAATCCGACGTGATGGGAAAATGAAAAAGGAAAACCAAAAAATGGATGTTTTTTTATGTGTACATCAACGTTTCGTCTTTATTTATAAGACTTCATCAAGATGATAATATAGAGAAAAATGTCATGCAAGTACAGACACATGTAGGGTTGACATATTGGGAAAAAAGAAGGAAATAATGGCCACTACTGGGTGGACGTCCGTACTTGGTGAGGAGTGAAAAATGAATGTTTATGAAAATGAGTGGGGAAGAAGTGGAAAGATGGGGGTGTGCAAGGACTACTGGTTTTCCTTTTTCATTTTCCCATATATATATATATATATATATATATATATATATATATATATATATATATATATATTGTGTGTGTGTATTTAAGCAGCATTTTGTTATTCATGCAAACATTGATAAAAATAACATAATTCGTCTGTTTAATTATACCTTTTTATTTTTGAAATTTTTCTGCTGTGTATTAAAAAAAATGTTCCATAGGTTTCACAGGTTTCATGAACGTTTTCGATTCTTCGTCGAATCATCCTCAGGTGTCAAAAGCAAATGAACAAAAAAGATGGAGAAAGTACTTCAAAGGATTGTGCTCTGATGAACTTGCTGCTTTGGTGCCCCCACGACGTAAATTCACTAGACCAACCCGACAATCTGCCAAATCCCATCCATTCACTGTGAAGGTCCTCAGATGCCGAAGAGCTTTCTACTCCAAAAGTTTCTTTCCTGGAATTCCCTCCCTGCTCCCTGTTTTCCTGACAGTACTGACATGCAGAAATGTAAAACTAAAACACACATCTCGTTGCACAGCTCCCAATTTAGGTTGACCCCCGCCCCCCACCCCCCAAAAAAACAGTGGCGGCATGCCTTTTTCGGGGTGAACTATGTTGAATATATATATATATATATATATATATATATATATATATATATATATATATATATATATATATATAAACTGTGTTTCTCGCTTTATTGCAGATCATAATATTGTTAATAACTTCAATAATATAAATCGCACAAGTTTGAAATTTTGCACACTGAAAGAGTGCTCCTAATTAGGTAAGATACCAAACTATTATTCAAATCTATACTATATTTCTAAAGTTATAGACATTTATGTATTTGTTAGCCATTTTTACTGTTTCTCACTGTATTGCAGGTTTGTTAAAATACAGTCCATAGGTGATAAAACATTTTTTTGACTTAGCAGGGTTAATTATTTTAATCATTTAAATCATAAGTAACAATATGAATGAAATGTAAGGAAGAAATCACCAGGTATGCAGCACAAAATTGAATAATTTATCAACAAATCTCCCATTTCTTGAAATTCCCCTCTGCAGTCTCCCATCAACAGATGAAGTCAATCTGTTGATTTGGGAAGGTGTTATGCTACTAGCAACATCAACAATTTTATTCCAGAAGTCATCTTTTGATGTAAATTGTTGTCCTCCTTCATAAACCTTCCTCTTTAAAATTGACCAGAGCTGCTCAGTCGGGTTTAAGTCAGGAGAACAAGGCGGCCGAGTCATGATACTCTCTCCCTTGATGCCCAGAGATGCGAGGAAGGTAATCGTAGGCTTTGCTGCACGAGATGGAGCATTGTCGTGCATAAAAATCAGTTGACGTAGACGAAGTAAAGGCAGGTCGTCCAGCCAAGGTGACAAATGCTCATCTAAGAACGATATGTATGCTTGGCTTGTGAGTCTCACACCCTCTGGCACTCGGAAAGGTCTGATTAATTTATCACCTATGATACCCGCCCAAAACATAACTCCCCCGCCACCTTGTTGGCGACGAACGCGATGTGAGATAGTTACGGTAGAATTCCAAACTTTAGCCCATCCGGACCATCAAGTGTGGCTCTAGCTTCATGTGTGAATAGAACCTGTTGGAAGTCCGTTTACATGTATTTTTCTGCCTACGCAATGCGTTTTCCCTTATGAGTTTTGTTCAAGGAAGGTCTGTAAATGGGCTTCACGTTCCTGGCCATCTCATTCAAGACATTGCATCTGGTCTTCCTGGACATCGGAACAACGCCAGCTTTGCCAAAAATGGAGGCGCTAGTGCCATTTGGTTCCCTAATGATCTGTCTGCGTATTTTTCGCATATCGCTAGGGGCAATGCTCCTTCTTGTACCCTTATATTTCCTTGCCCACAAAAGAAACCAAGGTTCCCTTATCCCTTCACAGTTCCTTGGCTAAATCCAGAAGTGTCAGTCCTTCTGCAAGGCCAGCTACAACCCTTTGCCTTTCAGTAGCAGTCATACGTCGATTTTTGGGCATTTTTACAAACTTGCAATAAAGCGAGAAACAGTGAAAGTGGCTAACAAATGTATAAATGTCTATAACTTTAGGAATATAGTATAGATTTGCAAAATATTTTGGTATCTTACCTATTTAGAAGCACTCTTTCAGTGTGCAAAAATTCAAACTTGTGCGATTCATATTATTGAAGTTATTAACAATATTAGGATCTACAATAAAGCGAGAAACACAGTTTATATATATATGCTCCCTCCAGTCGCATATTTTTGCTAGGTCGGGAGCATTATATAATAATGAACAAACTGCATATCTTGACCTCCTACCCACATGAAGAGGTAAATACTAAGAGAATTATATCATGACGAACAAACACTACGCTTCCCCCCAAAAGATGAGTTAATGCTTGGGAGGATGATATCATGAAACAGAATAGATAGTAAACTACCCCGACCCCCTAAAACAGGGAGAAAATCATCCTAGGACGATGATATCGTGAGGAACGATCATATATTATACTGTACCCCCAAAGAAGGTAAACAAAGAAGGTAATGCCGGGAGGAATGTATCACGAGGAACGAAAATATACTACATAAACCACCAAAGGAGAAGGTATAGCGTCGGAGTACTTCCCCCCAAACCACCCCACCCCCACCACCACCACCACACACACACACACCAAAAAATAGATGTGGTTATGCTTGGTCGGAAATACCCCTCTAAGATAGAGGGGCTAATACCTGGGAGTATTACCCCCAAAAAGAAGGTAACGCCTGCGAGCATGGTATGGCAAGTTTTATTGTACACGTAAAATGCTGAAATTTAAAGTGGGCTGAAAAATATTGTCGCTATATTTATAAACAAAGAGAAGTATGCAAGTTAATGAAGAACGATATTTTCCTTTCATAAGTTTCTAGTTAAAAAATACATGTGTATAACCGTTAGTAATCGTTCTTCCTTAGCTAGCCACTTACTTGACTTGTTTAGAATGCGACTATACTTTTCCTATCTCATTTTTATTTTGGTGTTTCGCGTGTACGATGTAAATTGATATCACTTACGGTTTTTAAGTTTTCTTTCTTTTTTTTTGTTGTTGTTTTTTTACTAAAACAAGGTTGAAGTAAAAAAAAGTTCATCATGAGTAATGCCGAAACTTATTTAACTTTAAACAATTTACGTGACTGAAAAAGGAATTACGGCCAAATGAAAGGAAAAATACCCCTTTTCCTAAAGAGTAGGGGTTAATTAAAATAGTCAGCATGCCTGTGTTTTTAAAATTTATTTAATATTGGGGGTGGGAATTTATTAAGAAGTGAAAGACAACTTTGAATTAAAAAAGCTTACAATTTAAACAGAAAGTGCAATTTTATTGGTTTGTATTTTAAATAAAAGGCGCTTTTATATCAGACTTTATATTTATATATGTTGCTCTTTCGTAAATAAATCATTAAACAATAACAAAATAAAATCTATCGTCGCTAAAAAAAGGGGGAGGGTAAGAGAGAAGAGAGACAGGTTGTGATGACGACGCCAAATTTTATTTTATTTTATTTTAAAAGGAGTCCCCTTCCTCGAGAGAGAGAGAGAGAGAGAGAGAGAAACCAATTACTCCCCCTTTTCTGTGAACTCAGTATATCTTTCTAGCTAGCTTCATCTAAATTACCTCCTTAGATATTTTAAGAATGTTTTTTTCATAATTTATGAATTTTTTAAAATAAAATAACTTACATTAATAACTGTTAATTTACACAAAATTATTGTAGATACACAGGGAAAATAAAATTATATAATCATAAATGAATAACAGCAAAGATTAATTAATTATAGACGGTTAAAAAGAAGTTATGCAAATTAGATAGATATTTGAATGTGTATATGTGTTTCTTTAGTACGATAGATACCGTATTTAAACATGTCCATTGTATTATTGATTAAAGTAATATCAACCTGTATTGTTGGTAATATAGGAGTGATAAATAAATAAAAAACTTTCGCATATATTAATTTATATATATATATATATATATATATATATATAATTACTATTACATGTATATACACATACTAGGATAATACCCGTCCAATGGAGAGTAAAATTAATTTCCTGAACAGAAAATTTTTGCACCACTTTTATGTCCCCTTATAAAGATAATAATTATTAGATACTGATACTGAATCTTATTTCTCAAATCCTTATTCCCTTTTTAATTAAACTCTGTTACATGATTTGGATTCTGGAAATTTTCTAAAATTTAAGACATAAGCTTAAGAGGTTCTAAGAAGAAATTAAAATCTTGGAAATCTAGCTTATGGATCAAATTAAATGCACATCTGAAATAATCGAATTCTCCAATAATAAGGTATTCTCATATGATTCCAATCATTACTTTCTAAATACTCAAAAGAAACTGAAATGGTGGGAATATTGATTGATGTTGAAATTTTACACAAATTGGAGATATCTGAATTTTCATGAACGGCTTCCGCCACCCTTTTACCTCCTTTGTATGAAACTAAATAAAACTAAATATAGCCCATATTGCCCACTCTGACACCTTGCAGCTGTTGTTCAAAATTCATAATGATCAGTTAATTAGTTTAAGAATGAATCCTGTACATACAAATATATAAACACATACCTAACTTTATATATATATATATATATATATATATATATATATATATATATATATATATATATATATATATATATATATATATATATAATTATTAATGACAATATATGTATACTATCAGTGCCCTTTTAATATGAACCTGACTTATATATATATATATATATATATATATATATATATATATATATATATATATATATATATATATGTGTGTGTGTGTGTGATCGGTAATGGATGTGGAAATTTGGAATAATTTGATTTTTAGGAGGACGATTTACCAATAATATTTTAACAACAGGACTTGAAAACGACAATGTTGTAGTCAGCTGGGAAGCAGCCCAGCGGTAATGAGTTCCACATACAGGTAGTTCTAGGATATAAACTGTGCCCGTTGAAGTTTCGTTTAGCTTTAGGCACAGAGAGGGAAGGAAGGGAAATTATTGATAGTGGTTGTAACTAGATGAGTTTTTCTTGTGAATGTTTTACAGGGAAGCGACCATATATTGAAGCTCAGCCGAGCTACTTCCATGGAAATACTGATATAAAGAAAGACTAACAACGTCTCTTCTGTGCAAAATAGGCAACAGGGAGGAGAAGATGGCATCGCCTACTAGATTTAGAAGTTGGTTTTGTACTCTATCAAGGCAAGAAAGGTGATCTGAGCAGCACTCCCACCAGATGAGGTAACAGTACTCCATCTTCTCGGTTACAGGTATAGGATGGCGTCAGGAGTGAGATACTTTCTGGGGCGGTAGAATGGTCCAACCATTTTTTCAGTCACTATGACAACGGATTTGATGTAAGTCTTCCATTTCAGGTCAGGAGTGAAGATCAGTCCCAGAAGCTTGTCAAAGCAAATGGCTTCCTCAAGACGAGCACCATTCATTTCAATTAAGGCCAAGTAAGATCAGAGCGTTGCTGGTGTAAAAGAAAAGAGATTGGTTTGGCACGCATTAAAAGTTACCAGTAACTTTTTCTCCATTGCACCGTGTGCTCAAGGTTGGAAGAGAGAGAATCAGAAATATCTTGGTTCTTGCTGTTCTTCGAGGTGTTGCCATAGATAGTTGTGTTGTCTGCATTAATATCGACGAATGATCTTAGAATGTGATTTAGGAGATCGTTGATGAAGATCAGGATAAGGGTTGGGCTCAGAATATATCCTTGAGGCACGCCAGTGTGGATATTATGAGCTTCGACCTTCTGCACATCAACGACCACTTTTATGAACTTATCAAAGAGAACCTAGATAAAGATATTGATATATCGAAATTACTGTTTCATGTATATACGCATATATTATAATATAATACGTATATATGTTTTCAATGTGTACTTCAGCAGTGCTTAGTTCATGGGTAGAGCTTAGTAGTAGTAGTATGGAGATATATCCATGGTAAATGCGCTACACGGAAACGTTTATATTTTATACCCCGAGAAAATAACCAGGTTCACATTTGGTAATCACTCCCGGAAATGAAATATCGCGGCTGACTATGGCAGGATTTGAAATCTTAACCACAGGGTCTGCAGTCGGACTTTACTACTATGCTACGAAGGTCCTGTATGAAATACGTGATATTTTTTATAGCTTATAGCTTATATATATATATCCTCTCTCTTTGTATATATATATACAGAGAGAGAGAGAGAGAGAGAGAGAGAGAGAGAGAGAGAGAGAGAGAGAGAGAGAGAGATTAGATAGCTTGATAGATAGATAGGAAGAAGCGACCTGACATAAATAGATTGAATCAGTAATATATTGAATCGCACCTGGCGCCAAAGTTGATCTATCGTAACAGACATGACGTCATTGTCCTTGTATAGGTCAACATCGAAGTACACAATATGGCGTTCAGCTTGAAACACAGTCCTTTTTTTGTGAAAATGCACTAACATTTTTTCTACAGCTGGCAATACTAATAAAAGTAACAATAAACTCCTCCGCTACCACACCGACCACCTCCACAACGACGACGACGACCACTACCACCACCACCACCACCGCCGTTACTGTCAGAAAACGGCACAAATATCACAATCTAATAATAAAAATGATAATGGTTAATACAGGACAAAAAACAAAACAAAAATGATTAAGAAAAGAAAGTAAATGTACAGAAGCACACTAAGAGAATACAGATACGCAACAGCAAGAAAGACCACATACTCATACACACGCACAAAAGATACACACACACAGAGTAAATATATATTGTCTCTTCATCTCTTTATCACTCTCATATACAGCAAACAAAGACACATAACTACTAAACTGCAAAGACACATTTTCACATTAACACACACATGAATACACACATCTCATACATAAATCTCTTACATACGGATCACTGGAACTGACACACATACGCAATCATATACACAGATACTCAAATATATACACATGCACAAACACACACACACACACACACACATATATATATATATATATATATATATATTAAGGAGAAGTTTTAGTTAAACAATTAAAACAATGCAAGAGATTTCCACGGTGAGATTAATTCATATACATTTTGTAAAAATAGATATTAGTAAGTAGCCAGGTTTTATTTCAATACTGCAGATAAATATAAACTTAATATAAATATAAACATAATATAAATATAAACTTAATATAAATATAAACATAATATAAATATAAACATAATATAAATATAAACATAATATAAATATAAACATAATATAAATATAAACTTAATATAAATATAAATAAAAGCTTCGATATAGTAATTGGGTGGATTTTTAAATTCAAAACATATTAATTAACATTTAATATACCATACTCAAGCTCCAGAAATACACATATATCAATGTTTATATAGATAAACATTGATATATGTACACGCGTTACAGAAAACCATTCTATTATCAAAATTATATTTAAGTAAAGCTTTAAAAATAATATGATTTTCATCCTCAGCATATTAGATTTCATCAAAACAATTTCAAATAACATCAAACATATGTATTCGGAATCATTGCAGAACAATCCAATGTCAAGATAGAAAAAAACAAATAAACCGTTGACTTTCTTTTAAATATTTCCCTCTTAAAAATAGAATGAGACAGGAGTTCAAGAAGAAAACATTAGTCATTCCACTTCTTAAAATGAAAAAAAGTCCGGTGTATACCTTTTTCTTGTTTCCTTTTAAACATTGAAATATATATATATATATATATATATATATATATATATATATAGAATTATAAAAAGAAAAACTATACACACATTAAGGTTGTACACATAATAACTTATTTCGACCCCTTTAATTAGGTCTCCTCAGATGTATAGACAACCACGTCAAAAAAACCGATTCGGTTTTTTTGACGTGGTTGTCTATACATCTGAGGAGACCTAATTAAAGGGGTCGAAATAAGTTATTATGTGTACAACCTTAATGTGTGTATAGTTTTTCTTTTTATAATTCTGTTTTGCTCTGTTTAAATTACATTGAGCTCTGTTATTCAAATTCTCTACACAAAATTGAAATCTACACACACTATATATATATATATATATATATATATATATATATATATATAAATATAAGCGATATTTAAATATATATATATATATTTATATATATATATATATAAATATATATAAGCGATATTTTATCTTATATATATATATATATATGTGTGTAAATATTTTTAAATATTAAAGTGTTTTATATCTACAGAAGACGTCGTTTCGGGTTATCTACCCTCATTAGTGCAAGCGGTCACATGGGCTCAAACGGAGTTCGTAGATTCAGCCTATTAATTTTATGTAAATAATCAAATTATTTTTACCTACGTACGCCAGCGTTTCAAGCTTTCGCTCTCATCAGTGTAGGAAATGATAATCTAAGACGGTCGCAAGGTTCGAAGCCCCGCTACAGAATAAACCTATTCCATCGACTAAAATCTTTTCAGATAAATCGTAATATCGAGAAATGGTTAAGTCACTTCCCAAACAATTTCGATAATCTCAGATTGACCCTCTTTGTTTTGTAAATTAGATAATTAGGGTATTCGTTCCTGTTTGTTTAATTCCGTTTTTCAATTGCTTTTAATCAAGTTTAATCAAGTCTTTTAAAGTAACAACTGATCATTGCTGTTTTGGTTTCAACGTAACGTGACAATTTGTACCCTCTTCTATCCAAGACATGAGGAAATGAATCTTCGGTACATGTCTCCTTTTCTTACTAGCCTTCTACATATCGCCTTTCGTATTAGCCTTCTACACATCTCCTTTCCTAGTAGCCTTCTACATGTCTCCTTTCCTACTAGCCTTCTACATGCCCCCTTTTCTACTAGGCTTTTACATGCATCCCTTTTTACTAGCTTTCTACGTGCATCCTTTCCTACTAGGCTTCTAAATGTCACCTTTCCTACTAGGCTTCTACATGTCTCCTTTCCTACTAGTCTTTTACATGCCTCCTTTCCTAGTAGCCTTCTACATATCTCCTTTTCTACTAGCCTTCAACATGTCTACTTTGCTACTAGGCTTCTACATATCTCTTCCTACTAGCCTTCTACATGCATCCTTTCCTACTAGGCTTCTGATGTCTCCTTTCCTACTAGCCTTCTACATAAGGTTCGATTCTTGTCTAATTTATTCATGCTGATGACAGCTGTGAGCCAGAAACACGTGTTCATGGATTACGTTTATGTACGTATAAAATTAATAAATATATATATATATTAACGAAAAATACCCAAAAGTAACGACTAAAATGCAATTTTTTGCATCTTTATCACTTAGGTATCGAAATTGTAGTAAGCAAATAAATAATGAACGTTGCAATCATCAATAAAAACAATTACATAAAAATACATTATATATATATATATATATATATATATCTGATTCATTAAATCATATATATATATATATATATATATATATATATATATATATATATATATATATATAGTAATCCAGGTAAGTTTATATCCAAAGGGTAAAAATCCAGCAAATCATTATTGTGTTCATATGAAGTACTTAATATTCAATAGAGCGTTTTTTAAGCATACTTTCGTTTTTCATACTAAGATTATCTGGCTTCATATTTGCATACATATTTCGGTCGGAGCTATTAATTGGTAGACTTCTTCGGGACAAAACATTTCCGTTATGGTTGCATTAAGTGAAACAATCATATGTTTCATATACACATTCCACTCCATGAAGCCACAATGAAAAGTTCTGGGCCCGAAAAGGTCTGGCTATTTATAGCTCTTACCAAAAGATATCTACAAATGTGTTGTCAAATAATGTTTTATTAGTAAAACATTTTTTACCCCAAGCTATATATCAGCTTTTGATGTGAGTCTTTTCATGCCTTTTAACTTCCAGTCATTTTTATAAAGCCCTTTTCTTAAGCTTTTCTCATCTTCCTTTTTTCTGTTTTAGATTAATATGTTTTTCTATTACTTTTAAATTAACAACTTCTCTGATGATCAGCGATGTTAAACGAACGACTATATATATTTTTCTTAACTGAGCTGTGAGACACGCGCGTAAGAAATGAAAAATACAATAAATGGAAATAAATAAATTTAAATATTGATAGTAAGACGAACGAAAAAATACAGGTATTCGTCGAAATCAGAAAATAAAGAAATTGAAAAATATAAATAAATGAAAATTATGGTTATGGATTTATTTTGTCATTTGAATGTGAGTAAAAAGTATATATGCTATGAAGCTTGTAATATAACTTCATCGATCTTGCAATTTTAACCAATTTCGGAGATTATAAGGAGTGTATATCTGACTATATCTTTTTTTATAAAAACTCACAAATACAAAATATGGATATTTTTTATTCGTATATCTACTTTTACACAATACTCTCTCATACACGGGCAGATAATTCACAGTCACACATTCTCAACCGTGTGAACCTACACATATAGTCACCCACACACACAATCACAAACACAGTATGTACTATTTCCTTTTCTTTCTCACTCCATCACAGATTACACAACAGTGCATACACTTACTCTCACAGAGCACAAAATACACAGTTAATATATACTCACACTCTCATCAGTGTGCACACATCATACGTACACGCATATACACAACATAGCAAAAAATCAACAGACATCTGCAATCGCAAGCGAATATACCGAGAACACACAAACATACGTATATGCATATATATACACTCTCGTCCTCACATTCGCATACACATGCAAAAAGAGCACATTTATACAGAGAAGGCAAACATAAACACAACACACACAAATACAGACTCAATGTATATATACATACCCTCTTTCACACAAAATCACACATGCACACAGAGAGGGTGTACTAATACATATAGAGCACACAAATACAAGTGCACAGAGCGTAAACACGCACTAACATATTCATATATATACATACAGAGAACAAGTAAACATACGTCTATACACATACTCACACTGAAATACAGATTAAGCGCATAAAGATCAACATATACAATCCCATAAAATGCATAGTCACATATAAAGACATAGTCATCCATATACGCGTACACAGTGAACACACATACACACACATACACGCATGCTTACACATAAAACACATGCAGAAACTCATTCATACATACACTTAAAGACATAACATGCATGTTCATACACACAGAACACAGAGTACACATCACTTTTCACAGTCGAGACAACAAAAGCAAAAGATTCCATTTGCACTTGCAAGAAGTTAAAAAAGAAAAAGAAAATGAAATGCGCTAAAAATTAACGAAAAGAAAAACAAAAGGTTTTAAGCAAAGAAACATTAAAAACAGGAGATGACCTTTTTTTTTATTGAACGAATGGAGTGAGGAGAGGAATCGGGGTATTTCTTTTTTGTCTTACCGTCTTCTTCTAAAAGAATGCCTGCTTTAACTGGGGCAATCAGGTTGCCACAAATAATTAACATAAGTCTAACTTAATTAATTTTTACACTCATCCCCCACACATGCGTATTTCACTTCGTAGACCTGTGAACACGCGTCATTTTTACCATAAGCGCATTATGTGTGCGTGTTTTTTTATTTACCCGTATTTTCTTATAATTTGTCTTGGAATCTCGTCTTATCTTCCGTGTTAGAACGTGCAATTTCATATCCTTACACATCTTGACAGATGCACACACGCATAAATAAACACACACACACGTATAGATATGTTTGTGGTTGAACTAATGGATACCGTCTCGAACTATAGAATTGGCAAGGACGATTTACAGATTTCATAGAGACCTGTTGCTTTACGAACTAATGCTTTCAAGATCACTATGAACATAGAGTTACAGTCTCACCAGTTATGAAGAAAATGTACACCTATATATATATATATACATACATATATACATGTATGGGAAATGAAAAAGGAAAAACCAAGAGATATTTTATATATATTCATCAACGTTTCGTCTTTATTGTAAGACTTCCTCAGGATGCTAATTTAAAAAAAAAATGTCATGCAAGTACATTGAGATATTGAGTTGACATGATGGGTTGATGAGGTAAAGTAGTGGATGTGGCTACTAAGAGCGCTGGACCATATATATATATATATATATATATATATATATATATATATATATATATGTTCTAAAGTTCTGGATTTACGAATGAGTGGTTGTGGTCATAGAAACGCTGTTTCCAGTTTCGCGCGGAAATGCCGATGTATACTTTCTTGTCCCTGTTGTTATCTTCCGGACATATCGTGGCCTTATAAACCACGCACTATTCTTTGCAATTACCGTCTAGTGGGCATTCATTCTTCACCTGACAATTGCATTTATTTACTTTTGCCTTAATGTTATTCGAATTATTTAATTTTTTCCGAATATGTGTACTAATTATCCTATTCATGTACTTCGTACAAAAATAACTAATTTTAATTGTTTTTCTAGTAAATATCTTACTTAGTGGCTTATTCGCGTTAAAATGCTTGTCTATTAGGTTCAAGAACGCTTTACCGATGTTGATGCTGGATAGTTGACAATAAAGTGGGTTGAACCATATTATTTTCCGGCCTCTGTTCCTGGATTTATTTTTATTTTTCTTCTCGGTATATTCGAATTTTTCAGTGTAGCCACTGCTATCTAGTGCTCTATTATATAAGTGTTTATTCGCTTAAAAAATTTCCTTATCTGCCGAGAGTTTATTAATTCTAGTGTTAATCGTTTTAGGTATTTGTTTAATTATACACTTCGGGTATATATATATATATATATATATATATATATATATATATATATATATATATATATATATATATATGTGTGTGTGTGTGTGTGTGTGTGTGTGTGTGTGTGAAATAAAAAAGAAAAAAACATGAGTTAGTTGTTTATATATTCATCAACGTTTCGTCTTTATTGTAAGACTTTCTCAGGATGATAGTTTGAAGAAAAATGTCATGCAAGTACATCGAAGTTTGGGGTTGACATAGTGGTGAAGAGAAGGGATATAGTAGCCATGGAGTCCAGAGAGTCCAGGCTGTGAGGAGTCAATGGTCGAGAAAGAATCAAATGAATATGAAAAGCTTTGAGTAGCTAAGATTGAGGCAGCTATGAAATTACGAGGGATGAGAATATAATTTAAATGGCTTTAGGATGGGAGAGAGGAAAGGGGGACTGAGATTTTCATTGTGGTGAGGTGTGGCATAGATTTTGAGAAGCTGGAGAAAGAGGGGGTAAGGTGAAAAACTGTGTGTTTAGCATGTGGGTAGTGTTATATATATATATATATATATATATATATATATATATATATATATATATATAAAAAAGATAAATGAAGGAAGAGAGATAAAGATGTACGAATGAAAACTATTTTAACTTCGATAGTTTAATGCAAGGTGTACTCGATAAAACATGTTTTTTTGCTTTTCTTAAGCCAAGGCTTTTCAAAGATTAAAATCTTATCATCAGAGGAATTACATAGATGGATAAGTTGGCACTGGAAAAACCAAAATTCAAAATTTGAAAAAATATAAAGTAATGGAGAGTAAGAGTATGTGTGTAAAAAATATGGAGCCTGTTCAGTTAATGAATGTCCGTTGTTAAGGTGTCCGGTGAATGGAGATTTAACGATGGAAAAAAGGGGTTTCCTGGGGGCAGCGTTGAAAGTGTTCACAATGAAGTAAATCCACACACACACACACACACACATACACACACACACACACACACACACACACATATATATATATATATATATATATATATATATATATATATATCCATACATTCTAGCACTATGTGATGTAGAAAATACAACCAATATTGCATGACCGTCAGTGAGTAGTAAAACAGCCACATCTTTAACAAGGTTAGCCTGTTAATATGCTTGGCCAAAGACAGAAGACGGCGGTTAATCTAGAGGAGTAAACAAAAATCCGTCTATTCCTTACGAGTAGTTATTTTTCCTGTGACGACCATCGACAAATAAATGCATCGGCATAGAAAACATCACAACTTTGCGGAAGACCATTCGTCACAATAATAATGTGTTTCAGTAAGCGGGGAACTGTAAAAGTGTAAATTGTACAGGTCTAGGGAGTCGTATAATTATCCAGCCCTGAAACTATATCCCTTGTTGGAATTTTGTTCTAAAGAATGTGACGAAGCTTGCCGCAGTCTGCACGTGGATGGATTGATGAGTTATAAACATGATAATACATTACGAAGGGTAGTAGTCAACAATGTCAAACTGTACTTTCGTCCAGTTTGACATTGTTGGTAATTCCATCAAACCAATTAATGGTACTCGTTGTATTGATTCATTGATTAAGCTGCAATTTATCCTTAATTTCATACCGACTGAATCTATAAATTAATTCGCATTAAAGACCCGAACAACAGGCGGAGTTATTCCCTTACATTGTCTTCACACCCGAAAACATTATAATGATATAATCCTATAATAAATAACATATTACATTAATTCGGTAATTTGATGAAGCTCACAATTAATAATACTTTGTGAATATATGATAATCAATAAATTTAATAAAATCTATAATATTTAATTGATAGAGGTTCAGACTCGTAAGTTAAAAGTGACTTGTGTCTGGGTTTCGTATCGTGCGACTGGCAGAACAGCCATTCTCCACAGGATGAAACACATGTGTATGTGGATGAAAATGTATCATAATATTGCATCTCTCTCTCTTCCTCTCTCTCTCTCTCTCTCTCTCTCTCTCTCTCTCTATATATATATATATATATATATATATATATATATATATATATACATATATATATATATATATTATCGATGCCTTTATCGGTTCAAAATCTGTAACTCAGTTCGATTCCATCCCAAATTATGAGAAATTTGCTTTCTTGGCTGTCTCTGTCTCTGTCTTTCTTTCTTCTCTCTCCCTCTCTCTCTCTCTCTCTCTCTCTCTATATATATATATATATATATATATATATATATATATAAAGTGGTGTAATAAAAGCGAACTTTTAGGAAAAGTAAAACCTATTGTGAAGAGTATACAGCTCTTGAATTATGATTTGGCTTTTGCTTCTCTAATTCCTTCCCATTCTTCTTCATATATATATATATATATATATATATATATATATATATATATATATATATATATGTACAATAGAGAGAGATATATCATATTACATAAACATCTGAAATGGTCTACACAAAACTAGTTCATGTTCGGTACTACCGTGTAATCCGTCGGAACCATAAGTTCATCATAAAATCAAATTTATCTCTTCCCAAAACGAAATAAAATATCGATGATTCAAGCAGACGAAACTCTTATAACCCGACAATTTTAACCCGACAATTTTAACCCGACAATGTTAACCCGACAATTTTAACCCGACAAGCCAACACATTTACTTGGCTTTAACTCATAACAGTTGGAAGGAAGATGAAGCGTCAAGAAACATGCCACTTTTTTTAAAAACCAAAACTAGCCAAAATTAAGACCCCCTCCCCCTTTATATTATCCTAATATATCACATCAGAGCGATCACATAGACGCAAGCAACACACATGCATAACATACTATGTATTTATACATACAAACCACGAAGCACACACAAAATACACACCCATATATCACCACTTAAAAATCTCACATACATACACACGTCGCACACATTCCATGGAAAACCTACAAATAAAATCTATAGAAAATGTTAACACACAAACACACACATATGTCACTGACTATCTCATAAACTCACTATATAATACGCATACACACAATTTACAGGCGGACATACTTACACCCGTAACAAATATAAACGGCTAAATCAACAGCAATTATTACACTCAATACATACTCACTTAGAAAATATAATAAAACATATTCATGTATTAAAAACAGTCCTAAAATATCAGACATGACCTTTTTTTTCCTTTACTTAAATCTAACCCATGTACAACACGATTAAAGTACAATTAATTCAATCAGCTCCTCATTATATTATATTTATCCATTAATTGCAGTAAACTGGGGGTTTATTTATTTCATTATATTAACTGCATTTAATAACTAATTTAGAAGGTATCTATTAAACCTATATATTTTATTCATTAACTAATTTGTATCATTTAAATCAGCCGATCACAATAAGAATTTTACTGTCAACAACCACATCTATAGAAATCAAGCCACATAGTGGAATTAGAGAAAGTTGAACACTTCAAACCTTCTAAGATATTATCATTAACCTTTACTTGTGTATATTATATGGAAGTCAAACGTTTGTTTATTATTTGAACTGGTGTTTTTTGTCATTGATTAACTTGCAGAAATGCATGATAATGAAGTGTCTGTTCTACAGGGTGGGCAAAAATAAGGGTCCTATTTTTAAAAATTCATAACTTTTTTATTTATTGATTTTTTTTATTATTTTAGAATAAGTAAAGGACCCCTTCCGAAGCAAGCATGAGCCGTATTAGCCCTAAGGAACGTACCCTCATTTAGAAAACATTATTTTTGCTTAAAAAACTCAAAACAGTGTAAAAAACAATACTTTAGTTTTTGTAAGTTTTAAGAAGTGTTTTTCGGCTAAAATTTGTTTTGTTTATTTCAAAAAATCTCGGAAGGGTCAGTCTACACACACATAAAGTTTGGTGAGTTTAACTTTTATTTTGTGGAAGTTATTCAAATTCAAGTTATTCAAATTTAAAGATAGGACCCTTATTTTGGCCCACCCTGTATATCTTTCATGATTTAAACGTCAATGATGTAGAATCTTTTATCTTCTGGGTTTCTGATGTATATAAATAAAATAATTTATACTATATATATATATATATATATATATATATATATATATATATATTTGTCAGTTGACGAGAGCCAAGTAGACGTTGCTATTCAAAAAAGAAAAACATGAGATTCGCAGAAAGAAAGACAAGTCATGCAGAAAATGGAATCGTTAAGATATGTAATAAATTACTAATATTAATTTAGTTAATCTTAAATAATAATATTAAGATTTAATTTAGATACCATTTTCTGCATGACTTGCCTTTCTTTCTGCGAATCTCATGTTTCTATTTTTTGAATAGCAGCATCCACTTGGCTCTCTTTAACTGACACAGCCCGTACAAATTTTGTTTTCTTTTTGAAAAAAGAGAGGCTGTTACTCTCGCAATGATTAAAGTCTCTACCGTTCCGGACCGTTAAATATTTAACAGTAAGCCCACAAATTTTAAAATTTACTGTCTTTATATTTACATTTTTAAAATATAAATAAATTGATCTGAGATTTACCGTCTCTTGTCATTTATTTTTGTTCATTCTTATTCCACCTTCCGCTTCTCAACATTGCATTGATCCTGCCTCGGAATTCTCACCTTCATATCTACTTATTTACTAGCAATGCTTCAAGCAAACTACCATTTCCTTATATATATATTTATATATATATATATATATATATATATATATATATATATATATATATATATATATATATATATATACATATATATATATATATAGGATCAAAATAAACCAAAGTGAAAACTTTTAGTAGATGGAACCTATTGTGAAAAGGATTAGCTCAATATACGAGATAGAGCCAACTTATCCATCTGTATTTCTCCTCTGATGATAAGATTTCGATCTTTGAAAAGCCTTGGCTTAAGGAAGGAATAATGAACACTAGTTTATTACTGAATGCACCTTGCATTGAACAATTGAAATTTGAAATAAATTTGGACAATCGTCGCATATTTATCACTCTTTTTTCTTCTATCTCTCTCTCTCTCTCTCTCTCTCTCTCTCTCTCTCTCTCTCTATATATATATATATATATATATATATATATATATATATATATATATATATATATATATATATATATATAAAGAAACAATGGTATTTTAAATTTCAATAACCATGTCTTTATTCATTTTTTTACCAAATTTCAAAATAATTCGATGTGACTTGATAATTGTTTCGCGCACAAACAAACAACCGGAAATAAACATATAATTACCAAGATTTTTTGTTCATGAAGCTCATTAAAAGATCATCAGATCACTTCCGGAGAAAAATCTTCAAGCAAAAAAATAACAAAAATCCTTTCTCATGCTTTTCTTACAGAAAACAGTTCCTTAAAGGACGCAAATATTCCATTCATAGACAACCACATATTTCGTATTTATAGTGAAGATCTATAAAAAAAATCCGATCAAGATAACAAACGATGCAAGTCAGATAATCTAATATTCAATGGAATGTACTAAACAATTAATTATTAAAAAGATATTGTAAGGATATCGCTATATTAAGGCACAAAGTTATTTCAAATTTAGATATACGAAAGTTGGGTACACAATGAAACTGTTTATTTATATATGCTCTGTTGTTAAATGTTAACATTAATCAACCTTTACATTAAATAGATCTAGTAAATTCTCTTAAAATATATATACACAAATATATATATTTCCAAACATATATATATATATATATATATATATATATATATATATATATATATATATATATATATATATATATATACATTGAACTGAATACCTTATTTAATCGAATGGGAATATATTGTTCTTGTTCTGTCTATAAGTATAGTAGTCAGAATAATCCAAAAATACGGATTGTCAATCTTCATCTCAAATTCCGAAACATAGTTAATACTAGTTTTAAGTATAATTCTAACGCTTCACCTTCTTTTAAATCAACCAAAATTTGATTAATGGATTGAATACTTAATTATAGTCGACCATTGTTAGTAAAAGGTAACCTAATATCGTGGCTATGTTTAAAATCCGAAAACAGATGATGAATATCTGTTACTTGCTTTGCGTGGTGGCTATAGTGCTATAAAACTGTGAGGCATTATGAAGGTGTTATGGTGCCGTACCTACCTACGGAGAACTAATGGACTCGTCCACCTTATAAATACGGGAAGCACGTGACACTTGTTCTCTTCTTCCCCGGCAAACTGGCAATGGCGGTTGAGAGCACCCTCTCCTTGTATCTCTTTCTTTCTATTATATAATATATACCTTTGTTCATTTAAACCATGTGTTCCTGTGTCATTCATTCGGCCTTACCTAGGTCCACAACAGAAGGTTAATCGGGGTTAAGCCAAGTTAGTCTCTTTGCTTACATTCATGTAGTTTAGTTATGCGTTTATTAATATATATATATATATATATATATATATATATATATATATATATATACTGCGATAAATATGTCTCAATCAAAAAGGATTAAACGTAAAAGAAGAGGAAAAATGCTTATACTTTTGACAAGGGTGTATGTCACCTAAAGTGCTCAGGTTTTTAAGATAAATAAATAATTTATTAAAAAAAAACATAAATAAATGCGTTGTCCAGGTTTTCAAAATATTTTTTCAAAATATTCTCCTTATTATTGCCATTTCATAAACGCTTCCAAGTGTGACTTTTCATTATATATATATATATATATATATATATATATATATATATATATATATATATATGCATATATACGTATACATTGAAAATCGATGGCATAACTTCGGGATTAGATTTTATACGTGTATATTGGTTCAGGAATGCTTAGTTTCCGAATTATAAGTCATTGAAAGAAATACTTATCAGGATTCCTCATCGTAAAATCAAACACGTACATTGTGTTTGCTAGTTCATTGTTATTTTTACATATAGGATAGATAAATATTATCACTGTGACAGATAAGAGTGTGTCTGGTGTTTCCGCATATACCAAGGAAAAAATGAAAAATTACACCAAACAGATATTAAAGCTGCCCAGCTCAAAAGAAAGATCTGTCGCGGTTCAACAACACCGCGACGTTGTTTACATTAAAAAAAAAGACGCCATCTTGAATCGAAACCCGCCTGGTCGGTCCAGCAACAGATCTAAGCGTTATGATCGGTAGAGGCTCATTTAGTAGCCGACATGGGAGACCCCGTCGGCATCCTTCGAATGTTTGTCCTTCTCATTTCATGTAATAGCATACAAAAAACAAATACAGGTAACTAAATATGGCCAGCACAAACCTTAGACAATGCAGAGGAAGGCATAGACTACAAAATAAATTAGACTAGAAATGGAGTGCAATAACCCACATACAAAGTGGCTCTTTTAAGGATATAGAACAGAATCCGAAAGATATCCCAAATGTTATCAAAACACCCCTATATATGTATATATACTTCCTAAATACGTTGACTCATTATTATTACTCCTTCAACATTGCCCTCTGCCGTCACCCGACATTGTAAAAAAAATTGTTATTATTTTAACCTTTACTGATCTAAGTCAAACGACAATACTGTTAAAAATGTATTTAATTTGATCTCACCCGTGAGAACTTTTGATAGTATTTATTAAACCTTTCCGCAATTTGTTTCTAAAATCCAATTAATAAATCACAGAAATACAGAAATATCTCTGTGTCTGTCTTTTACTGTATCTCTTCGTATTTCCATCTGTCGCTTGTTCCTATTTATTTACCTCCCCACAAGGTCAAAGTTAAACACAAGCTAGGTTTTTAATATGGGGTTCACTGAATGGGAACAACACTACCTGGATAGCCTTGTTTGCACTCCATCACAAATAACAGCCCCCTCTTCCGAAATGGGAAGGTAATCCCTGGGAGGCATCTCTCGAATCGAACATATGCTATACTTGAATTTTAGCCCGAAAGACGGATACACATGTCTGTATCGGTACACCAATATGTTTATCTGTCTATCTATCTACTTGTGTGTATGTCTGTCTATATGTCTTTCAGTCTGCACGACTATTTAGATGCGGCTGTGTAAAAATAAGATTAGAATGTGAAATTTCCATGTGGAGTTAAAATTAATTAGAGTGGAATTTTCAATTAACTGTCGATTTAGAGCTCCGTGTTCAGGCAGTTACGTCACAGATAGGAAGTCGCTGATGTGACGTGGCGAATGTGCAGATCAGATCATTTTTTTTTTTACTGAATCAGTAGAGAGAAAGGTCGAGTTTTTTTTGGATAGCTGATCCCTCCCTCATGGAGGATGGGTTGGGGATATTAAAATTAAACCCTCTAAAAAGATTGATAAAACCGAAGTGAACCTGTGCTGTTCTTTATTAATAACGTTTACGACATATGTTATTAAAAAGGAGACGTCTACAACGAGAGAGAAGTGGAGAGGAAAGGAAATATCAGTGCATGTCGTCTACCAACAAGACTCAGGCTGTCTACTTGATAAGCCTCCATCTGGATAATCTACGAGGATCAACAAATTAATTACAAATCTACATATATGCTTACTGTCTGTTAACGAATACAGATCGAATCTAGTTTTAAAAGCTTAGTGTTCGTATTTACCAACGCCCAGCATTCCTTTCGATGGTCAGGGTCGTCTTACAAATACCCCTTACATTTCGGTATCTGATCCATTCTGAGATACGCAAAAAGAAATTTGTTGAAATATAGTCATCTATACTACACTTTGATTTGAGAAGTATTGTTAGCAACACTTCCGAAAAAGAAGATCAAAAGAGTGAATGTTTGGTTTCTCTGTTTTACGGCATGTCAACACGTTTTGGATTAGTTAATGCCGAAAACACTATAGGAATTGTAAATATTTATTTAAAACTATTCATTGAATACTATTTGCTATTTTAGCCAAACCTTTTAGAAATCTGGGTTCATAATTACCTCAACAGTATGAAAACATAAAATAACGCAATTGATCAGATGTGATTTGAACTCGACTTAACTGATTCCATTGTCATCAGTAGTATCTATTAAGCTACTCACTCCCGCACAACCCTCTAGATCATCGGACCAAAAATGAAGTCTGTATTTGTTTACTCACATTTCTTTGTGGTTTTATATTGTGGTTATTGTGACCAAAATATTGTCAATTCGAGTTAGATTATTATTATTATTATTATTATTATTATTATTATTATTATGATTATTATTATTATTATTATTATTATTATTATTATTATTATTATTATTATTGTTGTTGCTGTTGCTGTTGCTGTTGCTGTTATGTTTTGTGTTCTTTCTTTTTTGTTGTCTCTTTTCCTAAATGATTTTCTTTTGAAAGATTCGCTTTTGTTCGATCACGTGATCTTGTACGGCTTTATGAACACACGCACACACTTACCCACTACCACCATCCTCCCCCCTCTGTCAGTCCGCCTTCCCCGCTCTTATACTCTCACTCTCTCTCTCTCTCTCTCTCTCTCATTCTATATATCTCTCTCACCAAACTCGTACACGAGGAAAACACGTTGCGTCTCATATTGTGTTATGGCGGGAATACAGGATTAGTTGAGACAGTTTGACAACATGGCAAGTGAACATCTGGTATTTTGAGTGTTTTCTATTTATTTATCTTCACATACATTATTTCTGTACTTATTTATCTGAGCCGTTGTCTGCTACTTGAGTCGACTCTTAAAAGAAGTTGCATCAGACAGTTCGTAAAGAGACGCCAATAAACACGTCTGTTTACGAGCTCTGTCGATGTAGAGAATGCCGGGACCAACGACCATACAATACTGTCACATTCCTACGTTCGAATATAACTAAGCGACATTAAAATAAAACAACGAAATAAAAATAAGGAGAGTATAGCAATTTCTCAAACTCCATGGTAGCGAATGTGTTGCGCCAACATGTAAAAAAAAAAAATATTAGTAAATTTTAAAATATTACTTTGCTAAGAAAATAATGTCGTTTTCAGGCTTCTATAGTTTCAAGTGGTAAAAAAAGAAAGGACATTGCTATCAATTAACACCATATCGCATTTTAGCATCTCGATTCTCTTGTAGGCATTGGTTTACCCAGTTCTTTCTAGAATCAGCTACTTACATGATAGACTGCGTGAAGGTTGGCAGTATCAATTGTAAAGGTGCTTCTCTCGAACCGAAAGAATTCGTACTTGACACACCAAGGTCGTCAGTCCACGTCAGTATCCACCTCACTACTGTCACCTGTTATATACGGTACAATCACGTTGACACACCGGTTCCCGTTAGATCACCGAAGTTAAGCGACGTCGAGCCTGGCCAGTATTAAATGGGTGACCATTTGGGACTACCAGGTGCTGTATGTGCTCTCTGTTTATCTCGGCATTGTTTCCAGTCGTCTTGAACTGCTTGCCATTGGAATCAAGCAGTGCCGACTCAGGAGAGGTGTTGTTAGGGATTGCGCACCCCTTGCTTCATAATTACACGCGCAGGGAGCCCCTTATAGGGGTATCCATAGTCTCTCTAGACTGAACGGAGGGCCTATATACTGTCACCTCCCTCAAGTAATTATAAATCAGCTTCAAACCAACTGTAAGAATCGAAATAAAAACATGTTTATGTTTCGAGATTTTTTAGATGAAGGTTGATAATTTGTAGAATTTTGTATATTTGGACTACTGTTCTCATCTTGGGTGTTTCTATCACAACTTTTCGGCCGATGTAACTTCCGACCTTCTTCAGGTGTACCTAGTACTATACCTAGTACTATATCCACTGCGCCACGGCGTAGTGGATATAGTAAGTGGATATAGTACTAAGTAAAATAGTATTAAGTAAAATTAAGTTCTAAGTGACAGTAAGCTGGAGATTGAAGGTTCAATCCTCAGTGCGGGCGATACGAAGAATTGCAGTCATGGCAGATGAAACGAGAGCATGCTACCCCCGTTGATTTAATAAAGGGTTCCGTTCGAAATTCCGGCCAGATTCCCGAGTTCGACAGAAAGATTCCCGCGTTCGACAAGGTACACTTGAAGAAGGTCGGAGGTTACGTCGGCAGAAACGTTGTGATAAAAACACTCAAGATATACGAAATTCTACAAACATGTTTATGTATTTTAGTTTCATAAAGACTGATGTCATTGTCCCGACAAACTTTCGCTAACCATTTGCAGTCAATTCTTTATTTTTTGGAGATATCCTTCCACAAGTAGTGATCGATCTAGGTTAAGGAGTGCTAATCGGTGGGCGACACGTTCAATCCAATTTGTAGATCCTCTAATATGTATGAGCACATTCGATAGAGGTAACACCGTGAGCCACGATATTACAATAATCACAAATATATTCCACCTTCATGTGTTCGAATATAAGTTTTAAAAAGCTTTCCAAAGGCTCATATCGCCGGTGTCTATGCCCGAACACTGACATTTTGAATCATTTCCGTGACAAGATGTCAATATGTCGTTGGTTATACTTCCAGCAAGGGTGGTACTTATTCATTCACCTACCATTTCAAAATATTATGGCATAATTACGTTGACACATCGGTTCTCGTTAGATGACCGAAGTTAAGTGATGTTTCTGTTTGGGCAGTACCAGATGGGTGACCATTTGGGAATACCAGGCGCTGCATGTGGGAGGATGGCAAACAAGAACCGTAAAAACTAACGTCGCCATCTCTCCTGATTGAGATGTACATATCATTGGAGACCTTTCGTGTATCTAATATTCCCCAGAAACCTCCATCCGTTGAGGGAAGTCGGCTCAACCCACCAAGCATGAATGCTGCATCAGATATTAGGGTATCCTCAAATGGATGTTCAAGCCGAGTTCAAAATTGTTTAACTTTGATGGCCATAACGATTATTTAAGTGTCAATGTGATTTGTTGTAAATCGAATCAAAGTAAGCGAGCTTAAGAGAGAAAGAGAGAGAGAGAGAGAGAGAGAGAGAGAATAGGAGAGAGAGCGAGCGAGAGAGAGAATAAGAGAAAGAGAGAGAGAGAGAAGGGGGAGTTTAGTAATGTTTAGAAATCCACGGTAGCGAATGTTAATTAAATATTAATGCCTTAAAACTGTTAGGTTTGTCAGAAAACTAATGTCGACTCATTGTATACAATTACTTAAATATGAGATGCTATTTTACACAAGGGAACAATTTCGGGTTTATGCCCCCCATACACTTACGTATTATTACGTAAGTGAACACATCAACAATGATATACAATGCGTTTGTTTTAAACACCTATGAGTTTTACTAAAAAACGATTTGCAGTTGATCTAACAGTCGATGACGAGTAAGTTTTATTTCCTCCTAATAGATTGGTAGGACAATGATGTCGGATTTTACGCTTTAAATTCGAATTCTCATTAATCAACTTCAACTAGACTTTATTAATCTAAATGAAAACAGTTATATTCGACACATATTTCTACACACAGAAACACATTTATGTAGTCTAATTACATACAAGTTCGATGTTCTTGTCTCGACACATATTCAAAGATGATTTTCGGGCACAAAATTTTCTCCAGCAAAAAAAGTGATCACAGTGATTAAAGAATCGGTAATCAGTTGAGAAGCTGTCCGTTAAATACAATGGCTGATACATAGGCTAATCATTAAGCTCCAGGAAAGTGTGCAATTTATTTATCTTTGCTACTTTAGTTACGTATCTAAGCGATTGGTTCTATTTGGCTCCATTCTTAAAAGAAATTGATTGAGATAGTTCCAAGAAATACGACAATGGACACTTATATTTACGAGCTCAGTCGATGTAAAGAAAGCCGTAAGAAACGACTTTGACATATTCGCAAACACACTTCAAATTCTTGTATTAATCTAAATAAAAACCACTGCAATGAAAACATGTTTGCCATATATACACAACTCTATATATTCCAATTGCATAACTTTTTTTGTAAAGAACTGGTCGAGATGCTTAAAGAAGTCAGTGATAGTCCTTTAAAGACTGGCAAAAATGGTGACTGAAGTTTGGTTAAATGGAACTTGACTCTCCATGAAAATTCTGTCGTTTTATTTTTTTGTACTGTTAGGGTGTTACTCCATCTTTCTTATCAAGAAAAGCTGATGGGCATGTCGGCTTAGTTACAAACTGTGGAACATGTAGTATTGGGTTACGTAGTACCAATAGCATTTTATAAGTTACCTGACACCATCTTACTATACTATATATAAATATTATATCAAATATGTTGAAAATATTATTTACATGTGTTCTTTCAATGTTGTTATCGAATTTAGAACAATTTTTCACATATATTTTTTCTATAACTTTCAAGAATCCGAATTTGTTATAAGGAAGTCGTTTTTACGAATCTTTACTGGCATTTTTATAGTCGAATTAATAGAATTGGATTATATTTTGATTATTTTTAGGCTTGCGTTCTCTCATCTTGGTCGACGACGTATCGTTATATATTTATTAGAAAATAGTCGATAACTTGGCTTAGTTTTTTTATTGTTTAATTTATCTTCAAGCATCACGAATTCGATAACATTAGCAGGGAATTTATTTCAAATGAGTTATTTCAAACGCTATACTGTTATTGTTATTAACAAGCCCAAGTGTCGAAATAATGTTGAATAATCTAAAAATCTCTCTCCCCCTCTCTCTCTATATATATACTTGTATATCTACATAGTATATATGCGTATGCCCGTCTATAAAATGATATCTGCATTGTATTCTGTTCATAACATATAATAATGATCAAGATTTAAGGTTTTATAATTTTTACGTACAAATCGAAGCACCCATCACCACTCTCTGACTATACAAAGTTTCTGAAACAACTATGTAACGTTGCATAAAGATTGTAGCAACGTCATTTTGTTAGCTGTGAACTTGTGTAATATTTTAAACATAAATATTGGAAGACTTATAAATTACTACTTTGAATACACGTCTTTGAACGGGTACATAATAATGAGACGCACTTGGACACTTTAATCAATGTAAATACCTAAAAAACACTTTAAAATATACTATAGTAAACATGTGTGAAAATAGGGATTACAAAACTGAAGTTATGGTCACAGAAAAAATAAATTTTGTAGACTTAAGTTTCTAGTATTGGATCATGCGATCATCGAAACGTTTTTGAAAAATTGGAATCTATGTAATTTTGTGTATTTTACTTATAGTTTAAATCTCATTAAACTCAAAAGTAAAAACTAATGTTTAGTAAGGGTCATTATAAATAATGGACTCCTTTAAAAAGTGCAAGCCAGAACACCTAAATATTTGAAATCAATATAAAAAAAGTGATATAACGAACATGATGTCAACATGAAGAAAACATGATATTAATATTGTGAAGTTAATAAAGTGTCTTAACATGATAAGATGTTACCATACCCCCTTAGTAAGACAAATAAATATGACCATTTTTTGCATATTGTAGAGCGTTGAGAAGTAGCTGTCGTGTGACTGTAACGACACGAGCGAGACGTGGGAGATCGAAGGAGTCTTTCTCCAGCTAAATTCAGCGAGAGAGAGAGATATACTAGCCGAGTTCAAATTGTTTAACTTTGATGGCCATAACGATTACCTAAGTGTCAATGTTATTTGTTGTAAATCGAATCAAAGTAAGCGAGCTTAAGAGAGAAAGAGAGAGAGAGAGAGAGAGAGAATAAGAGAGAGCGAGAGAGAGAGATAGAGAGAAAGAGAGAGAGAGATAGAGAGAAAGAGAGAAAGAGAGATAGAGAGAAAGAGAAAGAGAGAGATAGAGAGAAAGAGAAAGAGAGAGAGAAAGAAAGAGAGAGAGAAAGAGAACGAGAGAGATAGAGAGAAAGAGAGAAAGAGAGATAGAGAGAAAGAGAATGAGAGAGAGAGATAGAGAGAAAGAGAAAGAGAGAGAGAGAAAGAAAGAGAGAGAGAAAGAGAACGAGAGAGAGATGGATAGAGAAAAAGAGAAAAAGAGAGAGATAGAAAGAAAGAGAAAGAGAAAGAGAGAGAGAAAGAGAGAGATAGAAAGAGAAAGAGAGAGAGAAAGAGAAAGAGAAAGAGAGAGAGAGAGAGAGAGAGAGAGAGAGAGAGGGGGGGTGTCATATGCTGTAAGATCTTTGAAAGCTGAGTTTCAATTCCGTACAACGGTTCACAGAAATGTCTTCCCTGACCATGGTTTTTAATTAAAAAAAACTGGACTGTCAATTCTTGCTGTGTGATTTTTCAACGACGCTGCTCTGTGTTACATATTGTAAATTAAAGATGCACGTGTTACATACAATTACGATTAACAACAATAAAAGCAACGGGGCGATTCAACCAAACTTATGTTAGTTAATAGAAGTTTGGGGTCATGAATAGTTAACTTTCATGTTTGTATATCTACCAGTATGCAAGTATTGATTTACTCCTCTCCAGGAGTTAGGCACAAGGCCAGTTTTTATCTTACTCCCACAAGTAAGATGTGACCCAAGGTCGGGTCGGGAAAGTGGGGTTTAAAAATTGCCTCGGCAGCCCCGTCGGCATTCCCCGGTAGGGGCGCCCCAGGAAGTAAGCAATAAATTTACTCCTCCCCAAAGAGGGGTGGCGAAGCCTGGGAGGGTGGACCTCCTAGAACTACACAGGACATACCCATAGACCGGCGTAAATCAATCCCCGAAGGCCAAGACAATACCAGTCTATGGAGTGCAGTATCCATCGGAACAGATACTACACTTTGATCTTAGCCAAAAGGCCAAGATGAGTTTTATTTACTCCTCTCCAGGAGTTAGGCACAAGGCCAGTTTTATCTTACTCCCACAAGATGTGACCCAAGATCGGGTTGAGAAAGTGGGGTTTGAAAAGCCAGCGCTCGAGAAGTGAGCACTCTGGCCATTTAAAAATTGCCCGGGCAGCCCCGTCGGCATTCCCCGGTAGGGGCGCCTCAGACAGTAAGCAATAAACTTACTCCTCCCCAAAGAGGGGAGGCAAAGCCTGGGAGGGTGGACCCTCTAGAACTGCACAGGACAGGCGTGCAGTATCCCTCGGAACAGATACTACACTTTGATCTTAGCCAAAAGGCCAAGAAGAGTAGATAGACATACAGGCGTCTGGAATTTATTCACGTGCTGGAAGATGTAAACGCCTATATCGGATTAACTAAAAGTTCCTGTTCCGCTCGTCAAATCAAGTGGATAATGAGATGTAAATTGTAAAATACGATAAATATAACTTTCAAAGAAGAGAAATACCTCTCTCAATTTTGATTTGCCATAAAGTAAGGATTCAGTGTTTACATCGAGAATTGATCCATGCCACAACAATGTACGTTTGTTATAAATACTCCTACAGAAAACGGTGATTTCTAATATGTATGGATTTCCGGTGTGGATTGAATATGGAAAGCGTCAAAAGCAGATTTCCTTCGGGAATGAAACACGAACCTTTCTGTGTAGCTAACTTATCATAAGCATATCTTTATACTACTACTAAAACTACTACTACTGCTACTACTACTTATATTTACTCATGTATTGAGCACTGTTAAGGTAAATACTGAAACAAAAATATATATTCGTAATACATGTTATTTTATAATATATATATATATATATATATATTATAATATAAAATGAAGTAATAAAATAAGGTGTCAATCAAATTTTATTAGAATTCAAAGTTCATGCAAAGCATCCTTAAGTCCTTAGCTCATGAGTTTTCAAAGATAATTCTTCTCTTCAGAGGACCATTACCGCAGTTATACTACTACAGGCAATAAAATTACGCTTTGAAAATATATAAAAAATTATATACACAAATATATAAAAAAATACATAACATCAAACATATCAATCCAAAAACATACTTTTGTTGAATCCATACAGTCCATCCAGGTCATATAAGTTGAGAAGCATAATCAGGAAGGACATTACTCCAAGATACAAACAGCAGTCCAAATATGTGAAATTGAAGGGGCCGGCAAGGTTATCCATTCGCGAAATGTGTCCATATTCAATGTTAATGATAAATAAATAAATAAATCAATCAAAATAATACAAAAAGTCCAATCAAAGTTCCGAGATCCCAACATGTGCAAATGCAATCAAATCCAAATTCGTTGTTAAATTAGAAAACCAGCTAAATCCGAATTGAGCAAAACAAGACGGACTCCCATCACATCTAGCCAGAAGAGCGAAAAATATATAAAAATATATTTTTCGCTCTTCTGGCTAGATGTGATGGGAGTCCGTCTTGTTTTGCTCAATTCGGATTTAGCTGGTTTTCTAATTTAACAACGAATTTGGATTTGATTGCATTTGCACATGTTGGGATCTCGGAACTTTGATTGGACTTTTTGTATTATTTTGATTGATTTATTTATTTATTTATCATTAACATTGAATATGGACACATTTCGCGAATGGATAACCTTGCCGGCCCCTTCAATTTCACATATTTGGACTGCTGTTTGTATCTTGGAGTAATGTCCTTCCTGATTATGCTTCTCAACTTATATGACCTGGATGGACTGTATGGATTCAACAAAAGTATGTTTTTGGATTGATATGTTTGATGTTATGTATTTTTTTATATATTTGTGTATATAATTTTTTATATATTTTCAAAGCGTAATTTTATTGCCTGTAGTAGTATAACTGCGGTAATGGTCCTCTGAAGAGAAGAATTATCTTTGAAAACTCATGAGCTAAGGACTTAAGGATGCTTTGCATGAACTTTGAATTCTAATAAAATTTGATTGACACCTTATTTTATTACTTCATTTTATATTATAATATTAATGCTCTATCCAGTATATTGAGCTTCAGTTTTTTTATCCGGATGTTTCACTAATTATAAGATATTAGTTGACGCTTATATCTTTTGTTGGATTGCTTCATATATATATATATATATATATATACCAATATTTTTTGAATAAATATTTATCATTATTACTTACAGACTCCGGTGTTTAATACTTATGCAATCTTTAGTGTAAGAGATGTTAATTCATGCCGGTCGAAAAATTCGAACCCAGTTGCAAAGTAACTTTTTTTATATGTATATAGGAAGGGTTAAATGAATTCTCCGAACATAACATGTTTGCCTCTATTTTTATGTTCTCTTACAAAGATTCAAATCAACATATAATGATACTAACCTCATGCCTAGAATCCTTATTCTAATATTGATCAAAATCAATTACATGATTTTGGTTCAAGAAAAGGTCTCAAATTTAATGCTTAAGCGTAAGGGGACTTAAAGCGAAATTCAACTTCAAGGTATCTAACTTCATTAGTGTCTAGTAACTATGGATTAAATCTAATGCAAATCTTATATATTTGACTTTTAAAATGGGAGCTTGTGCGCACGTCATGCCTCTATAATGGCTTCCAAATACTGAAAATAAACTGAAATGTGAGGAATATTCATTAATCGATGGCTCATACGTACTTGCAAGATTTCACAAAAATCAGAGGTATTTTAATTTTCACGAAAGGATTCCACCCTCGTTTTACTCAATTTGCATAAAACTAAATTAAATTAAATACAGCCTACATTACAACCTATTACGATTAGCAGCTATCACCCAAAATTCGTAATGATCATTTAATAAGTCTAGTTGTAATAAGGTACATGCAAGTATATATATATATATATATATATATATATATGTGTGTGTATATATATATATATATATATATATATATGTATATATATATATATATATATATATATATATATATATATATATATATATATATTATTATTATTTCAAACAATACCTGCCAAATTAATACCTGCCGTTGCAAGGAAACACGTGACATCCAGCTCGCTGGGCTAAAGAATATCGAGCGTGATCTTCAGCCGATCGAATTAATGTATAGTGCTATTTGAAATAAAATATTATTATCTTATCTAATTTATCCTATACAAAAATACATTATATATATATATATATATATATATATATATATATATATATATATATATATATATATATATATATATATAAGAATAATATTATTTTTGAAGGCGATAACAATGCGTTGTTAAAGTGACACATACGACACGTGGAATCGAAAAACAAAACAAAGTGACAATATTGAAAAGTCAATAATTTTCAAATATTTTTTTTTTATTTACCAGTGTATCGTGACCGTGGTGTTGGGTTGGAGTGTGTCCTTTTCATTATTTTTTTTTTTTAATTTTCGAGGGTATCCCTCATCCTCAGAATAAAATAAATACTACCACTCGTTGGAGTGTGTTTTTTTGGGGGTTTTTTTTGCCAAAAGCCGGGGCCGGAAATGTTGGTTTGTTTTTAGTAGCAGGTCCGCAGAAGTTTGTTTATTTATTTTTTATAAATTCTTATTTGCTATTTTAACCGTTGCTGTTTATTTTGTTAGTAAATATACTGAGTAATTTATTTTTTATTTATTTATTTATTTATTTATTTATTTATTTTATTTTTTTTATATAACGTTGTTTGTTTTGTTAATAATATACTGAATAATCGTTATCTCGGTGGTAGGGGCTGATAACTCGTGTGAGTCAAGCTTTGTTTGTGGGAGTTATGTCCCTTTAGAGTTTTAGTAATTTCGTTCTATAAATTTGTTTGCCGTGTGTGTGTAGTAGCAGATGTGATTGGGTGGGTGAGGAATATATATATTGAGAAAAAAAGAATGACAGACAGACAGCCAGACATACATACAGACATACAGAGAAATAGAGGAGAGATGGTTAGACGGATGAAGTAGACCATTACATTTCCATACCAATAAAAAGTACGTACCTCTTCTCGTGTGCGTGTATATGTGTGTATATTTTTCGCCTCGACGTGACTTACACCTTATTATTTTTATTTACAATTCATCGATTTTTATTGAAAATCTTATTTCATCAAAAATAATTTAATTACAAAATTAAATCCACCATAATGCATTTCATTATCTTCATAAATAATAGAGCTATTCTAATATTTTGTTAATAACAACAAACAAAAAGAATTACTTTGTGACCCTTCGAAATTAGTAAGAAATTTGGAAGCACTTCATTGTCGAATAGAATGTCCTTTTGGGCTTTAAATGCTTCGCAAACTCTCATGTATTGAAAGCTTTGTATGCTATTTTCATAGATGTATGATTAGAGATAAAAACAACATACCATATTAAAATTAGTTATATTTTTATAGGGCTTTTGTTTAATTAAAAGTTTAAGGGCCAAACAATAAGATAATTAGTATATTTAATTGTTAAAATCCAGTTAAAAATGATTTGTTAAAAATAGAAACAAATGTCATAGTAAAACATTGAAAGAAAAATGAAAGTCAAAAGACTTGCGGGCAACTCCCGGTAAGGACAGTCATAAATCTATAAAAAAAAATGACCACCCTACGTAGGTAATACATTCGTACGATGCTAGTATGTCTTACTGCTTTTTCAGTTCATATAAGAACCCTTGGTTTTCTTATACGTCCACTCTGTATACGTCGTGTTTTATATGTCCCAGTTTATTTTGTTTGCTTTTATTTTAATAACATACGTCGTTGATGTCATTGTATATATGAAAAAAGAAAGAAATGACCGATCGAGCAGCCAATTCGCTTTCAACAGTGAGTATTAAAAAAGGAGGCGGCGTGTTGCATCGTAGCGCCATCTGTTGTCATTCGTCCTGCACTCGAATAAGCAATATGGCCGTGTGACGCCATTGCATTAAAGCTGTAATAAATTTCATGTCCAACATTTGCTACTTTCAGAGAAATACTTAGAGCAGAAGAGATTAAAATATTTTTACAGTCTTCTTATCACTTTCATAATATTCTTCGATTTTTTTTGCATGTCGGTTTTACGACAAACCAACCATTTTTAAAAACTGAATCACAACAAGTTTTGTAAAATATTTATGTTGTCTGGGTAATTGAACACAATTTGCTATTTTACCCATATCTAGGTGAAATTAACGGCTTTATAGCTTTTCTAACCGTTAATTGTTATTATAGTGAAATATTTGGTGGTTTTTCGTTTTGGTTATTTTATTGGTGTTTTCTGCACTGAGGTTATATAACATAGTAGATCAGAGTTATATTTGATTTAAAGTGATTTCTGGAGCATATGAAATCTTACACACGTTTCTGGAAAATGTCAGAGCAGACTTGAACAAATTAAAATTGCTGCATGAATATCATGTCTTCGAATTAACTTGCAAGATGAAAACAATACAATATCATGATAATCTATCTTAGAATAATTCACCCAAATTGACAGTCATTCATATAATTATTAAATATCTACACTCTCTCTCTCTCTCTCTCTCTCTCTCTCTATATATATATATATATATATATATATATATATATATATATATATATATATATATATATATATATATACATATATATATATATATAGTAAGTTATGAAATATATTTATGGCAATAAGGCTACACGGACACTTCCGTGTTTTATCCCCGTAGGGAATCGTCAGGCTAAAATGCGTGTTACGAGGTGTGTTTATACATACACGTGGTGTTTAATCTAGCTCGCTAACACATTATATTCTTTGTTATTAACTCCCATTGGTTAATGTTTCCATTAGCAGCAACTGTAGGACAGTTTTAGTTTTTTTAAATGTTTTATGCAAGGGATTGGTTAAGGATAATTTTTGTCGATGAGATTTAGGAATTTCTTGCCCAGTTTAGTTTTTAGCATTTGATTATAGGGTCGGATATACCAGATTATATTTCGTTTTCTTCAATATTTAATTGTATTATAATTATTCGTGTCCTGTTACATTGAATTTCGATATCATGCTACCTATTATTTTTAGAGTTGTGTTGTAAATGTTGCTTCAGAGTTTCGTTGCAATAAATATTGAAATAATCGATGCATAAAATATTATATCTCCTCATAAAATTTTATGTGGATACATGAAATAATATATATATATATATATATATATATATATATATATATATATATATATATATATATATATATATATATATATATATATATATACAGGGTGGGCAAAAATAAGGGTCCTATTTATAAAAATTCATAACTTTTTTATTTATTGATTTTTTTTTTTTTAGAATAAGTAAAGGACCCCTTCCGAAGCAAGCATGAGCCGTATTAGCCCTAAGGAACGCACCCTCATTTAGAAAACATTATTTTTGCTTAAAAAACTCAAAACAGTGTAAAAAACAATACCTTAGTTTTTGTAAGTTTTAAGAAGTGTTTTTCGGCTAAAATTTGTTTTGTTTATTTCAAAAAATCTCGGAAGGGTCAGTCTACACACACATAAAGTTTGGTGAGTTTAACTTTTATTTTGTGGAAGTTATTCAAATTCAAGTTATTCAAATTTAAAGATAGGAGCCTTATTTTGGCCCACCCTGTATATATATATATATATATATATATATATATATATATATATATATATATATATATATATATATATATAGTACTTAAATGGTTGCTGTTTCCTAGATGTTAATTCAATGACATTCTAGTCTTTATAAAATAGTGCTCAATAACAGGTAAAACTGTATTATAGTATGTTATTTAAAAAGATAAGATTCTATCACGGAACGATCTACGTGTGTGTGTGTGTGTGTGTGCTGTGTAAATGTATCAATTTCTGTATATACACATGTGTATGAATGTATATATGTCTAAACATGAAGGTGTGCGTGAGTATATATATAGATACATGACTTTGTTTATGAGGATGTATGCCTTGCTACTTTCACTATATTCCTCTCCCCTCCCCGCTCAGCTAAACGCTACGCGTGAATGTAATCCACTAATTGCTTTTAGTAAATGTGAAATGACGTCAAAATGTTGGACTTAGTACAAAGTTACTACTGAAACATGTATGCACATATATAGGCAATAATGTTCGTATAAATAACATTTACTATATATATATATATATATATATATATATATATATATATATATATATATATATATATATATGTATATATATACATATATATATATATATATATATATATATATATATATGTATATATATATATATATATATATACGAACGAAACCGGTAAAAATTGTTTTTTTGTTTTTCTCCTGCATTCTAACCTGTTTTCCGTTTATCTATTTTCAAACATTTTGTCTACCACGGCATTTCATTTTCATGACTGATCGTGTATCATATATATATATATATATATATATATATATATATATATATATATATATATAGATATAAAGCTGAGATTGAATCTCGTCAAAAGCTGTAAAAAGACAAAGACAATTCAATTAACTTATAAAATGCAGTTTTTTTACTTCTCATTCGAATAACTGAATTGTTGGGCGCATGGATTTAGATGCCGGGTTATTAGACCTGAGCTCTAAGCTTCAAAACCATTCGCGGGTCAGTTGTGTATAGCCACCCTGATAAGTTTTTATCAGACGAAACAAGCGCTTCTCTGTGGATATACAAATGTAATTATTAAATTATATATATATATATATATATATATATATATATATATATATATAAACTTGTACGCCTGTGCATGTTTGCACGAATAAATATACATGTATATCTATATAGATATGTGTATTCGCTTCATAGTTCTACTCGCACCACAAATTGAAAAGTATTTTTTTAAATCAGCGGGGGCGTAGAAATGCCTGGTATAGTACCAGTCGGTAGGATAGACCCGGACGTTTTGTTAGATCATCCATGTAAGAGAAGGAAACTCTGATATAAAACCTCTACATCGTATTTCAGTCATCTTGTCTCGGCTTGTCACTTGTTGCAAACGAACAGTTTTAAAATAAAGAGGTTTATTATGCATGAAGGTAATAATGGTGGAGAAGGAAAACTGAAATAACAGGGGTGACGTCACTGGAAGCAGGAAAGGCTGGTATGATGTCACTGCTACCCGAGCAGCTTGAGAAGTCGTCACACGGGATTTTATGTGGACGTCCCTAATGTGTAAGAGTGCGCTTCATGTCGACCCGGTCCGTGTGAACGTGTCCAAGCGCTGGATCAGCACGGATCAAGGAATCTACAGTAACCGGAATGGCAGGATGTTGATAGACACTAGAAACAGGAGCTGGAAAAGGTGATGCCGGAACGATGAGCAGGCGTTTCTTGAAAGAGCTATGGCAGGAGCCGCTGGGAGCTGCAGAAAGTTGATGCAAGTGTAAGCTTGAACTGCAGGAAGCTGGTGTAGGAGTGAGATGGAGCTGCAGGAAGCTGATACTGACACTGCAGGGAGCTGGTGCAGGTGTTTCAAGAGTTAGCTGGAGCTGCAGGAAGTTGATGCAGGTGTGAGCTGGAACAGGCGCTGCAGAAAGCTGGTGCAGGAGTGAGTTGGAGCAAGCGCTGCATGAAGGTGATACTGCAGGAATGAGCTGGAGCAGGTACGACTGGAAGCTGGTGCAGGCAGGCTGAAGTCAAGTAGATGGAGCAGGCAGTAGCAAATGGTGAAAAAGTTTATCGCATTTAGTAGTTAGATTTTTGTTAGCCCTGATAAAGGCTGTTTGATTGCTGCTGCTGCTGCTGCTGCTTTCTGGCTCTACGACTGGTCTACTCAGTCGGAAGTGGGGGTCCCTAACCCCTGGATTAATCGAAGGTTATTTATCTTCCTCCAGCGCTCGAGAATTTGAGCACTCCGGTCATTAAAAATTGCCTGGGCAGTCCCGTCGGCATTCCCCGGTATGGGGCGCCTCAGGCGATTAGCAATAAACTAACCCCTTCCCAAAGGGTGAGAAGGCAAAGGTGTCGTACAAGCGTGCATCATGTCCATCTACATGTAAGGATACGCTTACCTGATATGCAATGGTAAAAGTCAAATAAGCAAGCATCAAACAGTGGGAAGAAAAAGAGAGAAAAGAACGAAAAAGAGAAAAGTTAAAATTAAAAAAACTCACATAGTCTTTTTCTCCCCCATTTCATTATTCCCAAATGCCACCTGAGGGAAGGATCAAATGCTAATTCTGCCTGATGGGATCTCAGATTTTTACTTCTGTAGATCGATAACATCGACATGCCAGTGTCGCAGATTTTTAACAAGTTAGTTAGAATAAAAACAATCATATACATAAAGCTCTATTTCATATTGAGCACATTTTATAAACCCGGTTGGAATTTTTTAGATTCCTATACAGTGGATATTTACTTTATCTGGATTACTATATATATATATATATATATATATATATATATATATATATATATATATATATATATATATATGGTAAAATGAAAAAGGAAAACCAAAAACTGGATGTTTTTTATGTGTACATCAACGTTTCGTCTTTATTTATAAGACTTCATCAGGATGATGATATAGGGAAAAGATATCATGCAAGCACAGATACATGTAGGGTAGACATGTTGGGAAGAAAAATAAAATAAAATGAAAAATAATGGCAGCGTCTTGCTGGACGTCCGTACTTGTTAGAGAATGAAAATGAGTGGGAGAAAAAGGGGAAGGGTGGAGAGAGCAAGGACTACTGTGGCTGGCGATGAGAGAAAGAGGTGGGGGATGAGCAGGGGTAAAATGGATGGCAGAGAGAGATTGGAGGAAGAGGGGGAGGGGGTGTTTGACCAGATGGTTGTGGTCGAGATTGAAGGGGAAGAGTGAGTTGGAATGTTTGTGTGTGGGGGGTGTATGCAGGGAAAATGGGGATGGGTAGAGAGGGGGGGCTGTGATTTTGGTGGATGGGCGAAAGTTATGGTCTTAGAGAGCGTTTGGAGAAAATGAGGGAATTTAAGAAGAGGTATGGGAGAAAATAGATGAGAGGGGGAAGAGCGAGGATTTGTCGTGATAGGGTGTGAAATATTTGAAATATTTGGAAAATGATAGCAATGAGTGAGGGATTGGAGTGGGTGGGGAGGGGGGTGATTGAAAGGGTGGGTGAGGAATATTTGAAATATTTGGAACATGAGAAAGTTTATTTGGACTGTAGTATTAAAAATGTGAGGGAAAAAAGTGAGGAAAAAAAAAAAAAAAAAAAAGAGAAGATTCAGGGAGAAGAAGGAAGGGTGTGGGTGAATGGAAGAGTGTCATAAGGTTAGAGATGAAAATAAAAGTTAGCCATGATCAGGCAAAAGACTTTGTTCTGTGAGGATGATCTTGCTTATTAAGGGTGATAGGTTAAAGAAACCATTTCGCTGCTTGATGGTAGTGGAGGATGTGATGAGGGCAGTTTCCAATAATCTTCGCCGAGATTTGTTGTGGATGTGTTTAGTGATTTTGGCTTGTTCAAATTTGAATGCATGACCATATTCTAGAGCATGGGAGAAAAGTGCACTAAGAGGGTTGTTGTTTTTTATGTCCCTTTTATGTTCATTTAATCGTTTCTTTAATTCACGTTGTGTTTCTCCCACGTAGAATTGATGGCAATCATTGCAAGGGACAGTGTATAAGCCGGCATGGGATGTGGGTGTTTTTTGGAAATGTCTAGATGTGTTTAAAGTTTGTTTTATGGATTGAGAAGTGGTTTGTACTATTGGAATGCCTAGTTTGTTGAGCGTGTTGCATATGGATGTGTTATTGGAATGCGTGGGTAGGAGAAGGGGTCTGTCTATGAGAGAGGTGTTAGGGGTTTGATTTTTTTGTGTGGTGTTTCTGGAGAATATTTGGAAGGCTTTTTTCTTGGCATTTAATATGAAATGTGTGGGCTATTGCAATGTTTTTAGGGAATTAAAAATGTATTTTATTTCTTCATCTATGTGTGGGGGGCTACATATTCTAAGGGCGCGTAGGAAGAAGCCTATAATTATACCTGTTTTGATCTTGCTATGATGGTGGGAGTAGAAATGTATGTAGTCATTTTTGTGAGTGTTTTTGCGGTGTACCTTAAATTCTAGTTTATTGTTGGACTTAATTATAAGAGTATCAAGGAAGGGAATAGAGCCGTTTATTTCAGTCTCATGGGTGAATTTTATGGAGGGTTCTACTGTGTTGAGTTTATCCTTAACATGAATGATTTGTGTGTCTGTGGGGAGGAAAATTAAAATATCATCTATGTATCTAAAGTATTAGATGTTAGGAGGTAGTCTATATTTGAAAGGACCGGATTCTAAGAATTCTAAAAAGAGGCAGGCCAATACACCGCTAAGGGGGTTGCCCATGGGGAGTCCAAATTTTTGTTTGTAGAATACTTCGTTAAATTGGAAATATGTTATGTCAGTGATGAGTCTAATTATTTCCATAAAAGTGTTGGGGGGAAAAGGTAGGTCGGTTTTTATTTTCTTTATATGTGTGTGAAGTAAGTGTAGGCATTTTTTTACAGGTACGTTAGTGTAGAGCGAAGTTACATCTAGGCTGTGTATATTTTTATTTTCTACGTTGATGTTTTTTATTCTGCTAAGAAGGTCGCCTCTTTCTCTCATCGCCAGCCACAGTAGTCCTTGCTCCCTCCACCCTTCCCCTTTTTCTCCCACTCATTTTCATTCTCTAACAAGTACGGACGTCCAGCAAGACGCTGCCATTATTTTTCATTTTATTTTATTTTTCTTCCCAACATGTCTACCCTACATGTATCTGTGCTTGCATGATATCTTTTCCCTATATCATCATCCTGATGAAGTCTTATAAATAAAGACGAAACGTTGATGTACACATAAAAAACATCCAGTTTTTGGTTTTCCTTTTTCATTTTACCATCACGTCGGATTACCTTCATCCTTCTCTTCCCATATATATATATATATATATATATATATATATATATATATATATATATATATATATATATATATATATATATATATATACATATATATATATATATATATATATATATATATATATATATATATATATATATTAGTGTGTGTGTGTGCGCGCACGCACGCGCGTTCTCTCCCGTGTGTGGGCCGGAACATGGAAATTATCATATAGGAAAATATGTTTCTTTAAGCCTTTATTAAGGCAAGCATGTAGAAGAAAAACTATGATATAGAACCTGCGACGACATTTTTTCTCATGATGTAGACTCATTCTTGGTTTTAAGATAAGGTTGCAGTCTATAAAGAGTGGAATTGGTTCGTTGCAAAACATTTTATCACTTAACTAATCTTAACGCACAGGTTTTATTAATCAAGCTCGAACACGAGCTTGCAGCTATCACACACACACACTCACACATTCACACACACGTATATATATATGCACACACACACACACACACATATATATATATATTATGGCAAACATTATTAAATAACACAGACTGTTTTTGCTTGATAAGACCTTTTCCATTTTAAAAATTTTCCGAATTCGTGAATTTCAACGCTTTGTTAAGTTAACTCCGAAGTTCCAGGTATCCGTTTCATGTGCGGCTGCATCGTGTAGTTTAAATTGTGTGTATTTAGGCAGCATATTTTCATTGAAGCAAACATTATTAAATTCACGAATTCGGAAAATTGAAAACATAAAAAAGTGTTAGCAAGCAAAAATACTCCGTGCTACTTAATAATGTTTGCCTAAATGAAAATATACTTCCTTAATACACTATATATATATATATATATATATATATATATATATATATATATATATATATATATTAGAAATAATATTTGTCCGAGAACGGGTAAACTTTTGCACCATTTTTCGTCCTCTTACAAAGATTAAAATTAAGATATAATTTTACTAAATATTATGTTAAGAATCTTTATATCATCCAGTTTTTAAAAAATTCTAGACTTCTGATTTTGGAGAACATCTTAAAACTTGGAAAATTACTTCTTTGCTTCGACATTAAACTTCAAGACAACTCACCTTATCTTTCATAGTCTTAAGCTCTTCTAAGACATCTGAGTTGCAACTTTAGCGATTCCAGTTTTGGAACCCTGACTTCACTCTCTTAAACGTTTAACTGGTTATCCAAAGAATTTAACTTGATTTCATTCAGTCTAGTTATTTTTAGTCTGAATTTTGTGTCTTTACGTGCTTTTATTTCTGCAGACAATTTACTTTTAGTCAATTTCATACGATTTTTAAATGGTTAAAACAAATCCCTTCTTTCGTTTTTCTGACTCGGTCGTCAGATTTTTCTATTTGCTGACCAAACATCTGGGTTGGTAACCCCCATAGGTTGAACCGCTGCATCGAGTCTGTGCCAAATAAATCGTTGGTATTTCTTAATACGAACATTTCTACTTTTTTGTAGTTCTGTTAAAAGTAACGTCGGTAATAATTTCACTCTCGAATTTAATTTTGTTCACAAGTAGTGGCTTTTTTCTTGGTTCTTAGCATAGCCGGTTTATCCAACCTTTTCCAATGTATGCATGCTCATTATCGACACGTCTCAACTAGAACCTAATTGTAATTTTACATTATATTTAGGATTTTTACCTGTACATATTTTCGTATAATTCTGCCGTCCTAGTCGTTCGTTTATGTGGATTGAACCCGAGTTTCATTTCCTCTATTCGTTCTGTAATCTGAACTCTTGGATCCAACTTTATTACAAGTAAAACAAGATTTAAAACGGTATGAGCAATCGATAACGTAAAATTAAAAGGAAAAAACTATACACATATTACGGTTGTATACATTATAAATTATTTCGACCCTATTTGTTTTTTTACGTTGTTGTCTATACATCTGAGGAGACCTAATTGAAGGGTCGAAATAATTTATAATGTATACACCCTTAATGTGTGTATAGTTTTTTCCTTTTAATAATTATCTCTCTATACATATATATATATATATATATATATATATATAAACACACATTCGTCTTTATAGAGTGGAGAATAGATTGTTACATAACATTTCCTACTAGATGCTTTTGCGTGTTATGACTTTTCATTAAAAAATATTCCTTAAAATAAAATCATGATTGATGTTACATATTTTATCGAGATCGCTGATTGTTGAAATAAAATATGCCAATATGATAAAACTAACATAGATTGGGTTGTTGAATTGTTTGTTTACTTGTTTATACCCACTAGTTGAGTGGTGCTGGTGTAGTACCCGTGTATGCACATTTCTATCTGTATCTAGCTTGTTTCGCTTTATAGTTAGCATGGACAAAAACATTTGTAAAATTCTGTCGAAAAATACGCTATTACGTATTTGCATAAGAAAATAAGTAACTACGATGAATGTATTTATGTATTGGTTTCATTAGTAAAAAAAACATTAGAAATTATATTTTTAAGCAAAAATGATTCGCTTGAAACTAATGCTGAATACATTTTATGTCTATTTTTTGATAGATTATAAAAAAGATCACTTAATAAGGAATAGTTTTATGTAATCTTTTTTATGTTATGTTAATTTGCTTAAATTTATAAATCCCGTATACTGTTATAAAATACGCTTCGGAATTTTTTAGATGAGGGTTTATAATAATAAACGTTGTGATAAAAACACCCAAGATGAGAACAGTAGTCCGAATATAGCAAATTCTACGACTTATAAAATACTTTAAACTTCCATGAGATTTGAACTCGGTTATTGACATCGTAAGTACTAATGTCTTAGTAATGTGTGCTCTGCCTATTCCTTGTTTGTTTCTATTTTCGTATGAACAGACACACTCTAAAAAAATTACTTTTCAATAATTTGTTTATAGATCGTGAGAGACACGATAATACACAGAACGAGATCAACATGGTCTTGGTAATAAATATCCGCTCAATCTAATATTTTTATATAAAACAAAATCCGAAGTTTTATTCAATATAGTAAACAGACAGATTTCTGTTGGTGTTATGGATTTATTACAAAGTATCGGTCTTAATTTAATATTATCATTGCATTTAAAATGATCAGAAGTTTCATTCAGCTTTTTAACGACGCATCTTTACTAGTATTATTGCCTTTTTATATTAATGAGTCATGGCTGAAAGGCCACCCCAGAATAGAAGTTAATGCGTTTGTCAGTTGGATGATAAACAATACTATGAGAGGATTGAAACAAATTTAGGTAGAATGGGCAGAATTTGGTTAGTTAAGAACACGGCTTGACAAGTATTTATTAACATCGGACTTGAAAACGACCATATTGTTGTGAGCAGGGAACCAGTCCTTATTACTAAGTATCGGACTTTATTTAAAATTTTAAATATCTATATATTTGAATCAGATATTCGCGTTATGAAATTGTTTTCTTATAAAAGCGTCCATAAAGAATACTAAATCCTCAAATGACAAACTTCTGTTTACCTCGAATCTGGGAGAGGGGGTACACTGTTCGGAAATTACTTTTCTAAAATGTCAACGAACGTAACGTCACCCGAGTTAACTTGATGTTTTTAAAGATGACAGTCAGCAGGCATTTAAATATGGAGGACCGGGTCGATCGGGTCCTTGGGTTTTAATATTTTCTGTGCATTGTTTAAGTGTGGATAAAAAGAGACATATTTTTGTGCCAGTCATTACGCCCATTGCCGACGGTTTTTGTCTGGCAAAATATTTACTAAATTTGTTGTCTAGTCGAGCGGAAATATGATTTCGAGCCATCGCAGATGTTGCCTTGGGTAACATTTCGTTTCTTTTTATCTGCTTTTATTTCGCTCTTCAATTTCGACATGCAATAAAAAAAGAGGCGATTCACATAAAACTTCTCGCTCGAACAAAGACACACGTGTACGAAGGCCGCCATTACTTCTCTATTCTGCAATCTTTGTACATTGATAAAGAAAAGGAAGACCAGTTGAATTATATATATATATATATATATATATATATATATATATATATATATATATATATATACAGAGAGAGAGAGAGAGAGAGAGAGAGAGAGAGAGAGAGAGAGAGAGAGAGAGAGAATGGTAGTTTGCTTAAAACATTGCTTGGAATTGTAATATGATATAATACATATAAGAAAATTTAAAACATAAAATAACATTTCAAGTAATATGGAATGGTGGATAAGCATATAACAAACTAGTTAACATAATGACATCGACAAACATCTAAAATAAACCGATATATAGATTAGCGACGGTTAGCCATATATATTTATATATGTATTTATTAAACTATTTGATTAAATGCTTATCTACTAATTCCATATACTAATCACTATTTTATATATATATATATATATATATATATATATATATATACAATAAAAATGACTGAACGGTATGTGTCGCACGTTTAAACTCGCTATTTATCTGGAGATATTACTAAAATATTCATATAAAATCATAGAATCATGTCAGTAATTTTATTTTCATATATTATTATTATTATTATTATTATTATTATTATTATTATTATTATTATTATTATTATTATTATTATTATTATAATCATCATTATTATTATTATTATTATTATTATTATTATTATTATTATTATAATCATCATCATCATTATTAGTATTATTATTATAATCATTATTATTATTATTATTAATATATCAAATTGATTCTTGATAATCCAGATATTATAAACTAACACCCTTGCTGTCTAGAAAAATAAACAAACCTTTTCGATCTATATCCGACTTATTTCGGTTTTGTTTTGTTTTTGTTCTTCACAGCGTCCAGCGATCCGGAACTTCGCATTGCCTTCAACCTTTTTAAAGACTTTTATTATTACTCCCAGCAATGCTTCCAGCAAACTACCAATTTATATATATATATATATATATATATATATATATATATATATATATATATATATATATATATATATATATATATTAGAAAATTTAAATCCAGGACTGCGAACTAAATAAATTTAAGGTTATTTAGTAATATTACCCACGCACACAACAGCATTAAAAAACAGCTTAATACATCACACACTCACACACACACACACACACACACACACACACATATATATATATATATATATATATATATATATATATATATATATATATATATATATATATAGTCTAAAGAAGCTTTGAGTCATTAAAAAAAAAATGTAAAATGCAGTTTAAATTTCCAGACAAACTAACTAAATCCAAGTTATTGCAGACTTAACATTCGTTGGAAAATTAATAAATGAAAAAATACAAGTAAAAAAAAAAAAAAATAAATAAATAAATAAAAAAATAAAAAAGGGGGGGTTAATTATCTAAGAGTGAAACAAAAACAGGAGACCTTAAGCGTCTAATATTAACACGGGGATCATCAGCTGTTTACCATGTAACTGTTTCGGAGATTTAAAAACAGGACAGTTATAATATTCATGGCTCTCCAATGGTACTGATTATAAGACCATTTCCCCAATAATCAAGTGTCGAAATAATTCAGCTTAAAATATCACTAATATATATATAAAAAAATATATAAAAAATAATAATAATGATAAAATAATAATAATAATATATTACCCTTAAGACTACCGTATGATATAGTAATTTGCATATCAAATAATATTAATTATAACAATAATAAAAAAATAAAGATGATAATAATACTATCTAAACACTATATCCAAGAACCATTCTGCAATATGGTAGCTAGCAATAAAATTATATAGGAATCAAAGTTGCATAAAAAAATAAATAAAAAATAAAGCTTAAGTACCTTTGGTACCAGAAATCCAATATCTTCAAGATGCATATTTCAACTTGTGTGTTAAATGAGGAATAATATTTCGGACGGACATACTCTTATAGAGATGCGTGGGCGCATTTAAAACTCATATTTAAAACGGAAACCCGAAAGACCAACAGAAATACTATTTCAAAATAAAACGAGACAGATCCTCTTGTATAAATACGTGACGGACATAGACTCTTATAGAGATGCGTGGGCGCATGTAAAACTCATATTTAAAACGGAAACCCGAAAGACCAACAGAAATACTATTTCAAAATAAAACGAGACAGATCCTCTTGTATAAATACGTGACGGACATAGACTCTTATAGAGATGCGTGGGCGCATTTAAAACTCATATTTTAAAACGGAAACCCGAAAGACCAACAGAAATGCTATTTCAAAATAAAACGAGACAGATCCTCTTGTATAAATACGTGACGGACATAGATTCTTATAGAGATGCGTGGGCTCATTTAAAACTCATATTTAAAACGGAAACCCGAAAGACCAACAGAAATACTATTTCAAAATAAAACGAGACAGATCCTCATGTATAAATACGTGACGGACATAGACTCTTATAGAGATGCGTGGGCTCATTTAAAACTCATATTTAAAACGGAAACCCGAAAGACCAACAGAAATACTATTTCAAAATAAGACGAGACAGATCCTCTTGTATAAATACGTGACGGGCATAGACTCTTATAGAGATGCGTGGGCTCATTTAAAACTCATATTTAAAACGGAAACCCGAAAGACCAACAGAAATACTATTTCAAAATAAAACGAGACAGATCCTCTTGTATAAATACGTGACGGACATAGACTCTTATAGAGATGCGTGGGCGCATGTAAAACTCATATTTAAAACGGAAACCCGAAAGACCAACAGAAATACTATTTCAAAATAAAACGAGACAGATCCTCTTGTATAAATACGTGACGGACATAGACTCTTATAGAGATGCGTGGGCGCATGTAAAACTCATATTTAAAACGGAAACCTAAAAGACCAACAGAAATACTATTTCAAAATAAAACGAGACAGATCCTCTTGTATAAATACGTGACGGACATAGACTCTTATAGAGATGCGTGGGCTCATTTAAAACTCATATTTAAAACGGAAACCCGAAAGACCAACAGAAATACTATTTCAAAATAAAACGAGACAGATCCTATTGTATAAATACGTGACGGACATAGACTCTTATAGAGATGCGTGGGCGCATGTAAAACTCATATTTAAAACGGAAACCCGAAAGACCAACAGAAATACTATTTCAAAATAAAACGAGACAGATCCTCTTGTATAAATACGTGACGGACATAGACTCTTATAGAGTTGCGTGGGCGCATGTAAAACTCATATTTAAAACGGAAACCTAAAAGACCAACAGAAATACTATTTCAAAATAAAACGAGACAGATCCTCTTGTATAAATACGTGACGGACATAGACTCTTATAGAGATGCGTGGGCGCATTTAAAACTCATATTTTAAAACGGAAACCTAAAAGACCAACAGAAATACTATTTCAAAATAAAACGAGACAGATCCTTTTGTATAAATACGTGACGGACATAGACTCTTATAGAGATGCGTGGGCGCATTTAAAACTCATATTTAAAACGGAAACCTAAAAGACCAACAGAAATACTATTTCAAAATAAAACGAGACAGATCCTCTTGTATAAATACGTGACGGGCATAGACTCTTATAGAGATGCGTGGGCTCATTTAAAACTCATATTTAAAACGGAAACCCGAAAGACCAACAGAAATACTATTTCAAAATAAAACGAGACAGATCCTCTTGTATAAATACGTGACGGACATAGACTCTTATAGAGATGCGTGGGCGCATGTAAAACTCATATTTAAAACGGAAACCCGAAAGACCAACAGAAATACTATTTCAAAATAAAACGAGACAGATCCTCTTGTATAAATACGTGACGGACATAGACTCTTATAGAGATGCGTGGGCGCATGTAAAACTCATATTTAAAACGGAAACCCGAAAGACCAACAGAAATACTATTTCAAAATAAAACGAGACAGATCCTCTTGTATAAATACGTGACGGACATAGACTCTTATAGAGATGCGTGGGCTCATTTAAAACTCATATTTAAAACGGAAACCCGAAAGACCAACAGAAATACTATTTCAAAATAAAACGAGACAGATCCTCTTGTATAAATACGTGACGGACATAGACTCTTATAGAGATGCGTGGGCGCATGTAAAACTCATATTTAAAACGGAAACCCGAAAGACCAACAGAAATACTATTTCAAAATAAAACGAGACAGATCCTCTTGTATAAATACGTGACGGACATAGACTCTTATAGAGATGCGTGGGCTCATTTAAAACTAATATTTAAAACGGAAACCCGAAAGACCAACAGAAATACTATTTCAAAATAAAACGAGACAGATCCTCTTGTATAAATACGTGACGGACATAGACTCTTATAGAGATGCGTGGGCGCATGTAAAACTCATATTTAAAACGGAAACCCGAAAGACCAACAGAAATACTATTTCAAAATAAAACGAGACAGATCCTCTTGTATAAATACGTGACGGACATAGACTCTTATAGAGATGCGTGGGCGCATGTAAAACTCATATTTAAAACGGAAACCTAAAAGACCAACAGAAATACTATTTCAAATTAAAACGAGACAGATCCTCTTGTATAAATACGTGGAGGCATATCAGTTAGCATGCATTTAGTCAGTGTATATAAAATGATAATGCTATCTAAAATGACTCGGAATGAATTGCAATAAGGTTGGGTGCTAACAGTTTCATTTCAGGTGGAAAATACATAGAAGTGAAGAAGAAAGATTCAAAATGTGTGTTTGTTGGGTCGACTTCGCTTTTTCCGTTTTACGTCTAATCAACCCTTCTACGGTTATTTAATACCAAAGTACGTTATCTACTCGAAACCATACACCAAAGGTGCTACTTGGCTTATTGCTGAGAGAGTAATTTACTCCTCTCCCGGAGTTAGGCACAAGGCAGGTTTTTATCCTACTCCCACAAGTAAGATGTGACCCAAGGTCGGGTCGGAAAGTGGGGGTTGAAAAGCCAGCGCCCAGAGGTGAGCACTCTGACCATCAAAAATTGCCTGGGCAGCCCCGTCGGCATTCCCCGGTAGGGGCGCCTCAAGCAGTAAGCAATTAACTTACTCCTCCCCAAAAAGGGGAGGCAAAGCCTGGGAGGGTGGACCTCCTAGAACTGCACAGGACAATCCCATAGACCGGCGTAAATCAAGCCCCGAAGGCCAAGACAATACCAGTCTATAGGGTGCAGTATCCATCGGAACAGATACTACACTTTGATCTCGACCAGAGTTGTCGAAAAATATTAGTCCGAGAATTTTTAACGCTGCACGTCACATTGCGTGGGGAATTATTCGTTCCTCTCAGATTGCCCGTCGTCTTCTTTGTCGGCAGAAACAGCATTTCGTCTTACACATTGACACATATGTTGTTGGCATGTTCATTGTGTGTGGCACTAACAGCCGAATCTATATTTTATCTCTTCTCTTTTTCTCTTTGTGACTGGAATAATAATAAAAACAATAAAAAAAGAACAACAATAACTCCATTATTTGCTGTGGGAATTGTTTTTTTTACAGCAATTTAGATCAAGATGCATTCTGGAGGATGGTAAAAGCCTCAGAAACAGCGTCCGATTACTTTGATGCCGAACTCACAACGAGGTAGAACCTATCTTTTCGTGTTTCGTATTTCATCCGATGACACAATTTCCGGTACACGTCAGCCTAACTTCTAACTTGACCTCCAATGGAAAATTACATATGCTTGCTTATTCTAATTGGAAATTTCCGTTTTAGTACTGTTTTGCAAATCCACGTCTATAGTCTGTGAAAGTATCTATTGTCTTGAAGATTTTAAGCGAGACCAAAACCGCGATGCACGTTATAATATTAAGCTGCAGCTTATCATAGATAGTGAAAAAAATAGTATGATATTTTGGCGATCAATTCACCACAGAAAAATAGGCAACGGTAAAAGAATGATGCAAAATAAGCCTATCGTTTCGAACTGTACTTTTCTCTTAAAGACCAGTGACCACAATCCCCAACATACATGAAGTGTGGAACACACATCTCTAACCTCTCACATTGAGATTAACGTATTTTTTAAATTAATAAACTAACTAAAAAACAACCATAAATGTGGTGGGGATCTGTTAGGGGTTTCGGATCAAGACTAGAATAAGGACCCCAGATCATTAACACAAGACGCGGGACATGTTTTGAAATCACCGGTTGACCTCGCAATACACGTGGTCTCTATTTACAAAACACTTGTAAATAAATCTTTTATTTATTTGAATAAATGCAGTATATTTCGGAATTTTTTTTTCTTTTAACATGTTAATATTTATTTTAAGGCAGAGAGTCCATAAATAAAAACAAAAAATATTAACATGTTTTCTTTTAAAACATGTTTTTGTGTCACTATTTACTTGCCTTCCCACGAGGGTAGAAATGGGGGGGGGGGTATGAAATATTTATCACTGTACTTAAGTAATCTTTCGTTTTGTAGGGTAAATCAGTTTATGAAGTTTTTTCCTTTTTTTTCTGTAAGCAACAATTATAAACAAATAAATAAAACTTCGTATTTGTTAAATCTTATTTCATTTGTTGCTTAGAGAAAAAAAAAGGACAAAAACTTCATAAACTTTAAATTGCTTCCGTTTAGAAACTGATTTTTGAAGTCTAACTCCGCCCTCGTGTGGAGGCAAAACGAAAGATTACAAGTCAGCCGATTTTTTATAAAGCGTATATATTTCGTTTATTTATTAAAATAACTTGCGTAATCTTCCGTTTTGCCTCCTCAGGCTAGGAGCAATGTGTAGTATGGAAAAATCCTTCTAAACTGAGGTAAGATCCAGAGTGCCCCTTTTTGGGAAGCTTGATTTTTCCCTACAAAACGAAAGATTACTTAAGTACGGTGATAAATATTTCATACCCCCCCCATTTCTGCCCTCGTGGGAAGGCAAGTAAATAGTTACACAAAAACATGTTTTAAAAGAAAACATGTTAATATTTTTTGTTTTATTTATGGACTCTCTGCCTTAAAATAAATATTAACATGTTAAAAGAAAAAAAAATCCGAAATATACTGCATTTATTCAAATAAATAAAAGATTTATTTACAAGTGTTTTGTAAATAGAGACCACGTGTATTGCGAGGTCAACCGGTGATTTCAAAACATGTCCCGCGTCTTGTGTTAATGATCTGGGGTCCTTATTCTAGTCTTGATCCGAAACCCCTAACAGATCCCCACCACATTTATGGTTGTTTTTTAGTTAGTTTATTAATTTAAAAAATACGTTAATCTCAATGTGAGAGGTTAGAGATGTGTGTTCCACACTTCATGTATGTTGGGGATTGTGGTCACTGGTCTTTAAGAGAAAAGTACAGTTCGAAACGATAGGCTTATTTTGCATCATTCTTTTACCGTTGCCTATTTTTCTGTGGTGAATTGATCGCCAAAATATCATACTATTTTTTTCACTATCTATGATAAGCTGCAGCTTAATATTATAACGTGCATCGCGGTTTTGGTCTCGCTTAAAATCTTCAAGACAATAGATACTTTCACAGACTATAGACGTGGATTTGCAAAACAGTACTAAAACGGAAATTTCCAATTAGAATAAGCAAGCATATGTAATTTTCCATTGGAGGTCAAGTTAGAAGTTAGGCTGACGTGTACCGGAAATTGTGTCATCGGATGAAATACGAAACACGAAAAGATAGGTTCTACCTCGTTGTGAGTTCGGCATCAAAGTAATCGGACGCTGTTTCTGAGGCTTTTACCATCCTCCAGAATGCATCTTGATCTAAATTGCTGTAAAAAAAACAATTCCCACAGCAAATAATGGAGTTATTGTTGTTCTTTTTTTATTGTTTTTATTATTATTCCAGTCACAAAGAGAAAAAGAGAAGAGATAAAATATAGATTCGGCTGTTAGTGCCACACACAATGAACATGCCAACAACATATGTGTCAATGTGTAAGACGAAATGCTGTTTCTGCCGACAAAGAAGACGACGGGCAATCTGAGAGGAACGAATAATTCCCCACGCAATGTGACGTGCAGCGTTAAAAATTCTCGGACTAATATTTTTCGACAACTCTGGTCGAGATCAAAGTGTAGTATCTGTTCCGATGGATACTGCACCCTATAGACTGGTATTGTCTTGGCCTTCGGGGCTTGATTTACGCCGGTCTATGGGATTGTCCTGTGCAGTTCTAGGAGGTCCACCCTCCCAGATTTCCAGTACTCTCTACCTCTTTCGATAACATTTGCAAATGACTTTGCATTATCGCAACAGTCGCTTACCATTAATTTCTCACTTACCATTGGTCTTCACTGAGATTTGGGTAGAAATACACCTCCATTAGTTCCCAATACTCTCCGCACTCTTCCAGTGGAGGTCTGTTTAGTGCTCTTACTTCCTCGGTCTTTCTATCCGCCTTGACCCATCGACTATTTTGTGTGGTATAAGCCGAGATTGATGCCTTTTTTTTTGGGGGGGGGGCATTTATAAGATTTCTTGCAGTCTCAGTTCATGTGGTGCTCCTTCCATCTTTCTGTTTTACTTCTGTCTGTAGTTTATGCGGGTTGGTTTCCGCATTCGACGAATTTCCTTAAGATTGCAACTGTTTTCATCATTGCCGTCCGTTGTATAGTCCTAGTCTTCCCTTTGATTCCAATTTCTCCTAGTCTTTTTCCCAGATTTTTTCGGGACTGTTCCTAGTGCTCCTACAATTATTGGTATAATATTGACTTTCTCATGTTCTATATTCCTTTCAGTTCTCTGGCCAGTTACGTGTATTTGCTTCGTTTTTCCATCTCTTTGATCTTCACTGGGACAGCAAAATCTACAATTTGGCAGTTTCGTTCCTTCTTTTAATTTATTATGACATCCGGTCTCCTTGCTTGTTTGAGTTTATCTGTTTGCACCTTCATGTTCCAAGGGATTTTGTGGTTTTCGTTTTTCAGTACTGTCTCCGGTTTGTGTTTGTACCATTTGTTTCTATGTTAAATATGCAGTATTTTACAGAGTTCCCAGTGTACTGCTTTCCCCACATATTCGTGTTTGTTTTTGTATTTTTTTGGGGGGGACAGGCTAGTTTACTGCATTCACTGATTATGTAATTTACCGTTTTATATCTTTGTCCGCAGAGTCTATATTTGCTGTTTTCCTGGGTTTTCTGATTTTTTTTTACTTTAATGTTGTTTGTTCTAATCGCATTGTTATGTGCAGCTGTCAGTAGTGATTTCATTTCTCTGTTCAAGTGTTTTTTTTCTTAGCCATGTCCAGGTGTTTTCGTGATTCTTTTCTCTTGTCATTCTTATGAATCGTCCATGTAGCTGTTTCTCTTCCCACTTTTCTTTTCTTGTCTTTTTGTTTCTGGTTTTGCTTCCCCCTGTGTTATTCATTTTCTGCTGTGATCAGTCTTTCTGTGTTCTGGGTTATCTATTTTTCCGTGTCATTTTTTATGCCTTCACCACAGTCTTACCAGTCCTCTTCCGCCTTGGTTCCTTTTCAAGTATAGTCGATCCGTATTATCTTTCGGGTGTAATGCATTAGGCATGGTCATTAATTTCCTCGGTTTCTGGTCAATATGCCTACGTTCTTCTTTGCCCAGCATATGAATGGTCCAGAGTATCTTATTAGTGATACTGCCCAGGTGTTGATTCCTTTAATTACGTTGAAACTATATTATTATTATTATTATTATTATTATTATTATTATTATTATTATTATTATTATTATTATTATTATTATTATTATTATTATTATTATTAATTTACTGACTACCAGTTCACACGAATAATTATCAGTGATCGCTCACTGGCAAGACCAAGTGGTGTTCCTTTCAGTCTGAGTGACAACAAACCTCTCCAGATCTTCGCTTACGTTGATCAATGTTGAAGCAACTGTGTCGCTACAGCCGTTTACCACTGATAACAGTCGTTGACTTCCTCTGGAATATAGTAACAATAAGCCCCCTCAATATTCTAGTCCTCCCGATGTCCTTCCAGTAAAGAACTGGATCGGGCTCGCCCTTTTGGCTCTTTCCATCTATTTATTCATTTCTCTACAATTTTTGATGGTACCAACCGAATTTTGTGTGAACGTGTTTTTTTTCTTGAGTGGAGGGCTCTCAGATTATTGGTTAATTTCTTGCATATTTAATCTGTCAGTTTCAGTTATTATTATTATTATTATTATTATTATTAATAATAATAGTAGTAGTAGTAGTAGTAGTAGTAGTAGTAGTAGTAATGGTAGTAACCTTAGTATAGTTTCTTTATGACACGTCCGTTATGTCAAAAGTGCTGCATGCTTAATTTGTACATTGATGTCGAGTAATTTCGGAGGCTATAACAGCATTCACATTTTACCGGATTATGATACATACGACATCTGAATGATCATTGATGCCAAGTTATATAAAAATTTTGTCGAGTAGTTTAGAAGGCTGCAAGTTACTAATGATCATTCATGACAAGTTATATAAAAATTCTGTCGAGTAGTTTGGGAGGCTACAAGTGACTTACGTGCATATTCACAAAACATGTTCAATGATAATATAGATTTAGTTTTTGTATTGAGTCATCTATCGCTCAGGGTGTTTGCGAGCAGATGCATTGTCGTGATGAAGAAAATGGAGTGTAAACAAAAGCATGTGAAAAACAACGCAATGGTCACAGAAAGCTAAAATTACATATATATATTCTCATGCTACCATCTCATATGACAACTGAATCCGTTAATTTCTCTTTTCCTCACACGACACTTTTAGTATCGTTACTTTTCCTCACACGACACTTTTAGTATCGTTACTTTTCCTCACACGACACTTTTAGTATCGTTACTTTTCCTCACACGACACTTTTAGTATCGTTACTTTTCCTCACACGACACTTTTAGTATCGTTACTTTTCCTCACACGACACTTTTAGTATCGTTTCTTTTTCCTCACACGACACTTTTAGTATCGTTACTTTTCCTCACACGACACTTTTAGTATCGTTACTTTTCCTCACACGACACTTTTAGTATCGTTACTTTTCCTCACACGACACTTTTAGTATCGTTACTTTTCCTCACACGACACTTTTAGTATCGTTACTTTTCCTCACACGACACTTTTAGTATCGTTACTTTTCCTCACACGACACTTTTAGTATCGTTACTTTTCCTCACACGACACTTTTAGTATCGTTACTTTTCCTCACACGACACTTTTAGTATCGTTACTTTTCCTCACACGACACTTTTAGCATCGTTACTTTTCCTCACACGACACTTTTAGTATCGTTACTTTTCCTCACACGACACTTTTAGTATCGTTACTTTTCCTCACACGACACTTTTAGCATCGTTACTTTTCCTCACACGACACTTTTAGTATCGTTACTTTTCCTCACACGACACTTTTAGTATCGTTACTTTTCCTCACACGACACTTTTAGCATCGTTACTTTTCCTCACACGACACTTTTAGTATCGTTACTTTTCCTCACACGACACTTTTAGTATCGTTACTTTTCCGACTCACCTTTTAGATAAGTGCAATAATATTTTGCTATGTGTGTGTGACACAAGGTTGTTGAATATTTCACAACAGTGTACGATAAAAGAGAACATGCTCTCTAAATCAATTGTAGACTTAGTTGATAAACCACAAAACAATGGAAGGATTCTTGGTTTATATCCAGGTAACGCTTTCGGTGATTAAAAATATTATCTAGAGCCGGAGTTTGTACAAGGTGAATAATAATTTACAATTTTAAATTGAAAAACAAAAAAGACTCTTCCTATATGCTCACTAAACACGATACATATATTTATGCAATAATGTATCTATTATATGTGTGACACAAGGGCATTCAGTAATTTACATACAATGTTAGTTACAGCCAATCTCTTCTACAAGTTAAGATCAATTTTGGCCTTCACCAACCAGAAGGCTAAATGTAGTCCTCGACATTTTTAGTATTCAAATCTATTCTACCACTGCATAACTAAACAATGGTAGAATAAAAAATGTTGTGGTAACATTTACTTTTGTTGCGTTCTTCTTGTTGAAGGCCAATATGGGGTTTAACGCGCGGGAGAGATAACCTGTAACCCACATGTGTTCGACGGAGGGCAGGTATCCGAGTGTGTGTCTTTGTTCGACAGAGTATTTTTCATCCAGCGATGACTGAAGTCAAACGCTATCACTTGAACTATTTATGAAATTAATCGTATTATTTGCTTTTGGAATGATTTGTGTAGCGTCACTTGACGGTCAAAATCTCTTCTTAAAAGTTAGATGTATCGTTCCGCAGAAGAAGCCACGTTTTCCCTCGGCTGGTCCCTGTCACGTGATCAATTTGGCGCGAAAGAGTTCAGCGATTGCGTCCTTGCTGTTCTGATGACCTAAACGAGTTTACGCTGGAATCTAATCAACCTGCAGCGATGCTTAGGAGCGGCTTCATTTGCCGTGAAATGCAATGTGTTAAGTTGTTATCGACTGTGCGTTGGTGGTGGGTTTCATTGTGATCGCTATTGTTGGACTGTGTGATAAAGCGAACAAAAAGAGTGACAGGCGAAAGACTAATAGAAGCAGCATACTTGAAAGACATTAATTAATTTTTGTTTTTAACATTGTAAAGAGACATACACAGCGAAAACAATATATCTATATATCTATTTATCAATCTACTAGTAGATTCATTATCTATTACCGAATCACTCGATATGCCTATACATCGACCTATCTATAGTTATCTATATATCTATATATATTTATATATATATATCCGTCCGTCTGTCTGTCTGTCTACCTGCCCCTCTATCCCTCTTTCTCTTTCTCTCTCTCTCTCTCTCTCTCTCTATATATATATATATATATATATATATATATATAAATATATATATATAAATATTATTATATACTATTAGCCATAATTTGCAATTAACTGACACAGTTACCTATTACTCACTTGAATTTCATCTATATTCTCCAACTCTCTCGCTGCGCAGTCGTAGAACTAGTGCACATTGTCCATTACAAAATAACTGCTTAATCTAATACATCATTTACCAAGCCAAAGTATTTTGAATAACAAAAAATAATACATAAGAAAAAACACCTTCAATTTTTAAAGTAGGTATAAAAATCACAAAAACACATTCAATAACAAAAATACTGATTTAAAATATCACTATAGAACCATCACTTGGAGTTCAAAGAAAACGGATGCTATCCAATAATCGAGTAGAAAATATTATGATAGGCCAGATCATGGAAACATCTAGACGACCCGTGTTTATTTTACTTGGACGAGATACTAGAAATGTTAAATTGTAAAGATCGAAAAAAATTATGAATTGTAGAAGCAAAATAGCAACTAGCTGTTGACACATAGGATAACTATATAATAATAAATAAATAAATAAATAAAATAGATTAATCTAAAATAGAGACGCGTAACAAAATAAATAGTACAGATTAATTATCTTAGTCCCTACGTATTAGAGAGAAAGTCACTTGCTAATTTGACCAACTTAAAAGTGGAGAGCGCCAAAACGTCTATCAAACAATGGGCTGTCAAAAATGGCTGTGTAACCTTTGTTTAAGTGGAGTTTGGCCATTGGTCAATAAAAATAATAGCCTGAGAAGGAGTAATAATACCAACAAATCTGAGTAGTTGGCCTTATAGAGAGGTAAATATCAAGACAAACACAGTATTTTAATTAACAAAAGTGTATTAATAAAAGTGTATTAACACAAGATACGCGTTCGATTCTAGGACAATAACTATCACCAATAGCTGCCGCGACGTTTAGTCGTAAATGTAGTTATTGTGTCTGGGTATATTCATTCATTCCTGAAATAGGTAGAATAGCTTACAACATGATACCTCTCTTTTAATCCTTTTCTCCGTAAGGAGTCAATATATTTTCTCTTGTGGTTGACTTCCATGAAGTCGGTATTTTTTTGTTTTCTATGAGATGTTCGCCTTTGAGAAACTATTTGTGGTGTGTTACTATCGCTTGCCGATGGAAAACTCTTGGCTGTTTCGTGGATTTCTCCCGTTGTTGTGTGTTTGTCACGGAACAAATATAACATTATCTAGGTGGCGGGACCCAATTTAGTGTTATCGCTTGCCTAGAGTGTAACGTGGTATGTCCGCGCCGTGGGGACGTCTTTTAAACAAAGTGTTATCGTCCTGGCACAATACTGCCAGTTCCCTGTAAGTAAACTATAAACAAATCCCCTTCAATGAAAGAGTCATACCCTGTTAGGTGTTTTACGGGTCTCAGGCGTCTTTAATTATCTCCAGAAAATTAATTATCGAAGCTGAAACCATCGGCTGAAATTTGAACGCTTTTATAAACGGAGCGAACCCAATACTTTATATATGGAAAATTTATAATTTATTTATTTTTACATTCTGAAGAATCTTTAAAACTCGAGAGTCGGCTGGAATTGATTTCGCACGACCGTCATGTACGAAAAATAAATATCCACTAGATTCTCCTTCGTTGTGATAAAAACGAGATAGATAGATAGATAGATACATTCACTGATGCTATCAGATAATAAGTCCCAGGTGACAAGTACATTAGGTTCAGTCTTTTTACCTTTCGGCAGTAACTTCGAGCCCTCGATTCCATAAACATCTTCAAACTCAGCTAGGATCGAATTTGATTGATAACACACTTTTGTACTGGCGGCTGTAGTGACATTTCTAGGCGACAATAATACTGTCTCGATTTTACTCGTCTCCCCGCGAACACAGAGAGAGTTATGCACAAGGCATTTAAATATGGGGAACTACAACTCCCACTAAATGGTCACTATCATTCTCACATTCGTCCTCCCTTTTTATGTGACCTTTGTCTTAATTGGCAAATGTCGATTTTTGTTAACATCATTTAAGAATAGAGATGGTGCAGTTTTTCTTCCTCTCATGTCATAAATAATTGCCGTTTTAAGTTTCGGCTTTATTATTTCTTCTTTCCTTTTTATTTACTCTCCATTGTTCTCCTCCCGCAAAGGAAGATAATTGAAATTGTTTCTCATTTCTTTTTTGTAATAGACATTTACTTTGACTGTATTATTTTAATTTTTTTATTAAATGCCATTAATTACAATTCCCGACGTTTTATTTCTTTTGTTTTCCCTTTCGGCCTTGCACGGTGGTTAGTTGGTGACTTATCCCTCTGACCTCAGTGCACTCTTGCACGAATTTCTCTGTCGTTTCAAGAAGCCTTTTCTTTTTTTCGTCTGTTACTGCCATTTTGATTTTGTGTACGGGTGTAATATCGGGAACATTTTAAATTGGGGTTTTCCAAGCTATTCTATTCAGGTTTTGGAGTGATTTGCTTTTTGTGAGTTTTTTTGCTCATTTGAAGTCCATCGTTAGCCTCAAAGTGTTTTTGAGGCTCCTACGGCCTATAAACATATGTGATGTGGGTAGGTGGGGCGACACCTTAACTGCCTCTATCACAGGTTCTCTCTTTCAGACTGAGGTCTGATACAGATGGGGTGGATTTTGTTTGTGTGTTATAAACCGATCTAACAGTGTAAAAAGTGGCTGTGCATAGCAGCAAATCCACTTTCTTCCTTGAAGCCCTGTCGATTTTACCACTGGTATTTTACCACTGGTATTACTACCAAGTGATATATTCACGCCTCTTACCTTTAATATGAAAGGGTGAAAGGTTATTTGGGATCGGTTCTTTTTTTTAAACAATCTGTGTCCAATATCTACTCCCGATATAAGTCAGAAGTGATATATAGCCTCGACAAAGCATTCGTTTTCCTCATTTTCATAGGTAAATGAACCATGCTATTTGACACCGTATTTTGTCCGTTTGCTAGAGTAATTGTTAGATTAAAATTCCTTTTCCTCATTTTCCGTTTTTACCTCCTCAAAAAACTGAAGTTTTAGGAGCGATACCTCCGACCAAGTGCCAATCTGTGTCTCTTTCGGTTTACCTTTTATTCTCACAATAACATCCATTCGATAGCCTTGGTTGGAGAGTTTGTGTCTCTGGGCTCTTCTACTTTTTCGAGTTTTATTCTTCTGTTCATGTGTTCTTCGGTGGACCCGTTTAGGACCAGTTCCACCACCTTCCTGATCCCTGTTATCTGGAGTTCATATTTCCCCGAGGTCCTTTTTTCTGTCATGACTTGACACGATTACAGATACGTGTAACCGACTTCTGATCGAGCCGGTGGTGAGTGGGGTTCGAACAGTTTTTTACTGGTGTTATTTGGATGATCGGCGAGATATTCCCGATCCATTACGATGCTTGACCGCCCGAAAAGTTGTACGCAAAGTTTACTAGCTCTGGATCTGTTAGCTTGTAGATCCGCTCCTTCTTTTTCAGAGCTGCGAGCTATGGCCTTAAGTCGGACGGTTTCCCGGTAAAGATTGGGATCTTTGATCAATCTGAGAGGACTCTATTTAATGAGGTTGGGTTTGTGTTGGCCATTTTGTCTATAGTTTTTCTTCAGTAGCAGACGTTTTAGCAGAAATCACTATCCACCAATATCTTTTATAAATTATTTTAACCAAGACATTTTAGCAGAGTTAAGAGGAGCAGAGGAAATTGTCACTGACCTCAGTTTTCTAAGGTTTACGGGGTGGTTTAATTTCTTCTTCTGTGAATGCTTGTGGGGATAGTTCTGGGTCGGTGTAGGTGGGGTTTGGATGACTGAGTTTTTCTTCCGTAGATAACTTCTTGGGTTATCTGCTTGGCCGTTTCGTGGAAGTCTTCGGTACCAAATGTGGTTATCGTTCAGTGGAGGATCCTGGCTGTTCCGTAGATTTCTCCATGTGTCATGTCTCTGCCACGGCACCAATGCGGTTCAATTCAGTAGAGAATCCTGCGAACGGGGCTATTTGTAGCAGTATCGTGCCGGGGAGTGTTACTTGGCGTGTCTGCTCCGTGAGGACGTCTTTTGGAAGGAATCTAATCGCCCTCGTATGGCACTAACAGCTCATCGATGGTAAACGTTAGGCACATCATCTTCAATGGAGGGGTTAATCCCGTACGTTGGCTTGACGAGTCTTTGGTCAGATTTTAGACGTCTTTAATTCTCAACAGAGATTTAATTATCTAGACGTCATGCTAAAAGGAGCGAACCCGATAGAATATATATATATATAATTTATTTATTTTTACATTCCGCACAAACTTATAAAACTTAAAAGTTGTCTGGAGAGAGAGAATGAGAGAGAGAGAGGTTGTAGTCCCACATGAGAACAACAAAAATTTGAATACATATTAAAAAGATGGGAACAGAGAACACTAAATTCACTGATGTTATCAGATCACAAGTCCCAGGTGACAAAAACATTAAGCTCAGCTTTATTTACCTTTCAGCAGTAACTTCAAACCCTTGATTTCATAAACCTCTCATAAATTCAGCTAGGATCAAATCTGATTGACGATACACGTTTTCTACTGGCTGCTGTAGGTACATTTCGAGGCGACAATACCACTTTCTCGATTTTACTTGTCTCCCCACGAGTACAAAGAAAGTCAGGCACAAGGCTTTTAAATGTGTGGATCCACACCCCAATGTGTCACGATTATTGTCACAGTGGGACTGGTAACTCGAATGTGTTAAACACGACGTCCATCAATTCTATTTCTGTAGTGTTGTCTTTTATAGCATCGGAATATATTTTCCTGATTTGGTTTAAATGTCTCTTATGAGTAAATTTTTCCCTTTCACCATACAGAGAATATTCTCTATTATATTATCTGCAGTCCCTACTTCCCAAAATGACATTTACCTATTAAACATTCGGATAAAAATAACTTTCTTCTGATTTTAAAACGTCCTTTTTTACATTTATATTTCGTTCTGGTGACTTATGAGTCGGTAACAGTCTGTCAAAATCGTCTTTCGAACATAATTTCCGCTAGTGACATGCGACATGGAACGTTATTAATGAGAGTCATTCTATATACTTGTAAAAAAGTCTATGTGGCTTTCTCTAGCGGAGCACCTTTTGCTTTTTTAGCGCTCTTTTAAAACTATCCAGAAATCGCTCCGATTCACTATTGCTTCTCGCATGATACGGCACGATTGTGATTTGTTCCTCTAAAAACGACTGACAAAACATTTTCAAATCACTCGACGTGAATTTAGTACCATTATCTGAGACTACACGACTCCAAAATGTGCGAACAATTTATGCAGAAACCCAACTGTTGTTTCTGTTGTTGTTTTTTTGCATTTAAGTATCTCTGACCATTAAGTGAAGCTATCCATTGACACCAGATAATAGAACCCGCCCAATGGCCAAGCAAACTGAATATGGATTCTCGACCACGATTTGTCAGTTTTATGCCATGGGATTAATTTTATGAGAGGCGTTTGTTTCTGCTAACTTTATATGATTTAACTGTATTCTCGATATCTCGATCTATGTTCTTCCAATATACGTAACGTCACATAAGACTCTTCATACGTGAGGGTTAGCCTACATATACATGGATTCTCAACATATAACTTTAGTAAAATACGTTTTTGCAATGTTGTCGGAATGACCACTTGATTACTGTACATTTCGAGATTGTCGCAGGTCGGATATGCTTCCGGAATTTTTGGATTCTTTTCTATGATGCCCTTTATAATATTTTTTTATAAAATCAGCGTTCATCGTCTTTGTCTTTATCTCTGCTACGATAGTACACAACGTGTTTTTCACCTCAATTTCTGTTCGTAGAGAGGCTATTACCATGCCCTTAAACGTTTCCACAGATTTCGGTATCAATCTAGATTGTTCATTCCCATGACTGATCTTTAAAGATAGAAGATACTCTATCTAGTAGTTATAATTTAGGAGAATTATTCCTCATGTCTGTAATATTTTAGCTGTATATGTAGGCTAACCCTCCTTCGATCCATACATTGTTAATAAAGGTACATAGTCGGTTTGTAATGTACATTTTCCGTGCACGAAACAGAATCTTTGTTGCCGCAAAAATAATTCCCAGCGCTTTATTTTTATTTGCGAGTAGCTCTTCCCCGCTGGTAGGGATGTTCGTGACGCATGCGCTATCGGCTTCTGCGAACCGTCGTCAATTATACGTAAAGTAATAATCTTATTTATATATTTTTAAATTCCACTTGGAATTCTGCCGTCCAAAGCCAGTCTTTATCCATCTTCAATAATTCCTAATACTTAGGATAAAAACTTCATAGTAATTCGTTCACCCATAGAAACTTTGCTAACACTATATATTTTCTGGCGCTGGCATATTCTTTATTTATTTTCTCTCTTTGGGTCGGGCTTTTTCCCATTCTTCTCTATTATTAGTCCCAGATATTTAATTTGTTAAATGAAGAACTCACATTTCTCTTCTTTTAGTTTGAAACTGTAACATTTAATTATTTTGGAAAACTTCATGTATGTGTTCTTTATTCTGCTCAGTAGATTTCCCAATTATAAAAATATCATCCAGATAGACCTTTGCGAACTCTATACGGCTAAGTAATGCGCGCATTACCTGCAGAAATATAGCCGGCGCCACCTTTACCCCAAACGGTAATCTATTAAATTTGTATAACATATTTATGTGTATTTATACATAATAATGTCGATCATTCTTCATACACTGGGATCTGCGAATATTCGGCGCTTAAATCTAATTTCGAAAATTTTCTTCCTTCATTTACCTTCGCGGATATTTCATCCGGACTTGGCAATGGATAATGGTTATCTCTTGATGCTTGGTTCAAACTCGTAGAAAAGTTTGCGCATACACGAATTTCTTTATTCTTTTTCTATACGTATACTGCCGGCAAAACCCATTCGCTCTATTAACTCTTGACATCACTCCCGTTTTCTAAGTTCATTTTTTCTTCATACCCGAATGGAACATATTGTTTCTTTTGAAGATTAGTTGTGTATCCGGTTTCAACTCAAATTTCGCAATTATTTTGTTGCATCTACCAAGCACACAAGAAAAATACTTGTTGAACATTCTCTTTCAATTATTTTCGGCTTCGTTAGTTTTTACATTCTGTCAAAGAGAATTTATCGGTAAATCACGCATATAGAATTTCTGTATCCAATTTGTATATGACAAATTACTCGAATTATTCATCAAAAATACTTTTAATTTAAGCGTTTTTCCTTGAAGTGTGACTGTTGTTATCAGTTCGTCTTCGAATTTGATTTGCTCTCCGGTTACGCTTTTTACGATTTTATTAGTCCTCAAAAAAGTTAGCTTGCCGATTTGTTTCCATGTCTTCAGGTTAATAATTTATAAATCGGACCCTAAGTTTAACTGTATTTTCTATTTAATATTGTGACTGGTGTAAACTTTCAAACATTTCCAATTTCTTCGCATTTGGCGATTTTAATACAACTCTTTTTTGTTTTACTTTTTTCTGCAATGCGTACCTTTATGCCATACGCGATCGCATTTGAAATATTTTTTTGTTTCATAGGGTCGATCTCTGTATCAAGGCATCCTTCTGCAACTGAACCACGGTTTAGAGGGGAAACTACTTCTCTTTTTACTATCAAATTTTACTGGTGAGGTCATTTTTTTGTTGCTGCGGATTTTTCTGTTGTAGGACACTCCAGACTGCTTGATATCCTTTGAATCCTGACTCACCATAATTACCCGTTGGCAGTCCTCGGCTATTCACAGGAGTCTTAGATCCGGCTCGTTTTCCAGTTTGCTAAGGACTCTCATTCTAATTTCTGAGTCTGTGTTATTAGCACTTAATTCCGATAACCTGAAGTCATCACAGTTCTTATTTACTATGCTTGCAAAAGTCGTGTTGTCTTCATTATCATTTCTTGTAAAGTTCAAACACTTCCACCTTTTGTGGAAGAGAGATGTTTTTGGACTAAATAATTCGGGCAACCATTGTATCGCCTCTACTAAATTTTAGCTCGCTGGTCTTTCGAGGTAACATGTTATTTTAAAATTTGGCATGTTCCACTGTGTCCAATTTTCTTAACAGTAACCAAACCTTTTAAAAATTAGTCCAGTTTCACAGTCTGAGTTATATATGTCTGCATAACGCCTGAAATACGAGGCAAAAGTAACCTCATTGTTCGGATCGTAGTTGAAAGTTTCAATGGTGTTCCAAATGGTGTTCTGGGAGAACGCACTTTCGTCTATAACATTTTGCCACCAATTTGACAATTTGAATCATTTCTGCTGTTGCTGTTGGGTCTGAAATGACATCTGCTCGAGTCTATTATTTCGTGCCAGCTGTTCTTTCCTTAATTCCAAAGTTTCCACCTCGCCTGTTCATCCTATAATCGTAGATGTTTACTTTGCCGATGCCTGAATAGCATGGGAATTGCGTTTTTGAAATCTGCCATTTGTTTTCGTCTCTTGAAATAAATATATATGTATATAAAATTATAAAATAATGAAATAATAAACAATTTTGAAAAAAGCTTTTTAAAATTTATAAATGTTGGTAACCTCACTTCTTTAAAAAATATACATTTTTCTCTTGTTAGAACCGCACTACCCTCTACTCTCTCTCTCAATCTTTATATATATATATATATATATATATTGAGAGAGAGAGAGAGAGAGAGAGAGAAAGAAAAAATATAGTATAATTTTACGGTCTGTAGTTTTTTTTATTATTGTGAAATAAGTTCGTAACCTCTTAGTGGCTGGAAATAAATAACTTCGTACAAAACTTATTTACTTTCTTTTGATTAACGAAATAGAATTGGCAGACCTTTTTTTGCTGTTGGTTTATCTTATTTGGTTCTTCCTTCGCTGTAGAACTACTTCACCTTTTAAAACTTCTGTATTTAAACGTTATTGTTCTATTTAGAAAACATTTTCGTTTTCTTTAATTCTTTTCGTAACGTTGGAGTTTCTTTTGCAGAATAACACTTTGCTTGTTAAAATTCAACATGATTTAAACGTTTTGTTCTCTTGTTAACAAATAACTAGAGCATACAATTAAAGTCTTTTTAAAATTCAACCATTTAATTGTAGACATAAATCCGAGGTTTCCGTTGCCAGTTTTTGTGTGCAACTTATGCCCGGTTTATTGTGTTTAAATCAATTCGAATTTCTACTTTTAAGTCTTGTGCGACATACGTTCGAACACAAATGTTGGACCGAATAAATTTGATTACCTTATCTCCAGGTTTGTGGTATGTAGACTTCGAATCCTTGTTTTCAGTTTTGTGCGCTATGGGTTTTGGTAATGTTCGAATAAATCCTCAACGTCAGTGTTGTGAGATGTACGTCTCGAATCCTTAACGCCAGGTATGTGGCAATGTAAGTCTCGAATCCCTCCTCGCCAGTGTTGGAGCCCTGCAGGCCAGTAATAATAAAAACAAACACAGTGGTATAATAAACAAAAGTGTAGTATCAAAAGTATGCCACAGAAGATACGCGTCTGATTCTGAGGCCATAACTGCCACCAATAGCGTGATTTACTTCTTTTGCACTGCAGGAAAATGTGGCACAAAGCCGGAAGGTAGGGAGAATCAAGCCAGCGTCACTAAAGAAGAAGCACCGACCCTTTAAAAATTTACTGACCAACACTGTCAGGATTCCCCAGTAAAGTCGCCTCAGGTAGTAAGCAATAAACGAACTCCACCCAAAGAGGAGAGGCAAGGCCTGTGAGGGTGGACCTACTAGAAATACTCAGGACGAATACCTCTGACCGACAGATAAAAGGCCACCGAAATGGTCTAGTTTCTGTCAGAATGATTGCCCAGATCAGATCCTCGACTATTATGTGTCCGCTGTCGCCACTAGACGCCAAATGAATGGCGCCAACAGCTGTCACGGCGTTTAGTAATTGTGTCTGTGTAAGTCCATTTATTTCAGAAATAGGTAGATCAGCTTACACCATAACAGTTAGTTAGTTAGAGCAAACACTATTGAGATATAAAAAACAATCGCAAACAATATACCCACGCATTTAGCCTGATGATTTTCTTGCGGTAAGGAAACATGGAAGTTTTTGTTTCGATTACTTGGCATAGATATATTTCCATAGTAGTACTAAGTTCTATTTACGTTTTATACAATATAACACCCCTCCCTCGAATATATTATATTATACTAATCACATCCACATCTTCCTTACCAACCGAAATATAACCTAGACTTGCACCGCCATAATCCCTACCTATCATAAGTTATTAGATATCTCATCATATTCAAAACAATTTTTTAATATTTAAATATATTAAATATATTAATACTTACTAGTTAAATACCTAGAAATATATTCATCGAATACCTTTAAATAAAATTAAAAATATATATGACCGAGATGTAACCCTTACCGATTCACACAGACGCTCCGATGTGCTCATACACGTTATTAGATATAAGCTAACAGAGTTAAGTAAACAAAAGTATTCCACACGAATCCACACAGAAACCACACATGATGATAGCAAGCTTATATTGACCCATCCACTTATTTTGATATCGCTTAGAACATCCTTATTTTACTGATAAAGATAACCCTTTATTAACACCAAGCCCCTGCATAGCAAAGAAATTAGAATGATTACAATAGTTTTACACTCAAATATAAGCAATATCCCAAAATTATAAAAAAGTAATATAAATGTAGCACTTACACCGTTTAATAAGAGAAATACACCCCACCAAAAATCTAACCCACTCTCTGACAAATAAGGTACAGCACAAATATGAATGCATCATTAACGCAGAGAAACATACAACATCCTTTATCAGCAATTAATCTATTCTAAATAATACTTAGTTAAGATTAAGACGCATTAAAACATACAGTCCGACCCTATTGACTCGATACTTTACTCCAAACAGGACGCTTGAATAAACCCACCGGAAGACGTTACGATAATCTCTGAACGCGATTCTTCGATTTGTTTTCATTTTTATGAGTCGCTGATGATTGGAATGGTCTTTAAGAACCTTTTTTAACAAAACTAAAAAGATCAGTCCATCTAAATGAAAGAATTTGACATTTCTGAAGTATGTAACGTTTAATTTTAAATAAATAACTTGTATATATATATATATATATATATATATATATATATATATATATATATATATATATATATATTGAGAGAGACTTTTGAAAATTTATATATACATATATATATACATATATATATAATATATATATATATATATTATATATATATGACTTTCCAAATATAAATTTTAAATTTCTTTTCTTTTTTCTTCATTTCATTCTTTCCAAATATGATCTAAGGTTAAGAGTTTATAATAGCTGTTGATCGATAACATCGACATGCCAGTGTCGCAGATTTTGTACATGTCTGTGTAAATAAAAATAATCATATATAAAAGTTCTATTTGATATTGAGCACCTTTTATAAACCCGGTTGAAATTCTTTGAATTACTATGTTGTGGATGTCTTAGCTGAATTATTATTATTATCATTATATATATATATATATATATATATATATATATATATATATATATATATATATATATATATATATGTATATATATATATATATATATATATATATATGTATATATATATATATATATATATATATATATAGTCATCTATTGACTATTTTGCTGTCATAATTCTTCATTCTTGCGAGACATGTTTGTGTTTCAAGCCAGTATCGAAACTCGACTTACTGGATGACAGTCGGTATACACAACCATTCGGATGTCAGTTACCTGCCGTGAGTCAGCCAAATACTATGTTTATTAAACACTGTCAATTGCCGAAACGTGTTCCATTTGTTTACACAAGAAGTATTGCATTCACGCTGATAGCGGGGTTTTTACCTCGCCTAATAAACCGGTATCGTCCAGGCCTTTGGGTCTGGATTTACGCCGGTCTATTGGGGGTTGTCGGTCCTGTGCAGTTCTAGGAGGTGCACCCTCCCAGGCTTTGCCTCCCCTCTTTGGGGAGGAGTAAGTTTATTGCTTACTGTCTGAGGCTCCCCTACCGGGGAATTCCGACGGGGCTGCCCAGGCAATTTTTTAACAGCCAGAGTGCTCAAATTCTCGAGCGCTGGTTCTTTCCCACTTTCCCGACCTTGTGTCACATCTTACCTTGTGGGAGGAAGATAAATAGAAGCAGTTGGCGATTTCACTTACCACAGTGAACAACCCGCGATAAATACACATAAGTCTTTATGGAGGATATACTATGTCTGGGTTGGCAAATACGTTAAACGTAAAAAATACATTTATCGATTAAGGATCGATCTGAACGCATCTCCACTTTTGTTAATAGCCTTGTATTTGTATTAATCGCTATGACCCCAATTATTTTTGCGCAAACTGTCAATTTTTAAATGATACTCACATGCGTGTATATAATGTGGTGCCTGTATATTCCGAATGTCTTAACTTTTAAATTAATTAATTCTCTAAATTAATATTAAGAAATACTTATTTACATTATTTAAATACATTTTATATAATTATCAAACTTATAAAGAATACTATACCGTTTCCGCTCACCAATGAAATATTAATGATATATATACAAAATAAATAAATATATAAGTGTGTATCATACTGTTACTCATGTAAATTCTATAAAAATCGTAATATATATATATATATATATATATATATATATATATATTATTAGAACATCCTTTTTAAGCAAAATTAAAAGTAGAGCACTATCGGAAAGATTAAAAATAGACATTCATCTAAAACCTCAATGCTCCGACTCTGTCGTTGAGTTCTATCGGATGTCTAGATATTTATACTCGCCACTTTCAGTGTAAATATCACTTACTTTTTCTATTATCACGTGATAATCTCCCGTAGCCTCATGGACTTACAGATTCAAGGTGTCTCCATGAACCGGGTCCACGCCCTGTGGCCTTCTGAGATTGTTATTTCCCTGCGCGTATGAGAGCCGTAAACTGGAAACGACGTCATACGTAGGTAAAATATTAAAATATAACTTTATATACGTATATATATATATATATATATATATATATATATGTATTATTCTTTCATTAATGGAGTCGTCTGTAGAAGTGTATTTATTTATCTTGTTTTTTATTTTGTTTATCTATGAAATGAAATATTTTCCCAAATTATTAAATGCCCGTAAAAGACAAAATCAGAGAAATACTCGCATATATGTTGTCGATAAGTTCTAGATCAATATGACACAGATTTGATTGAAGCGACCAAATGTTGTGAAGGGAATCACTCGAGTGTTTCCCTTAGAGAGAATCTGTTGCTTTGTAGAATCAATCGAATGGAACCGCAAGTCACAGAGACTCTCCAATGTTCGAGCCTTGATTCAATGATTATTTGTCTGCTGTGGCTTCTTTCTTTGGTAATTCTTATTCTTTTATTTCATTAGTTTCTTCTTCTTAACGCTTATTCTGCTATTTATTCTTCTATTATTTTTCGTCTGCGTTTCTTCTTTCACATTTATTTTCTTCTTCTTCTTCTCATTCTTTTTATTCTTCTTCAATTTTATGATCTTTGTTTTTTTCCGTTTTTTCTGCAACTGTTAAAAATTCGTTCAACTTCATTTTCGCAGTTACTACTTTTCTTTCAGCTTCTTATTTTACTTTTTTATTTCAGTTTAAGTTTCATCTTTCTATTTTTATGTTCATATTTTCTTTTTTTTATGTTTTTTTTTTCAAATTTCCTTCTTTTCATTTTAGCTTCTTTTTTTCTTCTTTTTCTTCTTTTCTTTCTCCTTCCAGTTTTTACTTTTCTGCCTGTTCATATTTTTTCATACTTTTCTTCTTTTCAACGTCTTGTTTTTAAAATTCTGTTATTTCTTCAATTTTTAATCTTTTACTGTCATTTTCTTCTTGTACTTCTTGTGCGTTTTCGTATTTCAACTCATTGTTTATTTTTTTCATTTTTCATTTTTTCTTTTTTCCTCTTTGTTTCTTTTCTCACATTTGTTCTTTCAACAGCGTCTTTTTCTTCTATTTGTGTTTTATGCAGTATTTTCTTCTTTCAATTAACTTTTCTTATTTTTGTCTACCACTTTAGTTTTTCTTTAGTTTTTTTCTTTTCCTTTATCCTTTCTTGATATTTTCATTCAGCTTTCTAATTTCAGCTTTTTTTCTTTTGATTCTTTTAGTTTATTTCTTATTTGTTCTTCTTCTTACAATCATATCACTCGGAACCAAACCGAATCAAGATAGACGTCTTTGTAAACATACATGGCTCCAACTCATTATATAGTTTCATAACAATACTAAATAATACGTGTGGCTTATTTTATACTTCTCCCCGTATTTGAGTCGTATCTCTAAATTAAATATGACTTCTCGGGAGGAAATAAGTTTCTCCTCTAAAAACATAGCGATTCCATCACATATATCTAATTTGCTGGAACATTCGTTTGAAAGTTTTCTACACTCGGCACAGCAATGGAAATGAACAGAAGTCAGACAACCATACGCAACAGAGAATTGAACTTCCGGATTACAAAACAATCACAACAAACCAAAATCTTTATATGCAAAAGTCTACCACTGGATGTATTTGAAAATGACGTGATCACTATTGTTAAACCATTAAAAGTAAAAAAAAAGTAAATACAGAAACTCACCCATCACATTAATTAATAAAACTTTTTATAAAACAAAAAAAATGACACCAACCTGACAGTTCCTGCAGACATAAAGATGAGCGTATATAGAATGATTTTAAAAACATACAATAATTTATTACTAAAGGAACTACACAGAAATTATAGACTAACACTATATGATAGTAGTTATAAGTAAAACAGACGACATAATTCCATATGGTTTACACCGCAATAGAGTAAGCATCTCCTAAAAAATATTCTCTAAAGAATTCTACCAAATAATCGAAAATCATTTCCCTAGTGAAAGTAGATTGGGGAAGATTATTAATAAAACACTGTAAAATTATCATACTCAACAGTTATCAACTTAATTTTAACTATTATAACTTCCAATATTATTTAAATGTTTAGGAAATTATTGTTGAAGAATCAAATAAGTATTCACACCCTCAGTTAAGACCCCGATGTAATTGTAAACATGTTTATGAATGACCATTAAGAAGAAAATGTTTAACCTCAAACATAGTTTCTAAATGTAATTTTATAGAGGAAAATAATGTTAGAGAATACATAGAATCTACCAATGGCCAATTGAAATCAAGATATATGAATCATCTAAAATAAGACAAAATGCTAACCCTAACGATAACTTAACATCATTAGCTAAATATATAAGATAACTAAAAATTAATAACGTACCATACGAATTTAAATTACAGAATATAGGTAGAGCAAGTAAATACACCCCTGATACCTTTAAAAAATGTTACCTATGTATCTTTGAATCGTATCATATAATTACATCTAAGGATAATTTAATTAACATAAAATAGGAAATCTTTCAAAATTCACGTTTTAGCGATTTAGGCTTAATTAAGAATCTAAAACATTATATCAAAAGGTAACTCCCGACACTTGACTTACCAAAGACATTAGTACTTTTAATTGAAATGTCGGGAGTTAAATCCAGAATTTAATGGTTTCATTAAAAGCCTTGGTTGCGTGTAAAAATGATATTACCGTAGTTATACGGAAAACTATATTACCAAATGAATAGGCTAATATTTTAAGGGTGATGTCTTATGGTCTTCTGAAGAAATTATTATACAATAAATGAATGGATAAAATAGGTGAATATATGTTAAAGCTACGATCCACAAACTGCTTAACACAATACACTACACTTCATGGTGGTTTTGAGATAATAAATAATTAAATAATTGCCTTTATAAGATCGGATTAATTTATGGCAAGGAGATACACTTAAATCACGATTTTAAATTTATTTACAGGGCCGACATCTAATATCCGCATGCTATGTTTCAATTATTGTTAGGGTAAACATAATCAAATTGAATAACAAATGTAAAGGCGGCAATCCTCTTATTAAAGCTGATTGAGTTATCTCCCTTATTTAACAAAAATAAATGTCAACATACCTTATGAAGTGTAATATCTATACCCTACAACACGAGAAAGTTAAGTTATTTAAAAAAAAGTATATATTACAATGTTTAGGGTAAAAGAAAAATAACAGATATATGTTTCTAATTGAATTGAATTCATTAAATGCGTTTTTATTTTAGAGTTTATATGAGAAGTATAGTAATTATGTTAATCGACTAATCTACCTTTTGAACAGATTGATTTAAGGATATTTCTCATGTTATAGTAACCTTATGGATAATATAGAAATGATGATATTTATTTTTTGCTATCTAATTTACGTACGTGTCTACCGTATATATATACGCACTGTGGAAATTGGATAGAAAAATAAAGCAATTAACGCAAACCCTGTCACTCTTTCTCTAAATGTTCACAGAGACCTAAAAATATTAGAAAATGGTTGAATCAACCTATAGTGAGAGGGGGGGGGCGAGATGTATATATTTTTGTCTTATCAATTTATTTTACGTTTATATCCATTCGATTTATAAAAGTAATGTTTTACCATATTAGTCTTTGTAATTTTATATATTGATTTTCAATTCAATTACGTTAAATTTCTTTTCTTCTAATAATTTTGAAGTACGGCTTATATATATTTGAAATGGATTGTTAAGCTATTCATCTACTAGCTGTCATAGAACGCATTTGACCAATGAAAATAACCAATGAAAAACTGATTAGAGAGAGAGAGAGACAGACAGAGAGAGACAGGGATATATATATAGAGAGAAAGATGAAAATATTGATAGAAATATAGACATACGGAATAAGATAGACGCAAAAATACTTGGATAGATATGTAGAGTGTACATAGCGAGGAAGAAAGAAAGAGAGAGAAAGAGAGGGATAGAGACGGAAGATGAAGACAGAAACATCTACATAGACAGAAGAACATTAACAGAGAGACATGCCTATGTTTTACCTTCGATTCACTTCAAACAAAACATATTGCAACTGAGGCGTATGGGGCTACTCCGAATAAAGATCAGATTTATAAAGGAAATCCTCAGTGTGGCGCTGTGCAGCAAGAAATTTGTTAACATTACATTTAAATTTCAGCATGTTGGTACAGTCGGGAAAATAGAAAGCAAGAAGGGAATTCCAAAGTGAAGCAGACCGGGGAAACAAGCTATTAGTGTAGAAAGTTTTCCGCCATCTGGGGACAACTACAGTGAAGAAGTGGGATTTTGCTGTTAGTCGGCTTAATTGCGCTTATTTACGTTAAGGGAATGAAAGTGCGGTAAGTTTATCAGAACACATTCCGTGGAAGTACTTGTAAAACAAGCACAGGAATGCCAAATTGCAGCGATGGAAGAGGGACCTAATAGGTTAGAGACTCTTTTGTGTCCAGGGGGAAGTGACTAGTGTTTGGAGTACCAGTCCAGATGTGGCCACACTACTCCATGCAAGGATGAATGGTAACTCTATAGAGATAAAAAGAGAAATATCGATGTAAATTATCAATGCTGGAACAATCTGAAGAAAACGCCAAACTAACTAATTAAGCGCAGACTTTGACATGAGCATTAGTTACGAGACAATGTCTGTATTTCTTACCATGCCGTTATGCATTTGAGCCATCAGTGTAAAACTAGCGCCAATTTCTATTCTTACTCTCTCTCTATCTCTCTTCGTTTTACGAAGAGAGATAGAGAGAGAATGAAAAGATAGAGCTCTATATGCAGCTGATAATGCGTAAATAAGCATTACGGTTTTCCTTTTCTTCGTAGCTTGTGCTAATGGCGTGGTGGTTGAAACAGTTGCCTGTTATCTAGACTCAAGAACAGTGATATAGCGAAGCAGTATATCTGCGTCACCAAATATGGTCTAAATGTACTTAAAATCTAAGTTTAAAATATGTTCATTCTGCCTAGATGAATAATATCTATAAGTTATAAAAATGTATTCGTTCTTTGACGGTCAACTAGGCCAGTTTTGGTCAGGGGACATTTTAAATCTTATTATATACTAATTTGAACAGAAAATGCCGATTTATCGTTTCTTATGGTTCGCTTCGGACTACTGTCATATCAACATAATTTCCTTTCAAGGAGAAGGAGGGGTGGTAAAAAACTAGAAAAAGAAAGAGGCTACCTTAATTATATTTGGGTGGTTTCACTAGAGTCTACTATTTTTTCACTTTATATTGGCAGAGGAATAAGTGGGAGTGGAATGACGGATGGGAAAAAGGTGAGGAGGAAGAAGGATATAGTTATAAGGACATATAAAGCGAGGTAAAAAGATACCATGTTTAATACAAAATATGTTTCACATTTTACCCCCTTCTATTTTGTTTTTAGTGGTCCCGGGCAACACCGGGTAACTTTGATAGTATATATATATATATATATATATATATATATATATATATATATATATATAACATTTTATAAGGAGATATACTTTTTTATGTATCAATTTTCAGTATTTACTTCAACAGTGCTCGATACGTAAGTAGAGCTAGGTAGTAAGCTATGAAAATATATTTATGGCAATTAAGCTACACAGAGGCTCCCGCGTTTCATCCCCGTTTCATTTTAGCCTGAAGATTCCCCCCGCGGGAGCCTATGTGTAGCTTAATTGCCATAACTATATTTTCATAGCTTACTTACTATATATATATATATATATATATATATATATATATATATATATATATAGTATAGAATAGTTTGGGACTAACGAGAGAAAGTGTATATTTCAAAAAGTGAAACACCTTACTTACATATAAAAAATATGATTTTTTATTTAATTTATTTTTATTTAATTTATTTTATTTAATTCTTTTAAGAAGATTTGTTGTTTACATTTCTCGTATTTGGTTGTTTAAATTTTACAATTCAATGCAACACGTGTTTACTATCTTCAGACATTTTTTTTCATTTGAAAATGTGGGTTAAGCTACTTTTATTTAAAGTTAAGGTTTTGTCGGTATGTTTGTGTGTGTGTTTGTAATTTCCCTACATTGTGTACCCTCTCCTTTTCATTCTATGAGTAAGCAGTACATTCTGGGAGCATATTACTAGAGTTTACTGCACCGTGCAATTGTATATTTTGTA
>OY744527.1:129234930-129382430 GCA_963556195.1 Sepiola atlantica
ATATAAAACAATACTTATTAACAACGAATCCCTAATTATATCGTTGATGAACAAATAAAATTAATAATTCGAAACTTAAAAAACACCAGTACAAATAATAATAATATTCAACAGAACAACTCAAACAATATTAACATATACTATTGTAATTAAATGTGACCAAACTTTAGATTAGAAGAAAAAGCCATGACAAATATTGTACACAGATACATATCCCCAATTTACAATAAAAATAAAATTAGACTCATTATTTACCATAAGAATTTTTTTGTTGTAAAAAATAACTCCTCAACAACTTAAAAACAACTAGAAAGAACCAATGTTATTTATAAGTTTAGATGCCCTTTGGGAGAATATGACTCCCATAATAATAATAATAAATCTAATAGCTACATTGGTTTTATAAGCACTACCTTATCCAGCCGCCTCACTATGCATCTTGTAAACTCTAGCTCAATTTACCAACATCTACAAAAACATAACTGCCCTCCCTCTGACTTAAGACAAATTCTAGTTGATTACATTAAAATTATACATTCCAAAACCGATTAAAAAAAAATCTCGAAGCTATCTACATAAACACAACAAGCTAAAATTAATAACATCACACATGAAATGAGTAGTAATATTTTTAAATGCTTAAAGTAATACGATCTTGTTCTGTGATGCCATCCAGCGTTGCTCAATTTAAAATCGCCAACGACTTCCTGGAACAATGCGGGAAACGTTCTCTGTGCGTTTCTCCACCGTCTTTTTAAAATTCTCTTCGTTCTCCAGCTTTTTTTGTTCATTTACTTTCGACACCTGAAGTTGATTCGACGAATAATCGAACACTTTCGTAAACAGGTGAAACCTATTGAACATTTATTATTTTTATTTTATTTTAATACAAAAAAGACCATCAGAAAAATTGAAAAAATAGAAAAAGCATACTATAACATACGAATTCTGTTATCTTTTAAAATGTTTGCATAAATATGAAAATACTGTCTAAATACATACACAATGTATATATATATATATATATATATATATATATATATATATATATATATATATATATATATATATATATATATATATAGTCTCGGAAGTTTCTCAACCATTAAAACTATATTAAAAAAAAAAACAAAAAAAAAACAAACTTATAGTCCCAAGTCTTCCAGTGGAAAATCACTCATGTGTGTGTACGTACAAACAGTGCTGTAAAATCGACTAAATATTAAAATAAAATAAAATTTGCTTTAAAAGAAAATAGACAAAATAAAACACAGAATTAGCTTTTTTACAAGGTCGTAGCTATCGGGGTGGTTGGGGTAAGCCTGTACTAAACGTGTCACTATCACTGACCGACAGAAATCACCCCCACCCGTATACCCTTACACATTGGACAGGCATAAGTTTCAATCATATGCATGCATAAACAAACACACACTCCACACAGTACGCATAAAACTTTTCTATCGCCTTACCCTCACACGCACAGACAATACGTATACTCGAATCTATAACAGCCAAACTTAACCTCGATTAATGCAGACGCTCCTATCAGCTAGAAATGGATGAGAAAGCCAACCGCCTACACCTACAGCACATCATATGTTAAATGTTTTCATACACATACAGGGTGGGCCAAAATAAGGGTCCTAACTTTAAATTTGAATAACTTGAATTTGAATAACTTCCACAAAATAAAAGTTAAACTCACCAAACTTTATGTGTGTGTAGACTGACCCTTCCGAGATTTTTTGAAATAAACAAAACAAATTTTAGCCGAAAAACACTTCTTAAAACTTACAAAAACTAAAGTATTGTTTTTTACACTGTTTTGAGTTTTTTAAGCAAAAATAATGTTTTCTAAATGAGGGTACGTTCCTTAGGGCTAATACGGCTCATGCTTGCTTCGGAAGGGGTCCTTTACTTATTCTAAAAAAAAAAATTTTAAAAAATCAATAAATAAAAAAGTTATGAATTTTTAAAAATAGGACCCTTATTTTTGCCCACCCTGTATAATAAAGAAACAATTTGTAATAATACAGACACACATTTACTCATTACACATGCAAATATACCATCTGAATTAATAATAATATATGTTAAATTGCACATTCACTTGAAACAATTTGAATTTTTACTATATTTAATATTTAACTGGAGTGTATAAGATGAATTCATACTCAGGCTCGTTAATTAGATTTAATTGGTCTTTACTAAACTTATTGATTTTATACCAAAAAAAAGATAAATAAATAAATATTTTTCAAAACTCTTATTTCAAGAAGTTATAAAATCATTATCTTACCAATTAAAATACTGTAAAAATAATATATATTACTTACATGCATGAAAGAGTATATTCACAAACCATATCACGATTACGCTATTATGAAAACTAACGTTAAAATCAAATAAGCCGCACAATGTGATAAAACGGTATTGAAATTCTAAAAGTTATTAATTCATCCTTACCAGCGTATAGATATATGATTCTATAATAGCAATTTAATTATTTGCTTTATTATAACTAGATCGATTGACCTACTAAATTCTACAGTTGATACACCCTTTTACTGCGGTTTATAAATTTAAATTACCTATTAATTAGTTAGCTTCATACTTAATTTAATTATAATTATTAAAGGATTTATAGTAATATTAGTTGTATACGTAACCAGGAATGTTTTAATTGTTATGTTATACCAAAAAGTAAGTTTATTGAAGTTTACTTATGGAATATTATGGCGAAGTTATTACTATATTTATCTAGTGTGAACTGGTTGAAGTGTCTACAGCTAATACCTATTTTATCTCTTGGATTCAGTAATTTATCTTTTTCAAGAAACGTAACAAAAGCTATTTTTCTTATTAAGACAAAGAACATAGGTGCGGTTGTATAATGCAGGGGTTGACTCTTTCTTCAATATCGCATTAGTTTTAAATGCTAATGTTTTTTAATTCTTTGGGGAGTATGGTACATTTTGTGTGGCAGCCCTTGAATAGTAATTTTTACCAAGAAAATAATGTGCTTACTTTATCATCTGGTCGCTTAGAATACATATATCATAAGTTATCATGATAACTTCAAAAGTTATGTATTTTTCTAATCACATGCTTGCACTAATCCTTTCAACATGCATTATTTAGTATAACTCAAAAGTCAAATGTAGAGCAATTCTTTTCTCTGTTAAATTTAGTGTATTGTAATTATTTGAAATAATTTCTAGGGAATAATGTGATTTTTAGTAAAGTTTACAAAAGAAAGAAGTTGCTCATGTTACTCACCATGTTTCCGATACGAAAATGCAGAATGATCGGTTCATAATAAAAAAAAAACTCTTCAATGTTAATATTTACAAAAGAAATAATGTGTTCATGTCTAGTTGCCAGAATTCACCAATGATCCGTCTATTAGTTTAGGAGGTTACCGTATACCCCCCCTATATATATATATATATATATATATATATATATATATATATATATTTATTTTATTCCATATATATATATATATATATATATATATATATTTATTTTATTTCATTAGTTGCGACAAAACAAGTTCTGTTTCGTTGACGCTAGCAAATAGCATCCACTCATCAGGCTAACAATGGAATCCGAATGGCATACGTTTTAAATTTACCTCAACGGGAGATTGAAAATTGAAAATACATTGGAGGGGGGAGGGGGACAGAGTTGGAGCTTTGTCTATAACGGTGACATGAGACATGAGAGGGGAGGGGGGGAATTGAGATCACCACGGCCCAAACACGTGAAAACCTTCCACGCAATATTTTGAAACACGACTTGTTGGGGCCCCCCTCCCCTCTCATGTCTCATGTCACCGTTATAGACAAAGCTCCAACTCTGTCCCCCTCCCCCTCCAATGTATTTTCAATTTTTAATCTCCCGTTGAGGTGAATTTAAAACGTATGCCATTCGGATTCCATTGTTAGCCTGATGAGTGGATGCTATTTGCTAGCGTCAACGAAACAGAACTTGTTTTGTCGCAACTAATGGAATAAAATCAAATAAAAATATATTTTGCTCTGAATTTTCATTGAGCACTCTCATAAACCCGGTTTCAACTTCCTTCGGATTCATACCCCCTGGATATTTGTAACAAGTTAATTATATATATATATATAGTCAATAGAAGTTATTGACCCATAACTCTGAAAGTAATATGCTATTTTTGTATTTTTATCTATTTCTTTATTTATGGCATATTTTGTTATTTTCAAAATAAACATGACCATAGTACAAAGAACAAATATAGTAAAATATTATGAAGTCAATGTTATACCCAGCTTTTTAAATGTTTTCCAATAAAAGTTAATAATTATGTGAAACGCGCACAAATTAAGGATGCCAATTCAAGCTACGGTCATACGTATCACACCAATGAAAGTTGCTACTCGACATATATGGAACATAGTTTGTTACTGCATGTTAGCGTAAAGTGTTTTAAAAAACCACATTGTAGAACCATGTGTTCATGAAAGACTAGATATCTCCTGCTACCCGCTATATCGACACAATAACTCACCAACCCAACTCTCAACTGTATGCCCCTGACTTAATAGTTTACGAGCACTATCATTTAACTCCAATCTAAACATATCTACTGTTCTGGATAGCGTACTTGAAGGTTATCTAAAAGACCAAGAATGTGCCGTTCAGTTCCAACCTGACTTTTCATTCTCCGAAACAACTTATGTGCTGTCGGAGCAAAAATATCAATACTAGAAAAGAATCAAGCAATTCTGAGAAAGTAACTAAAAACCGATCCATAAAACGTAAATGAAGGTATATTACTATCTCATTATGACATCTCGCTTGTCAAACAAGTTATACCGAAAGTCATCTTCTTGAATCTCAATTTCAAGATCCAGAAATGCAAATCTTTTTCTTTTGTGCCTGAGTTTTAAATACAAATTTGGGGATATATATCAATCTATATTTGGCGAAACACATCTTCACAATTAACGTCTCAAATATAATCAATAATTGTGAAGTTTACATAGAAAAATAATTGCCTTTCATCTGTATTGATGGATCAGTCATGACATCAATCACTCCGCATATCAATGAAGGTGAAAGTTGCCTAAAATGGAGCGTGTCTTATTTGCCTTACACTTACATATGTCATACATAAAAATATCAATTTTTAATTAAACACCTAACAGCAAGTTTGAGTAAGGATATTGAAAGATTTTGTTTTTATGCTGTCTCCGAGACATGAAATATACTTGAATGCTTTTTTAATAACCTTGTTTAAAACATCTATCAATGTTTGTGTTCAATCTTAGCATACAAAGTTTTTAAATCTAATGGAGAGAGTCCTTGTTGCAGAGCGATTGTTTAGTCTATTCAATTCGTCAAGTACTGTTGGCGTGTTGTCCACAATAAAAACTGAGTAAAATGTACATTTGACATGGCAATTTTTTGTTAGAAAAGCAGATTAAAGACGTTTAAGACTGCTATTGAAAGTGGCTCAGTGCTGCATGTGCTGGATGGGACAATAAACCGTTTACCAGATTTGTGCTTTTTTTGGCATTCAATACATAACAGGAAGGGACTTCTTATTTTCTTTGTATAGAAGGCTAAACTTTCATTCATTTCCAAATTCATTTTGATAATGTCTTCCAAACATTCATTACAAACTTCATTATTGTCAAATTATTTTCTTGCACACCTGACTGGTTTATTTCATCTTTAAAATATATTGATATAATATGATTTCCACGTAAACGTGGATTTGTTCTAATCTTGCTTCATTGGAGTTATCACAAACTTATTTTTTTAATTCCCCCAGGCTACGTGGAACAGATTCTTTCTTAAAGATTGATGTATATTTCTTTCTCTCATATTTCTTCCGAAGATCTCTATTGTTCTTTAGCTTTTCTCACAAATTATTTATTCTTCCATAGTGAAAGACTCCCTGCTAGAAGTTTTGCTTTTTCAGCCATTTGCAAGACAAAGTCAACAATCCCAAAAAGAAACTTCGCTTCAATTTCAAAAGAATTTTTGTTTTTTGAAAATTCGGACCTTTACCTTTCGGAGTTCACTGGTCTCTACTATCCACACACATGTCTGTATTCATTCCCGAATGAAATCTTCAAGCTAAAGGCATTTAGTCTGATCATTTTCTTCGGCAATGAAAGACGAACGTTTCTATGTAGCTCACTCGTCATGAATATATATTTTATCTACTACTAAATTCTACTCATTTACTGAGCACTGTCGAAATAAATCCTGAAATAAAAAATATATGTGCTATATATTATTTAACAACTAGCCAACCCGTATCTTGCTTTTGCCCGGGTAAATAGAGTAACTCAAGAAATTCCATGCTCAAACCTTGAACTATTGAAATATTTGCTGCTTATAGTTGTCCGACGCGAACGCATATCTCACGATGTTTATATTGGTCGTGGTGAGGGCTTGCTACCTGGATTTATATGCGACGTTTTCTTGCCAACCCGAACTTAAGACTTGTGTTTGGATTCAAGAAGAGCGTTTTTTTCTTTAGACAAACAAAAAAAGTGGGTTTGTGATATCAATTTTTGAAAAAAATAAACAAAAAATTAAAAGAAAAATTTTTCGTACACACAAAAAAGATTCTGAATGTTCAGGTCGCCCAAATTCAAAAAAGGTCAACCAACTTCTTTTGGCCGATCGTAAATCGAAGTTGCGTTACATAGAAGATGAGTTTAGAATAACAGTAGGAAATGTATTCACACTTTTGTATGAACTTTTGTAAATTAGAAAGTTGTGTTCAAAGTTGGTGCCGCATTTGCTCACAGACAATAAAAAAACGACAACGCATCAACGATTCACAGCTTTTTTTCTAACTGTTTCAATGCAACATAAAGGAGTTTTTGCGTCAATATGTGACAATTGGTGAAACATGGGTCCACCACTTCCCTTCGGAGTTGAATAAGCAGTCAGCTGAGTTTACAGCAGCAGGTTAAAGCCGCGTTAAAAGTCAGCGTACCATCTCTTAACCGTTGTTTCTAACGGAGTAAGGTCCGAATAACACTTATCAAGCCATGGCTTTACTTGAATAGTATTTTTCCGATCAGAAAGCAATGCTTTATCAACACAAAATTAAGAATTTTATATTGTTTTGAAAATTTGCAACAGGAGCTTCATTTAAATAACTGTCATTTGTAAACTAATAATTTGATTGGGCTAAAATTTTGGCACATGCTATTTGAAGGTTAGTACGTCATAGAACAAATATGGATTTTTAATTAGTATGACATCTATATGCTAGGCCTGGGACTTATTGAGTGATGTGTTACTTCTAATGTGCTCCTCTGCGTTGCAAGCACACGGAAAAATTGTCATTAACATTGGCGCAGTTGTTCCTTGGCACTGAAAGTTTCATTACTGAAACGTTGTGGACAAGGCAGGCAGAGTTTGCAGAAAGGATTGAGAATTTTATTGACGATTTTATTGATGCCATTTTAAACGGAAGGCTAACTTGTATGTCTAAAAATGTTTATATGGATAATAATTCATACTAAATAGATCTACGGTTCTACTTATAATTGAGCACTATTATATAAATATAGTAAATTCAATGGGAGTTTTGTACAACGTCTATGAACAAGACTATATCTGGAATCTAACTCGTGGTTTTATCTCTCTGGCAAGGAAATAAGCGGTGCCAAGTAAAGCATAGAGCTTCGTAAAAAAAATTGAGAATTCTAGGCAGTCGATGATGCGAATTAAAAAAATATATAAACATTATACTTTCCCTTACTTCGTAACGAGTATGGTAGTGTGAGGGTAAACATCCCAGCTTCACAAAACATCGAGTTTCGAGTCTCAACTGAAAACACTCGCACCCTAGCCACACTGAATAGCCATGATACGATGAAACAGCAATCTGTCGATCACTTTAGGATATATATAAAACACGCAGGTGTTTATGTACATTCATTAGGACTCTGATCATTATGCACGTACGTACACGTAGTAAATACGTTTATATATACACATTCTCCATCTGTGACATTATAAACACTCGAACAAATGATGCATAATATTTTGGGCTTAAATGAACAAATATTAGAAGCCGTAAAAATGTCTTTCTGATGGAGTTTTGTGCACGTATTGTAGCGAGCTGCCACTTGTCGGAAATCGATTCACTGGTGCAGTTAGTTCGATAATCACTGCGTTATCTTATGCTGTTGTGGCCTTGGGAGGAAAAATGCTAAATAACAATATGTATATTCATCACACACATGGGGGCGTATGGGTGTGTAATATAAGTCAACACACGAATAGATCAAGCCCTCCATTAAATTATCGCGCGAAGTATAGAATTTAGCAAACTTCAAATGATAGATACGTACTAAAAATGTGCAAATATTTAACGACACACACACACCATCCACTATGACTATGCGATCCCTACAGCTACATATCTAGAAAACGGAACTGTTAAACCTGACATCGTGATATGGGACACAAGGGAGAAAGTAGCAACCCTAGTTGAAGTCAGTGTCACTAATGATGCAGGATTAAACAGAGCTGAAATGGAAAAGGTTACGAAATACCAAGGTATTATGTACGACATGAAAAGAAACTGGAATCTTAGGAAAATATCCATGATACCAGTAATTATAGGAGCAACAGGACTAATGAAAAAGAATTTCAAAAGCTATCTGGCGAGTATACCCGGTGACCCGAGTGCAAGAGAAATACAAACAATTGCACTTAAAGGGGCGGTTAGAATCTTAAAAAGATCTCTAGGCTAGAGTGTCTGAAATAGATGGTGAATGTCTGGCATCCGGTAGGATTCCCCATCTTCAGCAAAAAAGGAAAGATAAGAAAAATAAAAAAGAGAGAAAATGTATATCAATGTAAATATAGTTTTTTAATATCAATCGACGAACTTATTTCGTTTTTATTAAGACTCATCAGTGCGGCTATATACAGTGTACATCTTGTAGACGTCTATCACGTCACTTCTTTCTCGTCAGTAGTGCATTGACAGTAGTCTCACCTCTTTAAGCCTCATCTCATATGGGAGGTCATGTAGCTAATCAGAAATGATAATAATAATTTATATATGAAAATTAAAATTATTGACGTAATTATATGATTTTATATAGATATTTTTTATCTCTATAAATCCCGAGTGCGAACACTGGAGAAGAACATTTTTCCATCGTTTCTGACGAAGGTTGTACAATAGTATCTATATAATACTAAAAGTCTATGGGTCTTGTATGTTTGCAATCAGCTTTCAGCTTTCCGGTTTTCAACATCCGGTTGCGCATGCGTAAATAGCATCGTCTTCCAATCTGTTAATCCAATTCCGTTGAACTCTTATTATTAACGAACGCATGAAATTTTTCATTCTGGAAATGTTTATATCGCTTTAAATATAAAACAATTACATTTAATTTCATCAAATAGTTTTTTTGTTTTCTCCACGGCTAAAAACATTCAACGGCAGGACTTTGTAAAGTCTGTCGCAGTTTCAAAAAAGCTCCACCCTTTTAAAAAACAAAAACAAACAAACAAAACAACAACAATCATTATTAATATCAATAGCGGCGGTGAACGAAACCACCTCCCACTTTTCCTCTCACAGATTTCACCACTCCCACTCCCTCTGTTTTCGTTACGTACGCGAGACAGCCGGTTGTACCCCCTTCCTTTCTCACCTGTTCAGTGCATATTTACCTATAAGTATGGCCAACCACTTATAATTCAGTAACTATAATTTAAAAAAAAAAACAATTATAATAAACAGAACGACGCATAGAAATCTATTTATATTCTTTTTTAAACAATTACATTTAATTTCATCAAATAGTTTTTTTGTTTTCTCCACAAGTGTCACGCACATACATGAATTCCATAGCTAATATAACAAACTGACCCAACGGGTCACGGGTGGTCTAGTATATTATAAATTTCTTTAAGTTCGCACACATCTTCATGTAGTAGCTCAATAGTGTATAATACGACTAAATCTCTAAATTTAAAATGATATAATCATAGTTGTTCGGAAAAAACATTCCATATTTCATTCAAAAACGTTTTATTAACAACCAATTGTTTCATGCCCATTTCGAAAATATACATATTTATGGTATACGAAATTTATCAAAGGTTGACGAATACGCTTTATCAGTGTATAACTCTCCATATTCAGGCTGAAAAAATCAAGATGCGTTAAATATTCATTTAATTTATACATATTTAATTTCTATATTCCGTTTTCTTTCTTTTTATCACTCCAACCAATGGTAAACGTTTCTATAGACTCCGTTATTTTTTTTGTATTTCAGAGTTCATGATACATTATGTACACTATATTTATTTTTATTTTTCGTTAAAATGTTCATATCCGTTATTGTCTTTATTTAACCTATTTTCATTGTTATCCTTCTCTTATAGAGTACAAGTCTATCATATCGCCATCAATTAACCTCGTATGAGTCACTTCCGGTGTAATAATACATAACTTATGTAGTAATTTAATTAAATCGCTAATTTTGTCGAATTTTTATTTTACTTAAATTCTCTCTTATTATGTCATCAAATAATTGTTATGTAAAAACATAAATAAACTACGTAATCTAATAGTTGTTCAATCATTACTTCCGGTCATAATGAGATCGAAATAATTTTTATTGATGATTCTTGAATTTTATTTCAATCTTTTAATAATTATTCCTATTACAATTTATATTATTTTCTAATAAAGCTAAAAAAATGTTGTATCGATCCTGTGATTTATTTAACATTCATACAATTATTCATAAAATGTTATTAATTCATCCTTATATCATTTGACTTATAATAATAAATAATATCACTAATTTTCTTTTCGTGGGGGTACCCTGTAGTAGAAATAAATACCAACTTTGTATATTAAAGGAATTCATAGCTTAGTAAAAAATATTGAGAACCACTTCTAATAGAAATTCGCGAAGGGGATTCCCCGTATTAAACAGACGTTTAATTCAAAAGTTAAATTCTGACTTTTTCGCAAAAATATGAATTTGATTTAATTTAGATTTGCAAAATCTGCACGATTGACTGAAAATATTTGTTAAAACTATAGCCATCCTTGTTTTGAGTAAATTTCATTAATCAGGGGGAGGTTAAAATGACCAAAAATGTCCGAAAAATTAAAATTTACAAACAGTTAATCAGTATAAAAGCAATTAGTTCATTAATAAATTCTGGGCATTTCATCGAAATCCGATAAATCCGTTTTTTCAAATCTGGTAATTTTGTCAATATTATAAATATTCTCCCTTAGTTCAATTTTAATGTATCTATTATATCGATGACGTTGTAAAGCTGTCTAATTCAACTAAAGTAGATGTACCCGACTGTATTTGGTCAGAATTGTTTTTAATTCCTCAAAAGTATATTTGATATAATCAATTAGAAGCCTGTTTTGTGCTTCTCTTTTTTAATTTTTTATAGATATTAGCATATTTTTGCTAGTTGTTTTATTTAATTGCTCAGTAAAATTTTTTTTTTCTCCAAAAATACAAAGAAAGAAAATCACCGCATTCTTTATTTTAATAAATGAAACACGGAATAATAAAAACATAGTTTTTCAACAAAATTCACTCTTTACGGCGTAAAATGTAAAACAAAAAATCCTAAACTCACTTAAGATGGTAAAAAGATAATATTTGAAGTTGAAGTTTTTCAAATTGAAAAAAAGGTGTACCTTAAGTAAAATCAACAATTAAAAAATAAAATAAAAGGAACACGATTCTAGATTCAGTTATATAATTGTTCAGTTTGTATTTTTTACAAAAAATAGTAATTTTTAAATCAATTATTTTTTAATTAAACAATTATTCCATAAATAGGTGTTTTAAAACATAATTTCTAATAAGATTAAAAAAAAACCCAAAATGTTTTAATAAAAAAATCAAAGAAGATATATCATTTTTTAGCGACTCGTACACTAACTCGAAGAGAATATATTGTTTATAATGCCAAGGAGGATGGTATCATGACAACGGAACAGATACTACACTACCTCCACACCTCTAAAAAACCCCGAAGGTAATGCCTGAGAGGATGGTATCATGACAACAGAACAAATACTACACTACCACCACACCTCTTAAAAGAAGGAGATACTGCCTGGGAGCATGGTATCATGACAACAGAACAGATATTACACTACCTCCACACCTCTAAAAAAAGCGGAGGTAATGACAACAGAACAGATACTACACTACCTCCCCACCTCTTAAATAAGGGGGAGATAATAGCTGGGAGGACAATATTATAGCATCAGAACAGATGTAGTCAAAAAGGAGGAGGAAATGCCTGGGAGGATGGTATCATGACAACAGAACCGATTGATAAGACGATTCGTAAGAGAAGTAGGAGTAGAGTTTCGGCTTCAGACAGACAGATACATAATCCCCATTATTAATCATGGGAGACGCGAGAGCGCTCTATCCCTTAATAGACTTTAAAAACGGCCTATGCTGGAAATCTCATTTCTTTGATCAATCATAACTCAACATCCAATAAATCAAATTAGTTAAAACTTTGCACAATTTTTTTTATAGGTTCTATAAGTGTGTAGAATTTCAGCATCATTAGTCAAGGCAACCCAGAGATCTACAAAGGTCAGGCATGATTTTGTGTTATCCGTGTGTATGTACGTACGTATGTGCCACCCTGTATCTCATCAACTATTTGATGGATTCAGCTGATTTTTGGTAGAGATAGAGGTTCTAGGGTCTAGTTGATGGCATTTTAATTTCAGTTTACCACATACCTTAGTTTTTCAGAAAATTCAAAAAAAACTTAAAAATGACCATTGTATTGAGGCATAGCCTTTACAAAAGTAGTGACATTCCATGATAAATGCCAGTATACTGAAATCATATGCCCTTAATAGGGTTAAGATGAAAATTCATATGCACTAAATGTACAAAAGCAAGAAAATTCCCAGATTTTTACACTTTTATTGTCATTAAGGGTATGCGAGCACAACAGGGCTATGTATTTTACTGGTAGGAATTTTTCTTCAGCGCACCTCACACACTTCATCCACTCACGCATAGAGATTTATACTGTAGTGATGTGATAATGAAATGGTTTGGTTTATATGTAGTCATACCCTTAATTAATGACAACAAAAGTGTAAAAATTTGGGAATTTTCTTGCTTTTGTACATTTAGTGTATATGAATTTTCATCTCAACCCTATAAAGGGCATATGATTTCAGTATACTGACATTTTTCATGGAATAGATTTATGCTTCAAAATAGAAATAATCCTAATATTCTATAATGCTTCGGCTAAAATATCATAGGCGTTTGTCAAATAGCTTTTCAAAGATACTTCGTCGGATTGACGGACGCAAATCTAGCGAATAATTATATGATATTGGGAATTGAGATCGAACTCATACCCCACATTTACTGACTAAACTGCTACTAACTGAGCAAGATGCCAATACGTAAATGAGGGTTCCCTTCTTGGTGGTGACGCCTGGTCGCCTATGTAGCCAGATGGCGGTTTCTGATATGGACATCGGCACAGACTCAACTAAGCGACACTGTAATCGTACACCGTCGTCGTTCACGCTGGTTGTATTGCGTTTCTGTTGAGGTCACTGGCTACATCTGGGCGAATTTTTCACGGACACCATCTGCTAGTCGTATCGAGTGTACTTATCTAACCCGAGCGGAATTGGAAACGAATACGAGTCAAAAAATAAATATAATTTAGTTCATAAGCACTCATAGCCCGTGTTATATATATATATATATATATATATATATATATATATATATATATATATATAGCCATTCAGGTAAAGGAGACATACACAGAATAAACCCCACATAATTTCAACTAGGCTTATAGAAAAAAATCACAATAATAAATAAAACTATTTATATATAATTGTTTTTATTTATACAGACATGTACAAAAAGCCGATACACTGACATGTCGATGTTATTATCAATAGTTATTAGAAACATTTTTGTGGTAAAAGTGGGGTTTATCAAATAATAGGGGCCGTTTTAATAAATGTTATTGTTATCTGACAGCCTTTTACTACAAAACAACAGACAGATACACTTTGCTCTTCCCTATCCCATATATCCGCCGACGCACTTTATTTCACTCCCCCACATGCATTTCGTTCAAACCTTTAAACCCGGCAAAGCAACCATCCCACTCCTACCTTTACAGACCTTCCAAATCTGAACTCATGATCTGAGACCATGAAAATATGTAATAAATAGATTAACCTTTCAATGTTTTAACTGTTCACCTAATCTTACAAACGTTTTTTTTTTCAATTGTTTTAAATTTGACCATGTGACATTTGAATTTTCTTTTTCTTTTTCCCTTTTCATTCTTTATACAATATGAATATCTAAATGAAATATAAAATTTCTTTCCGTCAGATGAGATCTTAGTTTCTTATAACTATTGATTGATAACATCAACATGCCAGTGTATGAGCTTTTTGTACATGTCTGTATAACTAAAAATAATTATATATATATATATATATATATATATATATATATATATATATATATATATATATAATTATTGAATGCCTCTTCGCTTCGCCGCCGTTAACGTGTTAAAATTATCATTGTTTATAAGCTGTTCAGAACTGGCCTAGCGGTTAGCGACGTTGGACGGGAGTTGGAAAATACTTGTAGTCCAGGGTTTCGAATCGTCTGACCGGTGATGAATAGTCGTACTTCTATGCTGATGAGTCTTGATTGAAAAAAGACGAAACGTATACGTCCATAGATATAAACAATAACAAATATTATATATATATATATATATATATATGGTTTTCGAGAGAATATATGAATTAGACATATCCGTGACCTTATTTGTCACAATCACAGCTATTAATGTTACTTCGATTTCATTTAAACATTCATAGTGTGACTTATGTGTTAAGATATTCTACTCGCAGAACTAAATATATTTTTTCTTTACTTATTATAGAAGTAAACACACTTATTATTTTACTATCAAATTTACGTACATGTTTGGTGTGTGTACAGGCACTATGTAAATCAGATGGAAACACTGAAGAGAATAACTTTCTCTGAATGTTCACAGAGACATTAAGAAATATTAGAGAATGCTTGAAGTAACATAGGGTGAGAGGGGCGAAATTATATCTCTTTATATCTCATGCGTTCAATAGATCTTGTAAATATTTTATTAGCACAGCCTCTATATCTATTACAAATTAAGCTTCGGTATCTGTCTATCTGAAACCGAACCTATACTATTACTTCTATTAATTATGCTATTGTACTATCTTTTAATGCTCAATTTAATTTAATATACTATTTCAAGCTGATGTGCTATATTTCAATGCTTAAGTAAGGGGGGATTACTTCCACATTGTTCTTGGCCTTTTGGCTTAGATCAAAGTGTAGTATCTGTTCCGATGGATACTGCACCCCATAGACTGGTATTGTCTTGGCCTTCGGGGCTTGATTTACGCCGGTCTATGGGTCTGTCCTGTGCAGTTATAGGAGGTCCACCCTCCCAGGCTTCGCCCCCCCCCTCTTTGGGGAGGAGTAAGTGTATTGCTTACTGCCTGAGGCGCCCCTACCGGGGAATGCCGACGGGGCTGCCCAAGCAATTTTTAATGATCAGAGTGCTCACCTCTCGGGCGCTGGCTTTTCAAACCCCACTTTCTCGACCCGACCTTGGGTCACATCTTTCTTGTGGGAGTAAGATAAAAACTGGCCTTGTGCCTAACTCCTGGAGAGGAGTAAATCAATACTTCCACCTTTTTTGGGGAGAGGGCCTAGTGTTGTATCTGTTCTGATGTTATATGAGACCATCTTTTTTCTGGTGTGTAGTGTAGTATCTGTTCTGTGGTCATGATACCTATCTTATAGTGTTTACCTTTTCTTTTCTTTGGGTTGAGGGGAGGTAGTGATGTACTAGAGAAAACTATTCGACCATCGCTTCAGTTGCAAATTTTGCTAGTTTAGCATGATATTTCACGTTAAATGGTGTTATTTCGGTGCTCATTGGCGGAATCGTTATGTTGTCTTATTCCTGTCTCATAGGGGACTGTGAAGAGCAGGTGTTGGTTCGATCGGGTTGGTGACACTTTCCGTGACCCCAACTAATTCTGATGACTAGTAACACCATAGAGTTACGAACGTTGCTCAATTAGCCGCTTTAAGTAACTGAACAAGAAAGAGGTGTGTAAAGATCAATGTGTTGTGTGGGAAATATTGCCTTCACAATTTGGACTCGTCTGACGAACAAAGGTCTACCATTACTGATAACATCAAGTAGGAGTGCTCGTAGTTGTAACAATCAATCGTTTTACGCTTAAACTAAGAATGTCTTAGTTCGCATTGTTTACCTGTGCAAACCGTACAAAATCTCATCGTTGTTTTTGATAAAATTAGTCAGAATATTTAGTCAAATGTAATCGTATCTCCAAAGCAGCTGGTAGCAATGCTGTAGTTAAATTTACTTTAGCTAACTTATCAAATAGAATGGTGTGCAAGAAACAAAGAAAAAAACACTGATCTACATTCAACAACCTTACAAGCATTTAAAACTGGATTCTACGCGCGAAACGACCCAAACACATTCAATAAATAAGCGGTAAGGCCACTAAACATAATACCGTTAAACGTTAGTATAATATAACTTAAATGATAAATAGAAGACATGCCGCATCTCACATTCAGACGTCTCGGCTGTATATTTGGGGGCTTATATCTAAATTTTCTATTCGTACAAAGCCGACGGCACCCCGACTCAGTCTCATGTTCGTAGGTAATATATTTCCCTTTGTTCCACACATGACTTACGAGTTCATACATTTCGCAACGGTCATGCTCTACTTGGCTCCGTCTGAGGGATTGAAGAGCATATATAGACATTATGCTATTTAAATAGACGGGCTTTTTCTAAATTAATTTTTATATATCTATCAGAGTGGAAAAATGTAATTTTCGATTAATTCCGAAGCGAAAAAGGGAAATCGAATCCTGTCAATAATTCAATTTCCCAGGCTGATCGATATAATATAAATGTCTGTGTAAAAGGTAATTAGAATAATCAACCCATTTTTTTTTAGAATATAGTAACCACATATCATCATTTAATATAAAAAGATATCGGTCGGGTTATCGATGTTAGACCTAAATAACATTGTATATGATACATCGTTCTTTTAGATTCACTTGCTAGTGAGCAACGTAAAGTCATAGTCTGTGTTATTTAACTAAAATAAAAGAAATCCTAATTGTTTTCATCGATTACATATTTTCTCCGGTCCATCACATCCTTTAATACGACACACTTCACGACCTATACCGACCAACACCGGTACGGTGTCGATCGAGTTTGTTGCGTGTGTTACAGAGACAACACTTTTAAATGGCTTCATACTTCTTTCTTGTGTTTAAATACTCATTGTTTTTACTTACATTATAACTAAGTTTGGCGGAGATTTATAAACACTTCCCATCAATTTAACTTACTCCTAAAAATGATGGTTTAATCTAATAATTTACAGATAATACTTTGCTATAAAAACCTTTACTTAAACCTAAATACAATAAAATTACGTTTTTTATTTTATTTTAAGTATTCTTTTCTATAACTAAACCACTACAATTTTGATTAAAACTCTTAAATTTATAAGAATGATAACCTTAGTGTTGCCCGAGTTTCTTCTTCGACACACGTAGAATAATTTGAATCATAAAAGAACACGGTTTCATTTTTCGAATACTACCATGTATTTCTTTATTATGTGCATGCTCACTAAAAACTATAATAAATTTGAATAAAAACAAATGCTTTAACTTATTAACACACCTCATCTATAACCCAATGTAGACACAATTCAGTTATTATTTCACAAAAATATTTATTTAAGAACAAATTCAGGTGTGTTTTGGAGAAGGTACATCTAAATTCCTTTGGCTGAGAAAATACATCAAAACAGGTTCCATCGACTACAAATACAAGTTTCATTAGTTGTTTTATCGTTCTTAGCCGTTAAGCAATCATATCTTTGAATCTTGCATGCGCTTAAAACGTAATAACGTTTGCATGTACCAACTCAATATTAGAGACGCTTTTTTAAAAGTTGAAAATTACTAGCCGTTTTAAAAAAAATCAACAGTAAAGACGTTTCTTTAAACACACCAAGACTAAAGCCACCTGAAGATTATTTGACGAATCAAATCGAAAGTACTCACGAAAAATGGAACAAGAAACCCACGGAACTTACATACACCAATTTGACCGAAATATTAAATGGACAATTCGGAAAAGTGATAAAATAATAAAAGTCTTATACAACAAAAACATCCGTGTAATGTTTACCTAAATATATATATATATATATATATATATATATATATATATGATAGTAAAATTATATGAAGATTTACCTAAATATATATATATATATATATATATATATATATATAATAGTAAAATTATATGAAGATTAAAAACAATCTACGTGGATCCACCAACGTTTGACATTCATACGTTTACACGGAACTATAAAGTAATTTAAGAAACTAAAATTGAATTTATCCCCCCCCAAAAAATCAGACAGAACAAAATCTGCCAGTTAAACGTTAAACACGTCATGTTCTTTCTACAATTAGACGGCTTCCTCTACCAACCCTGAGACATTTCCGGGCTCATGTACATTTAACCTACAAGACCTTCGTATCACCTCTCCTCTTTACTTCCTCCTCCGAACTTCAATCGCACAGACAATACGTATACTTATATTTACCGCAAGCAATCAGAAAAATTGAAAAAATTAAAAAAGGTATAATTTAACAGACGAATTCCGTTATTTTTTTAAAATGTTTGCATAAATATGAAAAGCTGTCTAAATACACACACACACACACAATATATATATATATATATATATATATATACATATATATATATATATATATATATATATATATATATATATATATATATTTATATATATATTTATATATATATAATTAATGTTATATTATTTTCAATACAATATCATGTTGCTTTTAGTTGACATTCGTATTTGCGTTGGTACTACCATTAAATAAGCGATATATTTATTCTATAAAGCTGGGAACAAGGATCTCATTTTTCATTGTACTTTTCTTTGTTTTTTTATCGACCGCGTGGACTAAATTAACCATTAATTTACTGGTATTATTACACAAACAAACAAAAACGTAATGCTTAAACGCGCACCCCATATATATATATATATATATATATATATATATATGCACATATATATATATATGTATATATATATAAATATATATAAATATGTATATATATATATATATATATATATATATATAAAGTGTGTGTATTTTTATATATTTATTCAATATTTTTATACAATGTTATTTCGTGTCTTATATAAATCGATATGTTAACAGTTACAAAATCTAAGCAAGTTTCAATAAGAGTTACATTTTTTTACTTAATCTAAATACACTATTGAAATTTGTCTTTCAATTCCATCTGAGGTAATTGGGGAAATTATCAGTTAAATCCATAAAAAAAACTGAAATATATTAGAACATTAAGCAACGAAATTAGTTTTTTTAAAATAGATTTCTCCGTTTTATAAAATAAAATAAACAATAAATATTTCAGTGAACTATATTTATATTTATATTGTATTCATGAAAAAGTTTAAACATTCAAAAAAATTTTATTGCCATTTTTAGGATTAAAAATTATTAAATTAAAACTAATTCCTTCGATTTGTGAACGCTATTTACCGTTCGCACTTGTGTCTCTCATTTTTCCAAATTTAATACGTTTTCTCACGCGTGTTTCACAGCAAAGTCAAGATAAATATATGTTTTTTGTTTAACTTTGCTGATAATCAGAGAAATTGTTTATTTAATGGTAATAGGAAAAATAGGTGGAAGGGAGAAGGAAAAAGTTTAAGAAGAAGTTTTGTAAAAAATAACAAGCCAAAATACATAAAAAAATCACTTGCAAAATAGTCACAGAAATCCACCCCCCTCTATTAAAACTTTTCTCCTGAAATTTGAAACGACCAGAGTTAATCAGATGCTAATAACATTCACGAAAAGTTTCCCTGCTCGAACCCAATTAAACTAGCCTGAATCAACCTCAGGTACAATGAAAACCCTTGATGGAAGAATTCCTCACATAAATATCTTGAAAAAAAAAAACAATTGATTAATTATTATTAATCCTGAAGATAAATAATACACTGCTGTGTTTACATAATCTAAATTCCGTAATCTAAATTCCAAATAGAGAAATAGATCCATCATTAATCTTATTATTATTTTTTTAATTTTTTAGCAAAAATAAGATTAGAATTATAGTTAATAAGATTTAATTAGTAAGTGCTTAAACACACTTAAAATAATGAATGTTTTTTTTGTTTATATTTTTAATTTTGTACTTGAAAATTAAAATTATCCAGGTAGAGATAACTCGTGATTTTTCCAAATGGATTATGCCTTTTGTATCATAGGCTAAAAATATGTTTAATGAATCGGGTAAATTTCTGCGAAATGTTTCGTGAATTTAATTAGAAAATAATATAAAATAAATATTTAGAAATTGAATCTGATTAACTATAATTTTATCTGGCTGTCTGTTACATAACCGAATGCGTGGGTGAATCGTACGTTGCGACCGGTTAGAAGTACTTTTAGCAGAGGTCTATATATATATATATATGTGTGTGTCTATAAGGTATACGTTTCATCCTTTCAGCAATCGTAAGTGTAGAGATAATTATTCATACTGGTTGCAGGATTCGAAACCCCGGAACACGAGTGATGTTTTAACTCAAATTCCGACGTCTTAACCTACTCGGCTACTATGAACAACTAAATAAGTCAGCGAGACTTTAAACGGAGTATAGGCAGCTGTCGTAAAAAGTGTTGTAAATGTGTTGAATTTTTAAAATTTCCTTTAAATACATTTTATATGTATGCTTCAAAGATGTTATCAATTTCCTTATCCAAAAAGCGCCAACCAACGCCAACCAGCGATAAAGAACGGAATTTGTTTAGAATACAATATCTATTAAATCATCAATGATTCAAAACAAGGGATTTATATGACAAATGATTATTCTTTCCTTAAAACATGGCTTCATAAAGATGTAATCCTATCGTCAGAGGAGAGTCGACAAGTAAGTTAGTAAAATAAATTTACCAAATGCCATGATTTGAAAAAGTATAAAAATGTGAAGGCATATTAGATAATGTAGAAGATTTAGGCAAAGATTCACTTTTGAAGTAGAATGAAGAGTTCGCAAGATCAGATTACAAGGTTCTCGAGTAATGGTAGAATCCATGTCCAGTGTATGGAATGAGTTTAAGCAGCCAGAGTTTTAAAGAAATCCGATTCTTAGAGGTAAAGGTAAAATCGACCATATAGGGAAAATATCAGCTTTCAGTAGTAGAGAGAAGGCTCCAAAACATGGCACGAGAAAACCGGCCTAAGGAAGTTCGGCTATTTGGTAAAGTACAAATAAAACGTATCTAAAGTCATTTTAAAGATATACTTTATATCTTTATTTTCATTGTTCACTATATATATATATATATATATATATATATATATATATATATATATATATATATATATATATATATATATATATATAGTCTAAAGAAGCTTTGAGTCATTAAAAAAAAAAAGAAAGTAAAATCAAGTTTAAATTCACAGACAAATTAACTAAATCCAAGATATTGCAGACTTAACATTCGTTGGAAAATTAATAAATGAAAAAATATAAGTAAAAAAAAAAGGGGGGGGGTTAATTATCTAAGAGTGAAACAAAACCAGGAGACCTTAAGCGTCTAATATTAACATGGGAATAATCAGCTGTTTACCATGTAACTGTTTCGGAGATTTAAAAACAGGACAGTTATAATATTCATGGCTCTCCAATGGTACTGATTATACGACCATTTCCCCAATAATCAAGTGTCGAAATAATTCAGCTTAAAACATCACTAATATATACATAAATAAATAATAATAATGATAAAATAATACTAATAATAATATATTACCCTTTAGACTACCGTATGATATAGTAATTTGCATATCAAATAACATTAATTATAACAATAATAAAAAAATAATAATAATACTATCTAAACCCTACATCCAAGAACCATTCTGCAATATGGTAGCTAGCAATAAAATTATATAGGAATTAAAGTTGCATTAAGAATAAATAAAAAATAAAGCTTAAGTACCTTAGGTACCAGAAAAGTAATTATAGGGAATATATATATATATATATATATATATATATATATATATATATATATATATAATATAATATAATGTTCTTCAAAATGAAAACATAAGCGAACGGATCCTTAATTTTTTGCCTGCGGAACGCGAGCTTATCAAAGCTATGGCGGAAACATATTCTTTATGTCTAGCCATGCTAGTTTTGTATAAATAAAACTTATTATATATATATATATATATATATATATATATATATATATATATATATAATAAAGAGAGAGAAAGAGAGTAGAGGGGGAAAAGTGGTATATTTTACGAGAAGCATTGTTTATTATAAAATGAATACGCTAGGTGAAATAAAATATATAAGATGTAAATAGTTATCAATATATTTATTGTACACTATTAGAAGATGAATCTCTTCTTCAAGTTGGGCTTAACAATTGTGATTTAAGTTTTTCGATTTTCTTATGTGTTTTTATTATATACATCATTTAAAATCAGCCGAACTTTGTAATAGGGACGTCCTTTATAATCTTTCCTCCCATGAATTATTGTTACAATCTTCTCAGACGTGTGAAACTGTTATAAATATCATCTTGTCTAATGCATGGAAGTATAAAGTTTTGATAAAGTGAAATATTTTTTAATAGTTATTAACGATGTACTAAGACAAGGATAAAGCATTGATCAATATTTAAGTAACATTTCGAAATAATCTTTAAACTAATATAGCCATTTTGAAGATTCCCCGAGTTTAAAATAGAAGTTTAATATTATTTAGAGAAAAAAAATTGTTTGTGTCGGAAATGCAACTGAAACCACTAATCAATTATACACATAGGTTAAAGTTAACTTTAATTACAGGCTTTCTAAACAAATGTGAAGCGTTTTTGAAAAAAAGGTTTTCGACAATAATTGATGTATTTTCAAAATTAAAAGTACATCACTAGAGGATCTTTTGCCAAATTCAACTCGCTTGAAGAAAACGCCCTGAGCGTTCTACACTGCTTCCAGGTGGGATCTTAACCTGGAGCAGGTGGCCTTCACCGTGTCTTTTGAGAAACCCGTGAACACCAGTGTGTTTCTGGCAATCAGCCCATCTTTGGTGTGTCAAGCGGTACGGTTGAGGTTTCCTCACCTACGTCAGCACATAATAGTTCATCAGTTGAAATCAGGCGGGATATTGAGAAAGCTGATTTCTCAGACAGACACTTCTGTGTATTTCTGAAGATATGGCACAGAGTTAAGTGTTGTTTCCACACGTTTGCTTTTCACAGAGTAACAGTGGGCAACAGTGGACAGCAACTCAATATAGACATCTTAATTGAGTCTGAATCCCTGACTGAAGATGTGGGGCGGCAACTACGTGGCCTTCGTTTGAAAACACATCTGAAGACCATCAAAGTTTGAAGGAACTTAATCTTCATGACGTGCGAGACTTCGCGCGAACTGTAGTCTAATAGCTTGTTGTTCTGCGAATTGTATAAAAGTTCATGAGAAAAAAAACATACAATATCCGGCTCGACTGCGGGGTTGACCTTGTTTAAAAGTCTTTTAGCTTTCGTAAGACTGTTTTCTTGTGTCTTGGCCATGGTGTCTTTTGTATGAGGAGTAGCTAAGATCCTCGTTCATCGCTTTCTTTATAATTGTCACAGCGACGCCCAGGTTTCTCACTAAGATTCGCATAGCGTTGTCTTGATCTTTCCGCAACATTCTTTTTAGTTTTTAGTTTATTCGCTGTTCATGGAATTTCGTTGTGTGGAAACAGTCAGAACGCCTGCTATGATCCTTCTTGCCAGCCATTGCTTTCACATCTCTATCTAAATTCTCCAGCTCACATTTCACGGGCTATATATATATATGTGATACAATGAAGGCCGCGAGCATAGGAAGTGACTCATCGACAGAGATAAAAGTAAATACGGGAGTGGTCAGTAATGAAGGCCGCGAGGATAGGAAGTGACTCATCGACAGAGACGAAAGAAATGAGGGAGTGGTCAGTTTCCATTGTTCAGGACAGGTTACTCAGAAAAAATACCGGACACGACATTTGGGTGTGACGTCGTTTTGCGACATTGAGTTAGGTTAGTTTTACGACAGTTTGACGACAGTAAGGTTTATGGCAAAAAGTTAATGAGTTTAGGTTTCGAAGAGAAGCCGAGCGGTTAGGAATCGAACCTCCACAGAGAGCGGATCAGACCGGAAAACGATGAGATGAGCTGACGACTTGAGCAACGACAATGGGGGTCTCGACAGTCCGCGACGGTGTCACACACACTCATAGTTCCAACTAAATTATACACAACGTATATGTGTTTGTGTTCTTTATCGAGAGCTGTGTTTCTTTTATTTAACTCGTGGACCAGTGCTGTGCCCTCGACGATTCGTCTGTGGATAGATGACTCGGTTAGACGACGGAGACAAGATGCCACGAACACACAACGTTGGGGTTGACGGTCGTCGTTTGAGGCAACATGGTTCTACATATATATATATATATATATATATATATATATATATATATATATATATATATATATATATATATATATATATATATATTAGGGAACCTATAGTATTAGTATATTAGGGAAGCAACTAACATTTCGTAAAATACATACATATATATACATATACATATATATATATATATATATATATATATATATATATATATATATATATATATAATAGAAAAATACTCATCCCAGGACGGGTAAAATAAATTTGCCGAGCAGACCAGTTTTGCATCGGTTTAACATCCTCTTTAGAAGATTCAAATAAATGATAATGATACTAAACTTCATGTCTAGAATCCTTATTCCCATTTTGATTAAAATCCATTACATGATTTTTATTCCAGATACTATCTAAAATTTAAGTTTTAAGCTTAAGGGTTTACAGAATAAATGACTATGGATCACATTTTAATGCAAATCTGAAATATTAAAATTTTCGAATGAGAAGTTGTGCGCATAGTATGTAACTAAAACATTTAAAATACTCGAAAGAAACGGAAATTCGGGGAATATTTAATAATTGATGCCTAATACATATTGTTACACTTTTACAAAAATGGCAGGTATCTGAATTTTCATGAACATCTTCCATCCCGTATTTGCCCTGTGTTGCATAAAACTTAAATATAGCTTCGGTTACACACTTTTAGGACTAGCAGCTGTCTCTCAAAATTAATAGTGATCGCTTAATTTGTTTAGGAGTGAATGTTATACATAGAAATGGATAACAAAAACACATACATACCTTTCGATCCTGGCTTGAGGCACTACCTGGTCTAACCGCACTGAAGAGCTATGCTACACCGAAACAGTCTATATTTTGACGACTATATAAGCTCTCTTTCTTAGGTCTAGCTTTTCTTGTAAGAAAATTCCCACATTTCACTAGCTTTTAGCTGATAGGGTAAAACCAATTCGAGTTCCCGGCACTTGACAATGTTTACATTGAGATTTCATTTACATTCAGCCAGTGTCTCGTGCTAGCTTAGGGGTAGAAGAGCCCACTGTCAGCTCGACGGTCGAGTTTCGATCCTGGCTTGAGGAACTAGCTGGTCTAGCTGCACTGAAGAGCTTTGATACAGCGAAACAATCTGTATGTGGATGACTATATACGCTTCTTTTCTTAGGTTGAGCTTTTTTTGTAAGGAAATGGCTAACTGCCACTAGCTTTAAGGCATAGCTGATTGAGTAAAATCAATTCGAGCTCCCGGCCATTGACAATGTTTACATTGAGATTTCACTTACATTCAGCAGTGTCGCGTGATAGCCTAGGGGTAGAAGCGCCGACTTTTGACGGTCGAGTTTCGGAGTTTCGATCCTTGCTTGGGGAGCTGGCACTGTCACTATATATATATATATATATATATATATATATATATATATATATATATATATATATATATATATATATATATATATGGGCAGCTTTTCTTCATCCAATTTGGTTAAATAATATTGACAGATTATGCTTGCATAACTTCCGTCTGATTTTCACAAGTTGTCTGATAAGTGTTCCAGTTTCCAGCTTGAACTGGCTGATGAATTCATCATAGTTGATGTGGACTCTGATACTTTAAGTTCCCTGGGCAACCATCATCGGGTGTTGTATATCGAGTAAAAGTTGTGTTTTTCTGAAATATTTTGTTGGGGTATGATTAGATTACTAGTAGTTTTAAAAGAGCAGTAATATCATTAAGCGATATTCTGTAGATGAAATTAATTTTATTAATAGCTTGCTTTTTTGTTTTTATATATATGTGTTATTCTTATGTAAGAGTGGTTTATTCGTTTTGCTTCTTAAGTCTTTTCGATATTTTTACGGATTTCAGAAGAACCCGATTAAAAATGATTTTACAATTCATACAACACTTAATGTTCAAAACTGCGTGAGCGCTTTCGTGTTTTCGTAGGCAGTTGAACAATGGCTAAGCACCATTTGTCAGCACCTCGGCTACAATGAACTCCCATTCGCATAATTGACCTGGAAAGTGAAAAATGGCTGGAACAGCTTGAGTTTGAACCTGGGTCAATTGATGCGCGCTTCTGTCGTTGTGTCAACTAAACCCCCAGTATAGTATAAAAAGGGATTTTTATTAAGTTGTGTAATGTAGGTCTCTTTGTGTTTGTCTATGTTACAGCATATTAATCTATTTGTGGGTCATTGAATATGTTTATTATATAATATCTAATATTTTTAAACAGTCTATAATAAATTAATGTTTGGTGTTATACATTTGTAATTTCAGTGTGTTATTTTTTAATATGTATCTGCAATATTGTTGTCGATTTTAAGAGTAAGTAATTAAAATTATTCAATAAACCAAGATAAATTACGAAAGCGTTTCTTAAAATATGCTCATTAATTATAAAGGAAAATAATTTAAATTTAACAAATATGTCTTAGTTAGCTAGAATGATATACCGATTAGGCATAAGTGTTCAAAGATAAAGATATGTGATTGATCTTTTCTCTCTTTCACTTTCTCTCTCTCTCTGCCTCTCTCTCTCTGCCTCTCTATCTCTCTCTGTCTCTCTCTCTCTCTGCCTCTCTATCTCACTCTCTGCCCCTCTCTCTCTCTGACCCCCCCTCTCTCTCTCTCTCTCTCTGGGGCTATTTCAAAACAATATAAAGAAAATTTGGCGTCGTTTTTACTCTCTCTCCTCTCCCTTTTCTGACTCAACCCCCTCTCTCTAGCTACGCAAAAAAAAAAACGTTTTAATTGTTTTTAAAGATCTCCCCAACACACACAAGTTATGACTCAGGTGAATTGATTTCTTCTTTCTTTTCATTTCTTTTGTCTTATTCAAAAGCTAAACACAATTATTAACATTTATCTATTTATATGAATAAATGCGAAAGTTTTTGTCTAGTGTTTACAATAAACATATGAATGAAATGTTTATTATCTAAACTGTTGATTTCAAATAGTTAAAGTTTGTGAAGCAATAGCGAGCTGGCAAAGTCAACTAGTTATACATTAATCTCAAGCGGGCTGTCTCATCATACTCATTTTTACTCATGGCGTATAGCCTTGATCCACTTCTACTGATTACTTAATTTTCATGTACCTTCACATGTCGTTAAATTTGTAATAAAAATCTAACCACTTTTGCCTCCTACTTTTGTTCATATCTATACTCTCTTTCTGTTTGTCTTTCTTCCGTTTCTGTTTACCTTTCTTCTTTCACAAACCTTTCCGCTCCTTACCTGTTTAAGTTTATTGTTTATATACGTTTTAGATTTTGTTATATTAAAAATCAATCTCAATTTGTATTCTTATGAAGTCTTTTGATAAATAAAGACAAACTATTATTTCTGTACATGAGTTTGCTTACATTTTATTGCATTTGTGCGGCTATTCACATTTTCTACTTATTTCCCAAAAATTTTACTTGATTTAATTCAAATTATTTTCTTTCATATATATATTACCATGATTATTATATTTTAAGATAATATATTAAATCGCCTTATAGATAGATGTTCAAATATTTATTTGAAAAGTGCTAAATACAAAGCGATGCTTTACAAAAGTAAGAACTTGGATTTGATTTTATATACTTTTTCTATGCCGGCTATCCATTTAGAAATTATCATTTTTATGTTTGTATATTTTAATATTTTACTGTGTTCTATTTTATCCATATGAAAGCCTCACCCATCTAGAAATAAACGTATTTTAATATAAACAACGAGAAAATTAAGTTAATAACTTGAAGAAATTGGCGATAGAAAGATGATTGCATTTGTATTATTATAAAAAAAATCTATGTTTGTATGATGGTATAAAAATAATTACTAATTGTTGTGAAGTTGTCCCACAGTAAATAATAAATAAAGGAAGTCAAGTCGAGGGTTGGTTTAACAAGTGTATTAACAAAGTAAGAAAGTGACTAGCTCTTGGCTAAACAGTTACAAGACTGTGCTTTGTCTTACGTGTCTCTGGTGACTCGCACTATTTATAGTGACAACCGGTGTAGTTTCTCCTGTGTAAGAACGGCCGGTGTAACACTAATAATGCTGTATTGCCTTTTATTAATAAATAATAGTTATATAATATAATATTCTTTTTGATATATTAACAGACGTGGAAAAATTAGTGACTTTATGGAAGCCTCCCCAATTCACTGGCAAAACACATTTCCAACAAGTTTTCACCTGATATGTTAGCATGCTTCTTTGTTGCGGAAGATTGCAAATAGCGTCATACACATGGTCGTCCGATATTACTTCAATTCATCTATTAACAAGTTGTCTTTCTATCATAAATTTCACCATAAAAAGCATGATTTATTTATGACCATTTAGAATCAAACATGACTTTTTCAGCATTTTAATTGTCGAATATTGAACTTTTCAAATCTACTTACATCCAAAATAGGTAAGCCTTTAAACGATAACTTACACAAAGTCATTTCGTTCGTGAATTAAGTTTTACTTTGACGGTACATATACGGTATTATGATGCCAAAAGCCACTCGAATATAAGGTTTAATGTGATTATCACTTGGATGATGGACAATACTATGAGAGGATTAGAAACGATGGGTGGAAAAGGCAGAGTGTGATTATTCAAGAGGACGGTTAGACATGTGTGTGTTGACATTTGACTTTAACACGATCATGTTGTAGTCACTAAGGAAGCAGTCCACTGGTATTTGTGCTACAGATGAGAAGTCATTGGACAGAAACTCTTTTCATGGAATTTTCGTTTGGTTTTAGATACAAAGAGGAAGAAAGGAAATTTATTGTATTAGTGGTAGGTGGACGAGTTCTCGTTGTGAATGTTTTACAGGGGGGGGGCAGATGTTGGGGCTCAATTGATCACATAAAATAAGAATAACGATTGAGCAGAGAAAGACAAAGATAGTCTATTCTATAGGGAACGGACTGTTGAGAAGAGAAACGATACCCCCTCCAGATTATGAAGTCGATTTGTTATTCTGTCAAATCAAGAAAGAGTGCTGTGAACAGCACTCCCCAGATGTGGCAACAGTACTCCATCTGAGGACGTATCTGTCTCTTATACAGATAGAGAAAATACCCAATTGTTATGCACTTTTTATTTCACCACTCAATCGCTACGGTTCCTTACACGGTGAATTTACCCCGTGTGAATAGTTTTAACTTTGGTGCGGATTTATAAGGGAGTAAGCCCCTTGGAAATATTAAAGTATCGCATTAAATAATAGAACATAGCTAATGTTTGTTATTTATTTTTTATTTATTATTTAAAAGTGTATTTAAGTATAGACTTAGACAATCTCATTAATTACGCTGGAACTGATAATTACCTAGCCATCTTGATAATTTAAAAATATGCCTATCTTTTTACTGATATTTCCTTCTAGAAAGAGAAGTCACTTGTAAAGAAGTAAACAAATAAAGCTTTATCAAACATACGATGGTCATTAAAGACTCACATGCGATATAACAATATGATCGTTATTTATTGTTGTAAAATTAATAAAGACAGACACACATTTACTCACTATTTATACGTAGACAGTTAATTGCCTCAACGATATCCGATAATCTTTTATCATTGCTGATTCTTTATCATGAAAAAGAAGTTCCATCGAAATAGAGATAAAACAAAATTCTGTCTTGTTAATTTAATAAATTAGTTAATTAATTTAATTAAACCGTTAATTAGTTGTTTAAAGAAGAAATGCATATCTTATTTATGGAAATGTATTTGTCCGTTAACAGGGGAGATAATTCATCGAATTTCATCAATGGTTCGTAATGCACCATAGAAATATACCTCGATATCTGAGAAAGTTAAATACTAAATATTCGCTTTAAATATTTGCTCCGAAATTGTTAAAATACCTTAATTTTACTTCATTTTAAATATGAATAAAAATAAGTGTAAATACGGATAGGAGCTTCATACATCATTAATTCATAGGCATATATATTATAATGGCTGACCTTGAAGATTTTCCATTACTTTTATTTGTTTGTTTGTTCGCAACGGCCTTTGTCGTTGGACGTTATTGTTGTACGTTTTGTAACTCTCGCTTCACTAAAAACCGGATGCGTTCCTTTCGGTTTCATTTTTTTCCGTTCTGGCCATAACTGACGAACGATGCAGCGTTTTAAATGATCTACACCCAAATTACTTCTCGCATAATCTTGTATTATTACCATTTAAATGATTGTATAACAAATAGAAATAGTTTATGATTTTTTAATTGAACACTCTGGTCAATTTTGTTCTAAATACAAAGTATATATATATATATATATATATATATATATATATATATATATATATATATATATATATATATATATATATATTATATATATATATATATATATATATATATAGGTGTCATACTCGAAAGAAAATAGACAGCCGCCATATATATATATATATATATATATATATATATATATATATATATATATATATATACATATATGGCGGCTGTCTATTTTATTTCGAGTATGACACCTATATGATATTATGGTAATACCTCACAGTGAACGGTACGGATATTACTCTTTAGGCTTAATAGATTTTTACAGACCGTATCACAGAAGTGGCAGGTGTTGTGATGATCTGAAGGTATGCCATCATTGAAGCCACATCTTGTCCGTGCTTGATTTTACAGCACATGCTATCGTTGGTGATTCAACAAACTGGCACATGACATAGTTACCAAATTGCAAGTTAAGCACATGAGCTGTTCCATCTTTCCTACATGTATGTAGGTGTCACTTGCCATCTCTCCCTGGTGCTCTCTTCAGCTGCTAATGTTTCGTCTTATTCTTGTCAAAAAGCTTGCTGTATTCAAAAATAACTTTCTCCCACTTTGGCTTATTTACAGCTGTCTCTTCCAATTTTCCAACATCAATTTCAAAGCACTTCAAATCGTCTTTGAGACGATCTTTGAATCGCGAACGCGGTTTGTGCTGTAGGCGAATATTCCGAGTTAGTCCCCCATAAATCATCTACGTAAGCAGTCTATTATCAGTAAGACGAACAAGATGACCAGCCCAACGTAGTCTGTGTTTTCTTATACGCGACTCAATACTTGAAACAACAGCCTGCCCTAACACTTCGGCGCCAGGTGTAAAACTATCCCAACGGATGTTAAGCAAGTGGCTAAGGCAATTCTACTGGAAACGCTCTAGCAGGCGAATATGGGCTTGTTAAGACTTTGTTGAGGACATTCTATGATGTTGTTCGAGACTTGCTCTATGCAGACGACGTGGATCTCGTAGCACACTTGCAGAATGATATGCAGGATATTGTGGATCGTTTTGCATGAGAGTGTGGAATAATGCGTCTCACAATAAGCCTGGACTATGTTTAGGGAGGGCCTGTGGACGAGTGGTTATAGCACTTGTCTTTGGGCTGGACGACCCGGGTTCGATCCCACTCATGCGAATTTTCGGGTCTGAAAACTCCCTCTGTCCACCCAGCAGTAAATGGGTACCTGACTAAAACCCAGGGAAGGTTCAAGGCAGCGGAAGGAGAGGGATGGGCTCTACTTAAGCAGTCTATCATCAGTAAGACGAACAAGATGACCAGCCCAACGTAGTCTGTGTTTTCTTATACGCGACTCAATACTTGAAACAACAGCCTGCCCCAACACTTCGGCGCCAGGTGTAAAACTATCCCAACGGATGTTAAGCAAGTGGCTAAGCCAATTCTACTGGAAACGCTCTAGCAGCCTTCCATATGCTGTGCCCTAGACACGGTGATTCTTAACAAATCACCGCCGCTACGGCCATGGGCAGTGTGCGATGTCGGCAACGACACTCGTGCGCGTCCAGGCTATGTGACCTTTACCTTTATGTTTACCCCGGTTTCTGGCAACATGTATCAGGAACCGGATATATTTGTTGTAGCCAACAGACGCTCGGTAGTAAATCTGTTTATGTATCTGGATAGTGTAATTGTGAGGAATAGGTCTTTGGATGTTGAGATAAGTAGACGTATTAAACATGCTGGTGTGTCTTTTGGTCATTTGGAAAAAAGCGGGTGTGGGTACCACGTGATATCAGAGTGGAAACTAAGATCTCTCTGTATAAGGCCTGTGTTGTATCAACTTTGTTATATGCTTGTGAGACATGCCCCATATATATATATATATATATATATATATATATATATGTATACGTGTCTTTAATTAAATAATTAAATATCTATTATTAAATGATTATATATATATATATATATATGTATATTTCGATTGGCTCTCTACCTATTACCCCATGACTATCGGTTTTCAACTTCAACCACTCAATATCGTCGCTAATGCGAAAGACCTTGGTACAGTTGTGGACAACTTCTTAAAATCAACGCGCTATCATATCGAGATGGCGAGCAAGGCCAGGCGGGTTTTCTATCTGGAGATTGTCTCTTAACCTAACAACAGACACTTTTGGCCCCTTCATACATAACACTGGTACGGCCCATTTTTGAGTATGCCATCCAAGCAACACATTGCTATCTACAAAAAAGTCTCGGACACCTGAAGCGTGTTCAACGGTTGGCAACCAGAATAGTGACATGGCTCTCCACGCTTACCTTAAAAGAGCAGCTCTAAAGACTAAATCTGTTCTCACTTGAGCAGCAAAGGATTGGGAGAAGACCTGATTCTGTCGTACAAAATCATCTACGATAATTGCAATCTACTTTCGAGTTTTTTTTAATCCCAAAACATTGTAGCATCGTCGTTTCAGCTCCGTGGAACAACCTACCAGAGGAGGGCGTGACGATGACTACAATATCTAGGTTTTAAAGCATCCTTTGAGAAACATTAAGATTTTATGCGGATGTAAATAACTTCAATCTGTCTATTTACATGGCTTGTTGCACTTCGCTATTTTTTACCAAATAAATTTGATTTGATATATATATATATATATATATATATATATATATATATATTTATATATATATATATACAGCAAAATTAGTACAACATTAGTACCGTCGGTTTCAAGCTCAGAAGGACTTAACCATCCGGCTCTCTTCAGCTTATATTGTTACGTTATTTGCTTTAGAGTGTTATGTATATTTGCTTAAAATTAGTGTTAGGGTAGTGTAAGGCTATACAGTTTAATAAGGTTCGAAAAAGGGGGGGGGTGAAATGTAACAGTTGAGATTAAAAATTGGAAAAAAATTTAAAATATTAAAAAATAAGAAAATATTTCTATCCAAGTCCCGTGATTCAATTTTTATTAGGAGCCTACATTTGGCCGTTAATGTTTTGAAGGTTAACTTTAAAAAGTTTTAAAAGTACATAAAATTTAAATTCAAATTCAAGGCCTGGATTAAAATAGTTTAAATCAATCCAAAAAGAATTTAAATTAAGATTTAACCGGAGTTGGGTCTTTGCAGCTGGTCTAAGGGGAGTAACTCTACAAGGTTCTCAATGATTCTATGTTCGAGATTTAACATTATTAACTAAGGTATAGTGAAGATTTATGAGAGTAATAATATTGGTATACTGATTTATTCTAGTCTAGAGATAAGAACAAGGATTAGATCAACAAGATTGAACCTGTTTAGGAGATTTAGGCGATTTAACATTTTTGACTAAGGTATAGTGAAGACTTATGGGAGTAATAATATTGCTATACTAATTAAGTCTGAGCTAGAGATAAGAACAAGAATTAGGTCAACAAGATTGAACCTGTTTAGGAGATTTCTAAAGCCTGCTGAATGATATTCGTGAAATGGGGGTGTTACCCTCGTAATAACTGGAAAAATATTATTGGAAACATTATTCTTTCATATTTACGTGGTATGAATTACTGGTTTTGAGTTATGGTGTAGAGATGGACCGATTAAGATATTTAAATATTTATTCCTATTTTTTATATACTTAGTTGTGGGGATTTTCCGGAGCTGAAGTCGGTATTTTGTGGGGCAATTATAGGGGCTATGTATTGGGTAGCTGGGTGTTATTGGTATGCCTTTATGTGTGTCGGTAATTCCAGTTTATAAGTAGTGCTTGTCTCATGTGGATGCATTCTTTAAAGATTTCGTCTCTAACGTTCAAGTAGAACTTTATGCGGTCAATAATGCCCCTTAACATATGGTATTTTTCTGCATTACACAAGACATCTATTTATGGTTGGAGAAAAATATGGTCCTCTCTCTATTACTTTCCATTTGATAGTAAAGGGTGTCTCTTCATTTTTAAGTTGACATATCCGGGTCGCAAGTGCTGTATTTGCTTTGTTTTGTATTTAAAGATGTTTCTGTGTGCGTACAATATATAAGTACAATATATGTACAATATATATATATATATATATATATATATATATATATATATATACATACATATATATACATACATATATATATATATACGAGAGATTAGTTTGTCAGTTCGTGTGTTAGTGCTTGTCTCTGTTCGCTAATTACGTTTAGTAAAATAATACGTAAACACGTTAGATATGTTCGGAATGGCCCTTTTAAAATGTTATCTTACTCAAGCCATTATCTGTAGGTTCACAATTGTCAGTACCTTGTCTTAGAGAAGAAAACGTATGTCTATGTATATATTTCAAGAAAAAATAATAACCTATTACACATATTTTCATTACATTTAGGCAAAGTAAACTATATATATATATTTGTCATAAAGGTCTACGGAGCAAATACTCAGCTTCAAAATGTTACGATTTTACTACTAATTTTAATGTTATTGAAGAGTTAGATACATCACAATAAATTCTGAGAAAATTTGTATAATCAAAGCGTAAGTTAATCAAATAAAAAAAATGAAACCCATTACTAAGCTATATTTTCACATAGGTTTCAGTTATCAGTATGTTTCTGATTTATTTGAAGTATGTTGGTGCCCAATCTCCATCGACTTATTATATTTTGCAAACGGGTGTTAGTTGTATGAATAAGTCATGAGATTTGTACATCTATTTCTACGAGATAAAAAGAACAATATGTTCTATTGTGAACCTTGCTCCAGATACAGAGATGGTGTGAAAGGTGGGAAACGCATTATAAAATATATGAGATTAAACAGACACTGAATAATTTCGTGTGAATCAGCATATTATGAGATTTTCTAAATTCATTCAGGGTTGGAATTAGTTTTCCTGATTCATATAACATCATGAGAGACCACATGAACGTTGGAAACATCCCCAGTGTAAATGCGTCATAGAAACGACATAACTCAATATGTATAGCCGACAGTCTTAACAAGATATTCACTGCGACATCGCTATTTTCTGCCAAGATGTAAAAACCAAACGAAGGTAGAACATCAAATAAGAAGGAGTATCGATCCTTTTAGGGGTTTAATAAACAATTCAAAAGAATTTAGTCAATATATTGGAGGAGTTTAAGATTAATGACAGGAATAATTGAGACGACATTACGACCTTTCTAGTAGGATAGATGAGTCCTTGGTCCTGACGGTGCGTCCACTTCGTCGTCAGAGTCAGCTAGCTGAATTTCTCTCGTTGCTGTTGTGATGATCTATCTTCTCTTCTTTTTGTCATTGTCTTCTTCTCAATGAAAGCTTTCATGAACGTTAGTACTAAAGAAGCATCGACAAATGAACTTGGGCTTTAAAAATCTCCTTCAAATCTTTCTGCAGAGCATGCATTTATACGTATGAAACACCGTACCCCTCCCACATTGGAGAGGCAGCAGTTATCTAAAACCACTGCTATCTCTTTCTCTCTCTCTCTCCCTCTCTCTCTCTCTCTCTCTCTCTCTCTTTCTCTCTTTCTCTTCTGGTCCAATCGAAAGAGAAACATTTTCTCTGCTTATTCGCCACATAGGACTAGCAATCTTCTGTCTCTGACGTCACTGCCCCGTAACGGAGTATTACTCGAATTCTAATTAGAAACTTCCACTCTACCTAATTTGTTTACCTAATGTGGAAATTTACCATAATAACCATATCTTTACACACCTGCCTCTAGGTAGTATTACATAAGTGTGTAAGTTAGGTCCGATCTTATTCGAACTCGGCTTGCCGCTTATGCAACTCCACAAAATTAATGTCTATGAAATTTGATTAAGAATATCGATGTTTATCCAAGAAAAGAAAACTCGATATCTTCTCTTATTCATTAGGGCGTCGAGTAACATTTTTTCGATAAAGCTAATGATACTCGTATTTAAAAGCGAATTAATGTTTCCTTTAAATGGTGGCATAAGTAATCTTTCGTTCGATCTTTGACTTCTGAGAATTAAATCTTTGTCGTTGACATATGTATGTAGATAAAGACGCATAAAGCCAGAGTCCGTATTGTATTTCATCCTTCGTTCATTACTCATTTATAACGTTCAATTGATCTAATTGAATCCTTTCAAGTGAATGATCGATGCTGTACGCTTGCTAAAATGCAACCGTAACATATAATGTTAATGCTTAGTACAGATTTGGCAAATAACTAGGATATCACATTTCATGATTTCGTTCCAATCAAACTTGTAGATCGAACGAGGAGGCGACATTTAGAAGTATTTGGACAGTCGACCATCGAGACGGATCGTTCAGATGATGTCAAGTGCTCTGCGAGTGGAATGTCCGATTTTGCATCGGCGATGGGAATATTCGACAATGGAAGAGCAGTTTTAATTTGTAAAATCTACAAGATAGAATAAACATATATTGCTCTTTGTTAGACAAATTTTTAGAATGTATTCTCTAATCTCAAAACATTCTTGGTTTCAAGAGGCATACAGTGTTAAATATCTATCTATCTATATATATATCCATCTATCTATCCATCTATCTATGCAGCCATCCATCTATCTATCTATCTATCTATCTATCTATCTATCTATCTATCTATCTATCTATCTATCTATCTATCTATCTGAATATGCTTTTATGTGTATGTGTGTGCGTTTATTTGAATACGGTTGTTTCAGGGGCGTTTGTATAAGTATTATATGTATTTGTGTGTATATGTTTGTGCATGTGTACCTGTGTAATTGTGTGTATATATTTTCAATATTTTATGCGCTCAACAGTTTGTGACACGACCATTTGCTGGGGAGAGTAACTTGGTCTGTTTGCGCCGTGGATACATCTCTGAGAGGGCTGTTACATATTGGAAACGGTACTACACCAGCTTTCCGGACTTCACAGTCGTAACATTTTCCTTAAACAAATGGGTTTATACTTAGTTGGGTATTTGGTCTGGATACACGGCGTAATTCACCGTCATAATTTCTGGCTTTTGAGAATTAACTATCTGGCTGGGACGATCGCTGAAAATGAAGGCTTGTAACGAGGGAACACGCATTACTTTATAAATAAAAATATAATTACTTATTAATTTCAGCTTCCGTAGAAACATAATTACTCGAAAGTCGGCTGAGTTGATTGCGAATACGACCCGGTCGTAACAAAGTCGTCACCCAAACTGTTCATATCTTCTCTCGATTCAATAACACCGAAGGAGAAGGACAGAGACAGAGAGAAAAAGAGAGGGGAGGGGGGGAGACGGGAAGAGATACAGTATGCATGAAAAAGAAAGGGATGTAAAGAGAAAGTCACTGATTCTCTCAATTCAACAGTCGCCGTTCTTTGACCTTTAAAATATACTGCCAGCCTCCGACTTCATAAACATCTTGTCAATTTCGAGTCAGCCCAAGTCTGATTGACGCAAACTTTGTCCTTCGTGACATTTGAAGTGCGGTGTTTTCGATGTTACTTGCCTCCCTACAAGAGCAATAGTTGTCTGGCGCAAGGCTTTTAAATGTGGAGAACGCCAGCTCACACAAAATGATCACAAGTGTACGTGCTGACTGTGATATAATATAGGTTTAGTGAATCTATCGATGAGGGCTTCGTTTCTAGGGCGATTTATCAAAGACCTTCTATAGGGTTTTGCACAAAGGTTTGCTTCCCAAGCTTGTCAGCTATCAGATATCTGGAAATCTCTCAACAATTAAATTATTTCTCTCCGATAGGTCTATAAAAGTAGTTATTGATGGGCAGAAGTCTGAAGCGCATAGTATCAACGCTGGCATGCCTCAAGGATCTGTTCACGGCCCAACTCTCTTTCTGGTTTTCATAAATTATCTTCTAAACTGTATGCTGAGATAATCAGTTGAAATCTATGCAAACGACCCAACTATCTATGGCAGCATTTCGAAGAGCACTGATGATCAAGATGTCTATGACTCTTTATAGTCCGACTTATAGCACGTTGTGTAATGGGGGAAACGTGGTTTGTTACTTTGAACACTTCTAAAACCAAGCTTCCAATTTTTCACAACCAACGCACGGATCCTCATTTCTCCCCAGTTTAAATAAATGTCTCTCTTCCGTTAATAAGATTCTAAGACTGACTTTCAATCCAGATCTGAAATGGAAGATTTACATATGTTGCTAAGGTCGCTGGAAAAATAGTTGGATCTTTCTGCCGCTCAAGAATGTTCCTCACTCATGACGCAATCCTCTACCGATAAAAGAGCCAGAAGCCTCCTAAGATGGAGTATTGTTATACTATCTGGTAAGGTGCCACTTGGAGATCTTTTTCCTGCCTTCGTAGGGTACAGAACCGACTTCACAATCTAGTGGAAGATGATCTCTTCTCTTTTCTACAACCCTTTTCACGAAGAAAAAAATGTTGCTAGCCCCTATCTACTGTATGTTCATTGTACGTTCTCGACTGAGTTACAACCCATGCGCCCTTAAAAATATTCACAGCAAGAACTCGTCTAACTACAGCGACAGAAAAGTATTTTCCATTTTCTCTTTGTACCAAAAACGAAACGGAACTTCCATTATCAACGTTTCTTTCCTAAAACATCCAATATGTGAAACAAAATACAAGAAGGCTGCTTCCCAACCGACGTCAACATGGTCGTCTTCATGTCTAATGTAAATAAATACACGCTGATCCGTACTCTAAGGTAATCTTCTGTCCATTCCACCCTTTTCGTGGAGGCGATCATCGTCCAACTGATTATATCTTTAACCCTTATTCTGGAGTGGCCCCCAGGTATTAGTTAAGCAGGGACCCATTAGTAAAAAATGGCAGGAAATAAAATTATCCTGTTGTAAAAATAATTAAGGAAAGGGGAATAATGTTATTAGGCATAGGGTGTGTCAAAAACATCAAGGTTGGCCTGATTTATCACTGTACTCGAAAATAATCTTATTTTAAATAAATCACATGATTAATTCTTGAGAGTTCTCTCGTTTTAATCTTTGCATCTACTTATGCCTGAGGACCGAAATGTGTCTGCAAATGTGTAGCCAAAAATGTTTGTATGAATTAAAAATTATCTGTTTTATCTGTTCTTGGTAGCTATTGATATATGCATACATTTTGGAATTTATCTTAGAAGGGTAGGTATTCTATGAAGCATAACGTGTTACATATTTATCTATATGTGTCTATCTACATAATTATCGATCTATCCCTTTTCCTTTGTCAATATATATATATATATATATATATATATATATATATATATATATATATATATATATACTACGTTCTTATCCCTCTCTATTTCCCTCTATTTATCTATTTATCTATCGACACCATCTCTCTCTCTCTCTAGCACCAGGTATATATATAGATATAGAAATATCTATATATATACCTGGTGCTACCAGATCAGACTGTCTGAAGATACCGGCTTCCTGAGTTAAAATGCACCAAACATTGATGTTATTGTTATTTCATTTCTCTTTGCAAGACTCAATCATGTTCTTCAAAAGTAAAGACAAAAACAACATTTTCCTCTACAAAACAACCATACAAAACACCATGAATATATATCTATGATTTTTCATCTCCATAATGTTAAGTTACGTAGTTTTGGTATATATATATATATATATATATATATATATATATATATATTACACTACCCTGTGAACCGTTAGGTCGCCACCACTACCACTATTTGTTCCACTTTGATTTCATTCGAAGATTCATGGAATTAGATAAGGACGAACAATGAAAGTGAAAGTGATTTGTTTTTAACTAAAAGATTAAAACCCCTGATTAAAAATATTTTAAAAGTATTTAAACTCTCGTAACATTTCATTTTTTTACATTAAATTTTCCGATTTTTCAGTAACGAGAGCTCCCTTAATTTTGTCTTTCATTTGTACCCTCGGAGTGTTATATCTTTGTAAGGTGGTCAGTTAGTTTCGACTATGGGTGTAATACGTTAGTCGAATGCTGGAGACAAAATTACATTTGGATATGCTTACACTGTGACTGGGGAAAGTTCGTTATAATTTGGAAAGAATGATAAACACATCTAATATATACAGGATGCCTATCTTATTTAATGTAATATATTTTAAATGACAAATGCTTTTTTGCTGCGGACACACGCACATATGTATATATAATAATAATATATTTAATTGTTAAAATTAAGTATAATACTATCTTATCGTAAAAAGCCACTACTTTTCATATATATATATATATATATATATATATATATATATATATATATATATATATATAAAGTTAATCCAACAAAAGATATAAGAAGCAACTCATATCTTTAATTAGTGAACATCCGGATAAAACTGAAGCTCAATATACTGGATAGCGCATTAATAGCATTATATTAAGTGAAATAATAAAATAAGGTGCGAATCAAATTTTATTAGAATTCAATGTTCAGGTAAAGTACCTTAAAGTTCTTAACTCATGAGTTTTCAAAGATAATTCCTCTCCTCAGAGGACCATTACCGCAATGACATTACTGCAGGTAATGAAATTAAACTTTGAAAATATATAAAACTATATATAAAAATACATAAAAATATATAAAACATCAAATATATCAGCCCCAAACATACTTTTTTGTTAAAGCTATACAGTTCATCCAAGTCATACAATTTAAAACATATTCAGCAAAGATATCCAAGAGGTTGATTGAAAAGTGATCCAGGTGGTGAGTGTTAGTCCAAAAACGAAAAAGTTATCCAGGCGGGAAATCTGCTTGCAATCGATGCAGTAAATGACAAATAGCTTGATTGCTGTCTAATTACTATATATCAAATTTAATGCAACTCTGATACATTTGAATTTTAAAATGGTTGGTTGTGTATACATTAAAACCCTTTCAAATACTCTGAAGGAAGGGAAATTTGGGAAATATTTATAAATTTTTGTCTAATACCTATTGTTATAATTTTACAAAATTAAAGGTACCTTAATTTTCACAAAGGGCTCCACCCCCGATTTATTTCCTTTGCCAAAAAGTAAATAAAACTAAATATAGCCCACAATACGCACCTCTGGCTATCTGTCTGTCTCTCTCTCTTTCTCTCTCTCTCTCTCTCTCTCTCTCTCTCTCTCTCTCTCTGTATATATATACATATATATATATATATATATATATATATATATATATATATATCGTGTGTTATACGGCCCACCCTATTGAAAGTTTAAATGAATTCAATATAGCTTACCAGCGCTAGTTTGGGCTTGGGCGAAACACTTGAAAAGTTTAAATCAAAATAATGCGATAAACACCATTTAAAAATGGTTAAGTTACCACAAGCAATAGTTTAGCATTTTATCACTTTAGCAATTCCATCAAAATCCTTCGATACAAACCTAATATAATCGCTTTAAACTAAAAAAAAATTACAGTTGAATTCTAAGTTTTGAATTGTCGTCTTTTGTTGTCTGCTTTTTTAATTTGAAGAAATTTTATTTATCGCGCTTTGCATTCAAATTTTTATTTGGATAGAAACAACAGGCGTGGGTTTGAGCAGAGAAAAAAGTGGTTATCACTATCGAATGCGGGCGTGGGAGAGAAAAGGGGGTATGTTTGGGGGCGGTGCGTGAAGAGTGTTTGAGGGGTGGTGGAGGTGGAGTAGAATTTCTCATAATCATAACTGATTAGTCGGGCTCATTATCGTTATGATGGAACTGATCATTATCATCATTAAAATCGATTATCATTATAATCGACGCAGTTTTTTTCTCTCTCTCTCTCTCCGGTCGACGTTTCTCTTGTGTCTGGAGAATGGAGGGCAGTATATCAGTGTCCTTGGTTTTTTTTTTCTTCAAGCGGCTACTGTGGAGAAACCCGGCCTATCCCCAACCCTATCTACCATAACTCAGCCGACACTGTTTGCTTACCCTCCACCCACCAAAAAACACCATCGATTGGGCACGTCCTTATTAGTGGTCGTCGTAATGAAGAATCATCGGCCTCTTGCGCACGCGCAACCCACGGGCAACCCACACGTACACACGTACACTTACGCACACAAGTAACCCGTGTGTCATGAATATTAATGTGCATATTCGTGTTGATAGACAATTTAGGTGGAAGGTAATTAAAAACATATATGTATGTATACTTTTTAAACCTGACCTTTTTAATCTTAAACGAGTAAACAAAAGCAATAAAAATCAAAATGTTGTCCTATGATTTGACTTCGAAATTATATTAAAAAAATATAATGTTTAATTTTAAACCAACCATGATTCTTTTTCTCAGAAATTATTTGGCAACACTGTGTGCGTGTTGTAGATTTCGAAACATCTATATCTAATACTAAAACTTTGCTTGCTTATTTGCACATTGAAGACTTTGTATGGTGGGAGGTACGGCGAATGAGACGAGACACTGCGGAAAGAGTGGAATAGAGGAAGCGGTAATAGTATGGGCGTACGAGGTTAAAAAGAGGATAAAGTAAATAAATAAATGACGTTAATAAAGAAGAAATGCAAGAGACTCGTAAAGAGGATGACGTAAATAAAAATAAATACATGACATACACAAAAAATGGTGACGTAGGGTCTAGGAAACATATGATGTTGTATTTCAACCTTGTGTCAAACATTTAGAAACCCAAGCTACCTTCATTAACACAAAAGTACATGAAAGTTCAAAATTATTATCCATACCTTGTTAGTTTTTGTACTTGAATGCGCACTGCGTGATTCTCCCAGACTGAGGGGTCGTCGTCCAGAAATCAAATCTCTTTATTAATACTTAAAAATAACGAAGTGAAGACAAAACTAATGTAAGACATAGGAGGTTTATTCGACTTGATCTTCGTTCCAAATCACTGACTAGTAGAGTGGGGTGGGGATACAGAGAGTCATCGATAATCACTATTGCATTTTTCATGTTCCGACGTTTCGTGCTTCCAAGGAACCAACTGTGTCTCTCTATCAATCTCTCTTTGAGTCATGTGCTTTTCTATTAATTCATACAGTCTAATAATCCTAACCTCTAGTCCATTAAGTTGACCCTGACTTAACTTTCATTTTCTTTTTTCTCAACTAACCGTTTCATATACTACTCGGTTTACTCGCCCAATTTTTAACAATAGCTATAATTCATTACTGAGCAAAGCCGGGTGCTAATTCTACGGAATACTCCCATCCAAATGGCTATGCATCATATTAACTCTTTAAGAGTTTCTTCGTGCAATATATGTACAGTAACTATAATTGAAATAGTGGAATGAGACGAAAATTATGGAAAGAGGTGAATATAAGTAGAGGGGAATGATGGGAGAATTGCGATTAAAGGGTTGGTAGTAATAGTAGTAGAAGCAGCAGCGTAAGTAAGGGTAAAAGCATGGCGTAAATAAATAAATTCCGAGAGAAGGGCAATAAGAGATGCTGTAAATAAATGACATAAATAAAGAAGAAAAGGAAAATTTTTAATTTACAGAATATTGTACAAATGGTAATATAGTGGTTAGGACTATAAAGGGAAGTACACAGTGGTCCTCATTCATTGTTGAGCAACACGGAATGTGTCTTCACATAGCTCAATAAAATCTAATTCATGTTTTAACGAAACAGTAAGTCAATATTCCCGTTGAACAATTCTGTTTTTTACTTCAAAGTTTGACAATGTGATACGTTTAATACGTACACCTTCTTGACAGCATTTTATTACAGAGTATATTAAACCTTTTCATTAATCACGTATTCCTAGATATATAAATCGTATTATATATATGGTAGCAGTTTTCACGAACTCTGGCGAAAGAACTAACCCGCAAAATTATCGACTCATAAGTCTCCTCCCACATTTGGAATCGAGCGATAGTTCAATATCTTGAGAATGCTAAACTTCTCTTCTACTAGCAATACAGATTTAGTCCATCACGTTCTACTGATGATATCCTAATAATACTCACTGGATGTGAAGCTAGGGCGGTAGTGCTAGATATCTAGTAGACCAATTAACATGGTCTGGTATGAAGGTGTCAAGGTAATCAACCCTTACTGTACTACTGGATGAATTCTGACTATAATCAAATCTTAGCTAAAATAAAGATCCAGGCCTTTCCCAGTGTCGTGATCTAGGGGTCGGTACTTGGAGCTATATTATTTTCGATCTTCAAAAAACGACCTTGTCGATGCAGTCGCGTCTGTGATAGGTTAATTAGCTGATTGTAACACGCTATATTAACGACATTAGGGAAAATTGAATGCCCACACATGCAAGTCAATAATTGAATTCTTGGAAAATTACATTTAATCTGTAGAAGGATGGGGCCAAAAGTGGATGGTCACATTTAATCCTACCAAAACAAAGCTCCTTTCCTTTAACCACTATAAGAAACCTTTCCAACCACCGATTGCTGTGACTAATAGCACCCTCACCGAGAGTTCAACGTTTAAACACAACGGCATGACAATCTCAGGCAACATGAATTGCAATAATCACATAGAAGATGCTGCCAAGTCTGTTGCAAAGATGATTAGCCCCCTCTACTGAGCTAGAAAACCTATCACACTCGCCAGTATCTTATGAAGCCACCATTCAGCCGTACATCGTCAGAACATCTGGGCTGGTGGATCAACCACTAGCATCTCCGTCCTGGACAGGATACACACATTTTTTTTAACCTAACAACTCTTCATTTTCTTCTAAGTTCCAAACCCCTGTCGTATCGCCGTAGTTTTTAATCGCTGTACTTGTTTTACAGGTACTTCCACGTAATGTGCTACGAAAAACGTACAGCACTTGTATCCCCTCAACGTTAATACGCACGACCTACTCGACTAGCGGCAATATCGTACATCTTCACTGTAAAGTTCCCCAGATACCGAAAGATGTTTTAATCTAATAGCTTCTTTACTTGAACCGCTTGCCTTTGGGATTCCCTCTCTGCTCCGTGTTTTCCCGTGTTTGTTACAACATGCAGAAATTCAAATGTAACGTAGGCGAACATCTTACTACCCACCCAGGTTGCTCCGATCACAGTAGCTCCTTACGCTTCAGTGGCAATATGTTTTGTTTGAGGTGAATAAAAAAACACTCATATATATATAATTTTTTTTTTTTCATATTTGCATACCCTTCATCTCAACATGAACCCAACCACTATATATATTTCCCATAATTTACAGACCTTCTCGTCTTTTGTCATTTTTGTATTCTTCGTCCGCTCTTGACAAAGGCCACGTGAAATTTGGGCGAAACGTTGAGCGAAAAGGTCTTCCGCTTTTCCATTTTTAATTTCATACCGTTGGATTATTTTTATCCTTTCATATACTCATATATATATATATATATATATATATATATATATATATATATATATATATATATATATATATATTATTCACCTCAAGCAGAATCTTTGATGAGGTCCAGTTTACGGATTTGTAGGGATGTTGTCTTAGATGAACTTAAGGTCATTAGCACAAATGTGTAGAACTGGGAGAAAGATATAGTATTATCCGTAATTCAAATAGGTTATCCTTTTTTATCAGATTCTAACAAAATTCAATGTTTAAAAATACCTCCTTTGTTTATTAAGCAGAGATGTCATCAATGTGAAGAAATAACCATGAATGGCCAGGTTTCTTGTGATTTGTTCAATGGTGTGTAGTATTAGTGATGCGGATATTCAGAGTCCGGGAACCCAGGTGTGCAGCAAATATGAAGAGAAAAAAATAAACAATCTACACGTTTAGCGATGAACATTTTCAAAGAAACATAACAGACCGATAAAAATGCTATTAAAGACTATTACGTTATTGACAGATGAAAATCCTATTTCTCACTAATGCGTTACAGACCGATGAAAATGCTATTTCAAACTAATTCATTATATACCGTTGAAAATACTATTTCTGACTAATGCTTTAAAGACTGATGAAAATGCTATTTCAGACTAATGCGTCACAGACCGATGTAAATGCTATTTAAGACTAATTCGTTACAGACTGATAAAAATGCTATTGCTGACTAATGTGTAACAGACAGATGAAATGTTATTTTAGACTAAGCGGTATGAACTGATGTAAATGCTATTTAAAACTGGAGTGTTACAGAACAAAAAAAGCTTATTTTAAACCTAAATATGAAAAACCAACGAAATATGCTATTTAAACCTTAATTGTGACAGACAAGCAGAACTCCTATTTTAATCTTAAGCGTAGTAGACCGACTAACAGACAAAGACTTATAGCGATGTTTGATCGGCTTATTAAAAATGCTCTTATAACGATAAACTACTAACTCAAATTCATGCCTGACATACATACCAACGGCATACAACTAAAGCGTGATAGGTCAATTGACGGACGAAACCTATTATAACGATGCCTTGACGAATCTAAAGTAAGATGCGTCCATTCCATCTGCGCGTTTAGCTATTTAAATGTATTCAACAATAAAATCATGAGAGACTAATCGACTGACGGCCAATGCCTCTGATAGAGATTCGAGGACGTAACTACTACTACTACTACTGCTACTGCTACTACTACTACTACTACTACTACTACTACTACTAATCATAATAATAATAATAATAACAATAATAAATAATACCATCACAAAAAACAAGCAAAATAATTGCTGCGTTAGGAGCGATGTAAGTTAAAAGTGGTAACTAACAATGGGATGAGAAGAAAGGCTTACGAAAGGACGGCCTCTCTCCCAGGTGTTCAGACGCGTTGAATGGTGCTTCGAGTTGGACAATAACACGAGATACATTAAGGTGTTAAGTGTTGGTAAGCCTTATTGTGTTGACAAAGAAAACACGAAGGAAGAATTAAAAGAATAAAAAAATGACGTAATAAATAAAATAGAAAAGTAGGAAAGAAGGAAAAGAACAGAAAGGTGGGAGATAAAGAAGTATAAAGATGTGGAGAAAGATAAGTGGAAATGTTGGAGAGATATGTTTACGAAAAGAAGAGATATGAGGAGTGCTACTAGGAAGGAAGGGGAGAGAGGGTTGTTTAATAGAATAAGAAATGGAGGAAGAAGGAAACGTAGAAGATAAAGAAGGGGATGAAAGAAAAACAGAAATGTCGAGTGGAAGAACAGAATGGAAGAGAGGGAGAGAGAGAGAGAGAGAGAGAGAGAGAGAGAGAGAGAGATGGAGAATGTGAGAGGCGTAGTGGACCAATAAAAGGTAGAAAATAGGAGACATACAGACAGAACAAAAGAGCAGAGAAAGAGAAGGAGAAGGCAATAGAAAACGACTGAGGGGAATTTGAAAGGAGTAACTCAATATCAATTATACAGGATTCTTTGTATACAAGTAGTTGAATGCAAGTTACTATTTTACTTATAACTAAGAGAGAAATCTAATTTGGTGTCTTTCCCAGGAGTATTATTGCGTTATTGAACAAATCCCATAGGATTTGAACTCGGCATTGTTGATTCCATAGCTTTCAATCTTTAATAGGAATCATGACAAATTACACTAATAACTCAGAAATATTTTTTATTAAACTGAAATTATAAATATTAAACATATGTATAGTGAAGCCAACATTTTTCATCAGAAATTCTTTTAGTTTGTATTATTTTGATCGCTCGAATAACTGTTCTCATCTTGGATGTTATTCTCACGACGTTTCGGCCGATGTGACCTTTTTCAGGTGCATCTTGTCGAACTCGGGAATCTGTATGCTGAACTTAGGAATATGGGAGGGGAGAGAGGGATTGTTTAATAGAATAAGAAATGGAGGAAGAAGGAAGTTGCGTAACGGGTTCTTGAATACAGATTTCCGAGTTCGACATGAAAATTTCCGAGTTCGACCAAACACGCCTGAAGAAGGTCGGAGGTTACATCAACCGAAACGTTGTTAGAATAAGATCCGAAATGAGAACAGTAGTCCGAATAATCCAAATAAGGCAAATTATCAATCCTCATCTCAATCATTTATAAACAGAAGTTCTGTTAGTTTTTCCAACATATCTATATATATTTTGTTCAAAGTGTAGTATCTGTTCCGATGGATACTGCACGCCTGTCCTGTGCAGTTCTAGGAGGTCCACACTCCCAGGCTTCGCCTCCCCTCTTTGGGGAGGAGTAAGTTTATTGCTTACTGTCTGAGGCGCCCCTACCGGGGAATGCCGACGGGGCTGCCCAGGCAATTTTTAAATGGCCAGAGTGCTCACCTCTCGAGCGCTGGCTTTTAACCCCACTTACTCGACCCAAGCTGTGGTCACATCTTACTTGTGGGAGTAAGATAAAACTGGCCTTGTGCCTAACTCCGCGATGAGTAAATAAATATCATGCGTTTTAGATGTTATTTCTTCTTTTAGAAGGTTAAATCAAGCTAGTTCCCAACTCACTAGGATCCTAATTCGTTCTGATTCTAAACGTTGAGAAGACCAGCCCATTGTGAGCAACACTTTTCCTTTTTTCAATCTTTGTCAAAACAAGCCATGCACAGATTTAAACTTTTCTTACGACGATTGACATCATGGTAAGAACACCGACTGTCAATGAACCGGAAACCTTTCAATACTTCATTATTAATTTAGGTGAGGTTATAATCAACTTGGTTAGTATACATCTACTATCTATAATGCCATATATCAAGCATATATCCCGTATACATAGGACATCCCCGATCATAACTGTTCTCATCTCCATAGATGTGTTAGTATATTTATTCTCATGACCAAACAATTGAAAGTTTGATTAATCCGTCCTTCGTATTTATTCATTGGTCAATTGGTCAATGTTTGTATTTTCTGGCTAATGTTGGCCTTTTTATTTCTGGCTCCTTTCCAAGAATGTTTTTTTTAATGCAACTCTTTCAGATAATCCATATTTAATTAAGATTCTGGAAACGATCAACCAAGAATGGTTTATGGCCTAGCACTGTTTATTTCTTCCATCAGATCCCGAGCATATTTTTGTCCTATTTCGCAGGCCTAGTATATTCATAATGATTCAGTTTCGGTGTCGTTTTGTTTTTACTGTATTTATAATTATAGGTGCTAATTTCAAACGATTTAGGTTATATTCAAGAGAACTTAATGGATACTCTACATTCGCTGATATTGTCTTCTATAGGCCTACACGTGTGATGCAAGTATCTATTTCTTTCTCCTGTATGCATATCGAACACTTAGGCATCTTGTTTTCCCAGATAAAAAAATTTACGAGGAAAAATGAAATTGTGTACTTTAATCTATTTTTGTAGAGAATTGAAAATATGCGCGACAGTCTTACTACATCAGTGCTCAACTAAAGTTGAGCAACATTGTTATGATAAAAAAATTCATATGTTTACAGAAAATTGTTTTATACTTGTTTAGCAAGTGCATATTCATTTATTATAGCTGTGATGGCTTGAGTATCTTTGAAAGAAATTAAAGTGATGTTCTCCCTATTTCATTGGGGAATACAGATTTTGTATCCAAACCAGCATATGCGAATCTGTTTCGCCAGCAATTTAAACGTATTCTTGATGCGTGTTTTCGAAATTATGTGTTTGTTTTGTTTGCTTTCAATAATTTTACATTTTATCCGTCTCAACGGTTTCTCTTAAGATAGGCATCCGTACGGGATGTCGGAGGAATTTTTCCTCTCAAATCAAGGTAAGATCTACTATCACTTTAACGCATGTACACCGGAAAGTCTTCTTTAAAGGACAACAATTATGTCTTCTTTGCACCCTCATTATTTAATTTTTTTCTTCTTGCTATTGACCGTTATCTACTCTACATTTTCAACCTAAATATAGAACGCGCTCTTCAACTACACTTTCATTTTTCAGGTAGGCGATGATTGGCTATTCCAAATACTTGTAATATTCCCAATTGAAAGAGTAAACGAATAGCAGATTAGCATTTTTATGAAAACATAACTTAAATTATTCATACTTTTAATTCTTCATTTCTTTTTTATCTTTTTTCAAAGCATATGAATTCTGTACAAAAATTGATCACGACGGGTACATTAAGCTATTGATTTAAGTTTCCCGTTTTCTTCTTCACTTATCGATTTGCATGTGCAAATACCGTGGTGAAAGAGTATTCGACTTATAAGATCGGTAGAATAGCAAAATTCGCATTTTTGAACACACAGCAGACTTCAGCATGATTTACATAATGACTAATGAATAGTCGCTTCGATTATTCTTACAACTGAATCCTATTCTCTTTCTTTTTAAAATTCTATTTCATATCTTCGCATAATAACAAAATTTAGCTTCCCCAACAGCAGCGGTTACATTTAACAAGTGATTTTACTTTTCGTACGCATCGCAAAGAAAATGTAAATCCAAAGCAGACGCCACTTCTGTTAGATTCTCGGAAAACGGTTAACAATCTATGTTCCTTGCTGCATTGTTTGTCTAACAGCGGCAGTTTTAACTACCTGTCATATAACCAAATATTTTTTAAGGGAGATATATTTTGTGTGGATATGTGGGTTTATGGAGCGAAAAAACTTCGGTACGTTTTTTTCGAGAATAATTGTAAACAGTCTTAAACTTGACGGTAAAATTATGAATACAAAATTTTTTAGTATTTAGAATGGAGATCAGTATCGCAAATAAATTTAACTAAAAATGATCACACACTTCAGGGTCACTAGTCAGTAATGAACACCCACTTACGGACAAAATAATTCTAATGATCCCTAAAATGACGTAAACAGTGTGCGCGACGTGGGTATAACGTGACAATTGAAGGTCAAGTTATAGTCTATGGTACCGTTAAAAGTAAATTTCACACAACAAATTACGTAATTATTTTATTTATAACATGTTTTAACGTATATTATCGCAGAAAAATACACCTTCTGAAACACACATAATGAAAATTGATCTCTAAGAAGTTAAGAAAACGCACAAGATTAAACAAAAAAATAAACTTGTTACAGGTCTTTAAAACGCTATCTGATCATTCTCCGTTATATTTATATGCGAAAATCATCCCCACTCTAAAATATGAAAAAAAAATATTTTTAACACCAACATCACATGTAATCGCCTAAAAAGTTTTTTTTTTTGGGGGGGGGGGTGAATTGGCACAGGATGCAGGGTTACAATAATACCCTTATTCCTCTCTAGCCAACGCCTGTGCACGGGCCCCGTTAGTATAATGTAAGGTTAATAAGATATTTCGTGCTACTTAAGTAGTCGGTATACCTTACAATGCTTGATTCACGAAACACCATGTGATATCTGCTACCATGTGTACTTTAACCTCTTGGACACTGCTCAGTCTTGGGATTAGTTTTTCTTTTCGTAATGGGAATTTCCATGGACTCAACAGTTGAAGTAACGGGTCAATATCCAAGAACAGTCACTGACTAGTTCAATTACAACGTCCGTCTTTTTATAAATTTAGTTGAATGTTTGATCCCTACCGTAATATGTAAATAATGTAACATCATTTCGACCTCCTATTAGAATAGATTATTACAAGCCGATCAGAGCTAAAGTAAATACACGCAGGTAGATTGCATACTAAATTAGAAAGATGAAGTCAGACGCACACTTGCAACCGTATTTCTGAAATACAATGAATACTTGGGTGTTCAAATGAATTTATGTTGACGATTTTATATTGGAACAAGCATTGACCCATTAATGCTTATTTTTTCTCTTTTGTTTATTACCAAATATATTTTGTAAATGCAATATTAGTTGATAATAAAATCACTTTCACTGATTTACTTGACTTTATAGAATAGTTAACGCATTCATTTATACAATATATAAATGTGGGTTGGTTATAAGAACTATTTACCAAAATAAATTGGATTGAATAATAAATGAAACTTTCACTTTAAGTGTTACCAATATATTGAAAACTGAAGCATCAGTGTTGCCAATATACACAAGGTTTAATATTTCAAAGAAATTTCAATTTTTATGACTAACTATAGATATCTCTGAAAATTACAGATGTTGCTGTCTTTTTTAGGAATTCCTCTGCTTTAGTAAGCTTTTAGAGCAGACCTTCATTCCAAACCTGAAATGGAAGAATTACATCAAATTTGTTGTTAGGGACGCTGGAAACATGGTTTGATTATTCTACCTTTCCAAAACGTATCTCATTTGTGACAAAATTCTCTAGCTATATAAGAGTAAAAAAAATAATAAGATGGAGGACTCTTGCCACATCTTGAATAGTGCCGCTCAGAACGTCTTTTCCTGCCTTGATAGAGTACAACATCGACTTCGACATCTAGTGGGGGATGTCCTTTCCACTTCTCTACAGCCTTTTCTCACAGACGAAACATCGCTTGTCTTTTTCTACTCTGCCGTTAAAACATTCATAACAAAAACTACTCTAGCTACAAAGACTATACCTAATTTTCCCTTCTTCCTTGATGTACTCTAAACTAAACGGAGCTTCTACAGGGTGGGCAAAAATAAGGGTCCTATTTTTTAAAAATTCATAACTTTTTTATTTATTTATTTATTTTTTTTTTTTTTAGAATAAGTAAAGGACCCCTTCCGAAGCAAGCATGAGCCGTATTAGCCCTAAGGAACGTACCCTCATTTAGAAAACATTATTTTTGCTTAAAAAACTCAAAACAGTGTAAAAAACAATACTTTAGTTTTTGTAAGTTTTAAGAAGTGTTTTTCGGCTAAAATTTGTTTTGTTTATTTCAAAAAATCTCGGAAGGGTCAGTCTACACACACATAAAGTTTGGTGAGTTTAACTTTTATTTTGTGGAAGTTATTCAAATTCAAGTTATTCAAATTTAAAGATAGGACCCTTATTTTGGCCCACCCTATATTAGCTAAGTTTCTTTCCCAAAATAACCACAGGGCTGCCTTCAAGCTGACTACAACGTGGTCGTTTTCAATTCTTGTTGAGCCGTCCTTAGAAATAATCAAATTCTGCCCAGTTTCAACCACCGTTTCCAATCCCCAAGGTGTTGTCTCACCGTCCACCTGGCAAACTCACTGGCCATTATCCCCGAGTAGTCTTTGATAAACGATGACTCCTTAGTACATAAACATATATGATTAATTATTCTTTTTGGTCGTGAAAAAGGACCATGATTGCTAATGGGTTAAAATCGGCGTTGTACACCACATAATTATATAGATCATTAGCTGTTTGGAACAGTAAGAAAATAGTTAATTGTACTTGTTTGTTAACTTATTTTATTAACAAGGTGAATTCCATGTTACAAAAAAAATTGAACATAATTTCATGAGAAGAATAACTAAACAATTACATAACTATTACATTCATTACAATCTTTGTATTATTGGAGCCCTGCGCCGTGTGCTGATTCTCTGAAAAATAAAAATGAGATTCTACTGTTTTTAGTCGATTACATGTGAACAGTCTGAAATGTATGCAGTAAAAAATAATAATTAGGAAACAAAACATGTAGAATTTGAATAAGGGGATCAATGTCGCATATGAATTTAACGTAAAATGATCACCCACTCCCGGGCCACCAAACGTAATGATCACCCATTTTAGGACTAGATAGTTTTTTCTTTTTTATTACATCCCTACTTTTTCAAGCTGTTTATATGTTATCGCCTAAAAATAGTAGAATCTTATTTTTTGTTAAATTAGATACAGAACTACATTTTACAATATTCTTTCAAATTCTGAAATATAATTTTTTTTTTAACTTTCCACACGGTAAAATTATACGAGTGAGTAGAGATTTTAATTTAATTTGCTATGAATTTGTTGTTCTTAATTTTTATTTACGAGTTCTAGAGTGGAAACTATTTTAGACTTTACCCCCAAAACTTATCTGTAGACTAACATATCTTTCCTTTATTAACAGAAACTTTACTAAAGTGAATAGAAATTATGTTTGATCACTCTCGTATAAGTGATGAATATCTGTGTGCACATTCAAAATTCGTTGATAAAAACATGCACACACAAAACAATATATATATATATATATATATATATATATATATATATATATATATATATATAGTCTCGGAAGTTTCTCAACCATTAAAACTATATTTAAAAAAAAAACAAAAAAAAAACTTATAGTCCCAAGTCTTCCTGTGGAAAATCACTCATGTAAGTCAATTTATTTTTTACAGTTATTATATTAGTTTATTTCTAACACTATTTTAAGGGATCATCAGTTGTTTACCATGAAAAACTGTTTCGGGAATTTAATATATATATATATATATATATATATATATATATATATATATATATATATATATATATATATATATATAACTACTATGTCTGTGTTCTTACATAATTATATGCGTGTTATAGATACATATATTAATGTAATATTATAGTGTAATACAAAATATTAATATAAAAGCAATATGAAAAACAGAATAAACTATTGTTTTTTGTACAGTGCAAATTTCACGTATTGGTTTAGAGGTAAGCAGGCTTCTATATAATATATACGCACCTGTTTTTCTTTCTTTTTATTTCTTTATTTTCACGAACACATAGAAAGTGTTCAAAAGAGTGAGAAAATTAGGGTTGGTACCTGTTGAAAAGGCTTGCAATGCGACAATGTTGTTGTTTTTTGTTCAGTCTTAGAGTTAATAAAAGAAAATCATATAAACAAAACGACAAAAAATTAGCAAAAAAAAAAAATAAAACGCGAAGCGAAAAAAAGACGGTGCTTGCAATTGGCTTCCCATTGCACTTATAGTTGACAATAATTGCTACGGTTCACACGACAAACGATTTGGCCATTAGCGCGCGGAAAACGTTTGCTGTCTGAGCCATTCTGCTTTTTAGACATGGCGCCTCTCTCATTATGAGCGTGCGCGCTGACAAAGAAGTCCTTCCAATCGGCTGCGTCGTGCGGACTCAGTAAACTCGACACCTGAATGTGTCAGTAGTAACACCTCCCCCCCCCCCATCTACCGCTCGTTTGAATATCGACAATGAAATAAGAATAGTAAAAAAAAACGATACGTATATATATAAGTTTAATGGAGCATGTATCTGAAAATATACTTTTTATAATTCGTTTACCGTGATCCTCTTAAAATGTTAACTGAATCATTTTTTAGGCCCTCCGTTCAGTCTAGAGAGACTATGGATACCCCTATAAGGGGCTGGCTGCGCGTGTAATTATGAAGCAAGGGTTGCGCAATCCCTAACAACACCTCCCCTGAGTCGGCACTGCTTGATTCCAATGGCAAGCAGTTCAAGACGACTGAAAACAATGCCGAGATAAACAGAGAGCACATACAGCACCTGGTAGTCCCAAATGGTCACCCATTTAATACTGGCCAGGCTCAACGTCGCTTAACCTCAGTGATCTAACGGGAACCGGTGTGTCAACGTGATTTGTACCGTATAGTGAATCATTTATTTAAATAATAAAACCATCTTTACCATTCATACATTTATATTTTTTTTTTAAAGAAAAAAAACGGGAGCAGTAATTTCATACTTGCAAGTTTTGGTCAATTTTTCTATCTCGCATTTATTCAAATTATTTTATTTTATTTATATTTTAGCGTCTTATTGTTAATTATTAAAGAAATAGCTGTATTCCTTGAACCAATATATAAACGAACTTTATTATAATTTACATATATGAATATGCATATATAAAAATGCGTATAGATATGCCTGTGGTGTAAGAAACAAATATAAATAGTAAGTATGTTAAAAAATTAAAAACGAAGATAGCTTAATATTTTGTCTTTATTATTGAATGACTTCGTCAGAAATAATTAAAAAGCCAAAAACATGGATATGAGACGATAAATGCGGAAAGAAAGAAAAAACAGTAGCACAAAAAGAATGAAGAAAAAGATAGAAAGTTTTATAATCTTGTTAAAAATGCCTCAAGCCATACTAAAAAAGCTTCACTTAAGTTTTCTACATGAAGTCTTCTAAATCTGCAAATAGTTTAAGTTAAATAGCTTATCACTCATAAATACTTACACATTAATTTTATTTGTTACTGTTTGGGTAGTAGAGACGAGGTTCACTTATTTACGATGAAGCATTCACCTGAATTCTATGTCAGAGTAAACACCCTTGCTTTGTCGTCACCAATATGGAGGGAGGCGTCTAAATATTATTGTATTTGTAAAATAATTTTTCACGGACGCGCATTCGCTGTCTACGGTTCTCCAGCGTAGCTTATAGCATTCAGGTGAATGCTTCATCGTAGATAAGTGAACCTTATTTCTATCGCCAAAACAATAACAAAGCAAATTAATGTATATATATATATATATATATATATATATATTACTATTTCATGTATCTACATAACATTTTATAAGGTGATATGATTTTATATATAGGCTTATCAACAATTCTAGCAACGAAAGTGTTTTTTAAAAATTCTAGCAACATTTACAATACAACTCCAAAAAATAGTAGTTACCATAATACCGAAATTAAATATACGAAACTGGACACTAATAATTACAATAACATTAAAAAGAAAAGAAAAAGAAATATAATTGGTTATACACCGCTCTATAACCAGATGCTAAAAACTAAACTAGGCAACATTTCCTAAATCTGATTGAAAAACACTTCCCCGTAACTAATCCCCTGCATAAAATATTTAATAAAAGTAACCTAAAACTATCCTACAGCTGCTGCGAAAACCTAGAAATGATAATTAAGGCACACAATAACATAATACTAAAAAAGGACAGCAGAGAGGAAGAAAAAATAACAAATTACATAAAAAGTGACAAATATAGCAAAAAAACACTAAAAAGAACAAAAATATAAATACTACAAATAGAAATAAACAAAATCTTAATAGTAATCACCCGAATAGAAATGAAAAGTTAGCAATAAAGAGAAAAGATGCAACTGCATAAATCGTACACTTTGTCCACTACAAAATAAATGGCTAACCAAAAGTATTGTATACCAAGCCACAATATTTGCCAAATAAATACCGAATAAGAAGAAGTACTACGTGGGTATGACCTCCCTTGATTTTAAAACCAGATATTATGACCACAAAAGCACATTTTAAAACAGAGAACGTCGAATTAAAACAGCACTAACAAACAACTATTGGGAGCTCAAAGAAAAACGCGGGAGTCTCTGTGTAGCTTAATTGCCATAAATATATTTTCATAGCTTACTATGTATATATATATATATATATATATATATATATATATATATATATATATATATATATATATATATATATATATAGGAGTTTATGTTCGGAACACCCTCCCCCTGACTAGAGAACATAGGGTAGAATCAGATGACTACGACTACGTGTACTTTAGATTGACTTTACATCACAACGTTAGTTACTTATATTTCCTATACCGCTCCCCGTCGACCCAGGACTGTACTCTGCTAAACCCTGTCTCTGTAAGCATAGATAGAGCACTCTTAATTGACTCGAATGCCCAGATACATGTATTTAGGGGATTTTAATGCCCACCACCGCGACTGGTTGGGATTCTCCAGCCTTACTGACGCAGCCGGCAACTCTACGTATAATTTCTCCTTAGCTCACACCCCGACTGATTTTCCGACCCGCATCCCCGATCAAGTAGACCAACAAGCCTCACTTCTAGACCTCTTCTTGACCTCAATACCCGAGGCTTGTGTGACGAAAGCTCATAGCCCACTCGAGAATGCTGATCACATTGTGCTATTTGTAAATATCACCCTAAAAAGTCGTCCAAAAGCTGATGGACCGTTGCTCAAAACAACAAGATACTACGAGCAAGCTGATTTTGAGTCAATCAGAGATCACATCAGTGACGCCCCATGGAGGGAAACCTTCTCACTACCTGCCAACCAGTGTGCAAACGATTAACTGAATGGGTCAAAGCAGGCATTGAAGCCTATGTCCCCATGCGAAAATTCTTTAGCAAGCCCCACTCTCCTCAATGGTTCACTTCGGAATGTGCAGCTACCATTTCTAAGAGGCAACAAGCATTCCGTAAATTCGGCCGCCATAAGTCAGCTACTAATAGGCATAAATTTATAGAGTCAAGAAATAATTGCAAGGTCGTGATATGCGAAGCGAAGAGAAGGTATAATGAGTTAACAAAAAAACGCATCCAGTCACAGAAACTAGGTACTCGTGATTTCTGGAAAATCTACAATAGTGTAGTGAATAATGATCAATCTACGATTCCCCCACTTTCAAACCACAATGATGTCGTATGCACGGCCACTGATAAGGCTGAACTACTTGCCCAGCGCTTCGCTTCTAACCCTACTTTAGACTCAGATAACCACCCTCTCTCTGAATTACCTTTGCGGACCGAAGCCACACTTGATAACCTGATCATCACCCCATCCCAGGTCAGAGACATCATAAAAAACCTTGACACCTCTAAAGCTTGTGGGCCTGATCTTATACCTGTAATAGTAATAAAGAAATGCTCTGCTGAACTGGCCCCTGTCCCCTCCAAACTCTACAATAAATGCCTAGCCGAATCTTGCTTCCCCGATAGCTGGAACATTGCCTCTGTGGTACCAGTCTACAAGAGTTCTGGGAATAGAATCGACGCTCAGAACTACCGCCAAATCAGTCTACTGCCGATCTTTGCCAAAATCTTTGAATCCTTAATCAATCTAGCGATAGTACGGCACTTAGTTAATGCTAAACTTCTATCTGACCGCCAGTATGGATTTAGACAAGCACGATCTACTGCAGACATCCTAACAGTCATCTCTGAACGCGTGTATCATACACTCGACAAGGCAGGAGAAGCTAGGGCAGTAGCGCTTGATATATCCAAGGCCTTTGACAAGGTATGGCATAAAGGGCTTCTCCTGAAAATACGCTCATACGGTATTACTTGGCAACTACTTAATATAATTAGATCCTTCCTAAGCAAAAGAAAAATCCAGGTTGTCCTCAATGGCCGTTCATCTAAGCAACATGACATAAATGCTGGTGTACCCCATGGATCTATTCTTGGACCTTTGTTGTTCCTGATCTATATAAACGATCTCCCTGATGACATAGTGTCTGAGATTGGTTTATTTGCTGACGACACCACGCTTTACTCTCGCCATGTTGGCAAAACAGACGCGATCATATCTGAGGCAATGGCTGAATCTTTAGAAAATGACCTCCAGGCTGTAGTGGATTGGGTTCATAAATGGTTGGTAACTTTTAATGACTCAAAGACAAAGCTCCTTTCCTTCAATAACTACAAGAAGCCTCTCCAACCACCGATTGTCATGGCTAATAACACCCTACCTGAGAGTTCATCATTCAAACTCCTCGGCCTAACCTTCACAGGTAACATGAATTGGAACACATACATTGAAGACATTGCCAAAGGCTGCCGCAAAGAAGGTTGGCTCCCTCTACCGTGCTAGTAAACTCCTTACACTTGACATCATCCTGTATCTCTACAAAGCCACCATTCGCCCATGCATGGAGTATTGTTGCACATCTGGGCTGGTGCATCATCTACTAGTCTCTCCCTCCTTGACAAAGTCCAAAAAAGAATCGCCAACCTAATAGGTCCCTCACTGTCAGCTAAGCTCCAGCCCCTGTCCCATCGCCGCAATGTAGCATCCTTATGTTTGTTTTACAAATACTTCAATGGATTATGCTCCGATGAGTTGGCTACTCTGGTGCCTCCTCGACATAAATTCACTAGACTAACTCGACATTCTACTAAATCTCATTCATTCACTGTGTAGGTCCCCAGATGCCGGAGAGCATTCTACTCAAATAGCTTCTTTCCTCATGCTGCTGGCCTCTGGAACTCCCTTCCTGCCCCCTGTTTCCTCGACAGTACTGACATGCAGAAATTTAAAACTAATGTAAACAGACATCTCGCTGCTCAGATCCCAATTTAAGCTAAACCCCCAAACCTTCTCCCCTTTTCTTTTTTCTCAATAGCCCCTTACGTTTATAGTGGCGGCCTGCCTTGTTTGGGGTGAATCATGTTTTAAAAAAAAAATAGATGCAATGTATTTTACGAGTAGTGTCTATTTTAGCGTAATGATGGTACCCACTTTGTAAAATATCCTTCTAAAAGTAATGCCATGTATTCAGAAAGCAATGTATTCTGAGATAACCTATTCTGAGGGTAATGTATACTGAAGGCAAAATGAATATAACCTAATTATTCTACCAATAGAATTATATATGACAGTTTGATTCGGCATGAAATAACCCCATAGATTGTTGCTATGCCGTAAAACAAACCAAACCAAACTAAACCAAACCAAACCATATCATAGATGAATAAGTTCAAAATATAGTTAAAAGATATTTTAATCCAGCTCCAAATGACAAATATTAAATATATATATATATATATATATATATATATATATATATATATATATATATATATATTAAGGCATGTGTTATTAAAGACGACAGAAATATTCTGTTTAGTGATTCTTTTTTTTATTTTTTCCATTCGTCGAATGATCTTTTTGACGTGTAGATGGAATGAATTGATGTGTTTGACTAACGTTTTCGATTCTCTCCGGAATCATCTTCAGGTCTTTTATGGCAATATTGGGTATTGAGTATATGAAGGAAAATGCGAAGGTGTACAATTTAAAATATGTAATGAATGTAGTAATTGAGGCTGGTTTTGAGATTTCTTGCAAAGATGATTTGAAAAAAGAAAATAAATGAACCTGAAGGATGCATATAGGAATTGAAATTGATGAAGTGGAGCAGAAACTAACGATGTTTATAAACAAAGTTTGTTTGGTTTGGAAAAAAATCTGGCGCCTGGCACGCGGCATGTCTGCGCTGTAAACAAAGACACGGAACTGCTGAATGGGTAGTCGACTCGATGCCAGAAGTAACGGCGAGTTAAATCGTCGGGTGTGAACAGCTCAGTCGCTGCGGCAGGTACTCGCTGCTACAAGTAGCGGCGAGCGAAGTCGCGTCGTGTGACTCAGGCTTTAGTGTTGCTCGTAAGAGTTGTAGCTGTTCTGATATTTATTCGTTCTTTCTGATTCCACAAAAATAGCCTGAGAAGCCCGTCGGCATTCTAAGTAGAGAATATAAAAGCTCTGTGTGGCGGCATCTTCTATGACTGCACAGACTATACCTTATTCCGACAAAAGGTCGTCTAGTCACTGGCGAGACACCCCTTTTTACCAGAATACTACCAAGGGCGTATTTTCGACTGGTATGAACACAGTCGGTGTACCAATCGTTCTAAATAGATGGTAAAAAACCGGCGATATTTACTTCCTTTCCATTGCAGGAAGATGTGGCACAAAGCCGGAAGGTTAGATATAGGTAAAACCAACGTATCAGAATGAGAGTGCTCTGACCCCAAACATAACCTCAGCAGAACCCTCGGCATTCTCCGGTATTGGCGTATTAGTCGATTTGCAATAAACAAACCTCTTCAAAAAGCGAGACGGTAAAGCACGGTAGGGTGCACGTTCTAGGACTGACAAGGACCATACCATATTCCGACAAAGGAATGTCTGCTCACCGACAATACAGTCCCTTCTTTGCAAGAATTATGGCAAGGACATATGCTCGATTGTAACACAGCCGAAAAAACAAGCATTCGCAATGAATGCTCAAATTAATATTGATGTTATGAACACGGCCGACGAAACAGTCATTCTGAATAAATGCTAGACAAACTGCCTCTTCTCACAGACAATACCATAAATAATTATATACATTCCGGAATAATTCATTGTAAGATAGGATTAAATCGCTCTCTACAACACCTCCTCCCTGAAGATCATTTTTTTCGGCAAATTAATGTTTCTTTTAAGGATCTAGGTTTAGAATGTCAGGAGTTGGTGGAGCTAGAATGTCGAAAGTATCATTAATAGCTCCATATGTAATTCTTTTCGTGCAGTTTTATTCTCCGTGAACCTGGGTTTCAATGGGTTCATGTTTATTTGATGCTTCCATGTTGCACTACGTATCATTATTCTAACTCTTTGTAATAACGCTGTCTTCTACAAAATGCTTATCCTCTTCTGAAAATCCACAGGAAATCATGATCTCAACGACTGAAATATTTAGTTAATGCTGTATTTCTAAGTAATATTTTTATTTTCTTTATTTAATTTAACGTTTTTCGTTTTTTTTACATTTTCATAAAAAAAATCAGCGTTTTCAGCTTTGATTTTAATTCCGTCCAATGTTGCGGGTGAAATTACATTGATTCACCGGTTCTCGTTAGATCACCGATGTTAAGCGATGTGGAGTCTGGCTAATACCAGATGGGTGACTATTTGAGAATACTAGGCGCTGTGTGTTATCTCTGCTTACCAGGATATACGTGCGACTGGGGATAGCATATGAATTTGATATTCCCAAGAAACTTCTTTCGGCGATATTAAGGTTGCGGGTTATTCTCGCACTGTATTACATAATTAGTCTTGAAATTCCTTCTCAACTGTTAAGGTTGGTAACACTGCCGTCCAATGCTTTTGAACAACTTTGGATAAATCTCAACAAACCATTCGCATCTCCTTACTTTTAATGGTAAATACTTTATTTTATTATTGTACGTCAATAACATGATCTCCTAAATGCAACTATTATTGTGATACTTTATTTCTCTATCTGGCCGTAATTTATTTCTGTCGATACTAAATATCTTGAACCATCTTCTACTAGCTTTCTACTACAGTCTACGAATTTATAAATATTTATAGTCCCAATGACACATTCAGTTGCGTCCGACGCCATAGCAATCTTGTGGAAAATAGGAGGAGCAGTGACTTACCAGAGTGTGGCTGCTGGCGACTGAGGATATTCTTCCAACATCTAAGAAGAAGGACAATTGTCGCAGAGAATTTATATCAGTAGGGGATGGCGTTCAGTTGTTGTATAAACCTTCCCCACTACTGAAGAGCGTTACTCGTCAATTTGTCACCAAACTACAGAAGTTATTAGACCTAAGGAGAGGGTCGCGAAGGAAGTTTTAATTTTTTTCGCAACCTCACTCTTCAGCTAACTTTACTCTTGGTTACCTATGATTTTTTCGACAATCTTAAGGATAAAAATGTATTAATGTTGAGTTGGAGATGGACATATTTCTTTATTTTGTCAAACGAATATTGGCATTCTACAAACTATTACCATTTTACTACTTCTTTAGCCGCTTGTTTAGAGGTGATCTAACTTGTTAATTTTAGATACATACACGCCATTGTATTTTGCGAAGAAAGCTGGTAGTGCAATCACATTTTCTACATCTCATACCTTTTATTGCCTCTGATCGAGAAGGGGGTTCGTCTTCTATTTGAGGCAATAATTTGTCTGATGGACTTTATCTGAAGGTATAAAAACATCCTTCTTCTCAGAGTAACATAGGACTTCATATTCTTTTATCCTTTCGAATACTTTTTATAAGATGCCACTGCTGCCTTTGCTTTTTATTCTTTATGAACACATCGTTGGGAAATACATTCTGGTGGATTTAATTTCCCAATTAATTTCCCAATTAATTTATAAAAAATCTTTAATGTCGTTTTGTCTTACACTGTTTCGTTCATGGTTTTTATAAATATTCGATTAATAGGTAAATAAAATGAAAAACTATCAGTCACGTTGAGTAATACACAAACTAATTTTCTTTCATGATTTTATTAATATAGTAAAAAACAAAGTTCGTTTTAGTCATGTTTAGGCTCGATAGTTTTTATATCAAACAAGAAAAACCGCCAACGATTTGATATTATGTTTCGGGTTCTTTATTTTAGATAAGGATTGATAATTTCTATCATTTCGATGGTTCGAACTATTGTTCGCATCTTGGATCCTATTCTCACAACGATTCGGCCTTGGCACAACGTATAAAAGTGCAAAGTGATATTCAATTCTCAGTTACCGTCTTCTATACTAAGAATACAAATACGAATTATTTAAGATTTCTGGCTAACAGAACGAGAGCGAGATACCCCGGTTCCCTTTGACATTCTGAGTTCGCCATGAACATTCCCGAGTTCGACGAGACGCACCTAAAAAAAGTTCAGAAACGTTGTGAGAATAACATCTAAGATGAGAACACTAGTCAGAATAAACCAGATAATAGATAAGACCCCTATTCCAAATATAATCGTTGGCGCGAGGGGTCCATTGGATATCAACGCTGATGATGGAATTAGCTCGGCCTTGTTCAGATCCCGTTCGATCGATAATATTCACTTACTCTACAATATAATTTTGAAAAGCATGACATGATTAAGAATATTATAAGAGGATTGAAAATGATTTATGTAAAGAACAAATTTTAATTACATACAAGGCGGGTTTATAACAAGTATATGTTCCATTGGATTTAAAGAAAACAATTTTATAGTTTTCATGGAGACAGTCTCGTGATAATGTGTTCCACTGGTACGAAGTTCTTGGAAAGTAACTCTGTTCATGGAAATTCTGTCTGACGCTAAGAATACTGTCGAAGAAAGTAATGTTATTTAGATTTGTGGTAGAGAGAAGAGTTCTTGCGGTGAATGTCTTACAAAGAAGAGCCAGAGATTCGAGCTCAATCGAGCCTATTCCATGGAAATAACACTCGAGTAAAGAAAGAGTAGTAACCTGTCCTTTGTGAGAAAGGTGCTGTGGAGAATAAAAAAGATAACCCCACTAGATTTCGAAGTTGATTTTGTACTCTCTCAAGGCAAGAAATTATGTTCTGAGCGAAACCTCAGCAACCGTACTTCATCCTAAGACGTACCTAACTATTATATACGTAGAGGATTGCGTCAGGAGACAGGGATTTTCTGGGAGGATAGAATGATCTAACCATTTTACCAGAACTTTAAACAACAGAATGGATATATGTCTTTTATCTTATATCAAAAGTTAAAGTTAACCCCAGTAGCTAAACAAAACAAACACTTTATTTCTAGGAGAGGGGTATTCAAGGAGAGAGCCATTCATTCTGACTGGAACAAAACACGGATACGCGCTATCGTGATGAAAGAAGAGAAGCTTGGTTTTAGAGGTATTACAGGTAACAAATCACTTTTTACTCCATTGCATCATCTGCTCCATGTCAGAAGAGAGTGAATCACCAAGATTTTCACCATAAATGCCATATGTTGTCATAAACAGTTTTGCCGTTTGCGTAGATTTAAACAAATGATCTCAGATTTGGGAAATAATAAATGAAGACCGGGAAGAGGGTTGGGATCAGAATGGAACCCTGAGGCACGCCGGCGTTGATACTGTGTGCTTAATACTTCTGCCCACTAACAACTACTTTTATAGACAATAAGAGAGAAAGCATTTGATGGTTGAGAAGACATTGTCAGAAATTCCATAGCTAGCAAGTTTTTTTTTATAAACGAACCTTTGTGCCAAACTATCAAAGTACTTAGATTTGCCGAGAGCTATTGTTCTAGAAACAAGACTTATATTAATAGATACATTGATCCCATGCGATATTACAATCAGCACATCAGCAGTTGATCTTGTAGGGCAAAATCCACATTGATCGTCACTTATAGATTACTGAGGTGATTGACTATTTTTGATTCATCACAAATTTAAATAACTAAATCCTTACGCACCGGAGACTGATCGGACAGTACTAAGATGCAGAAGACTGCTTGCCAGTATTTAAAAAAATAGAATAAATGAATAAGTTTTCCAAGGAGATGGATAACATTTTTGCTTTAAGCAATGACTGCTTATCTACTTCAAGATTTCTCACGCAAGTCATCAACAGTAATCGCTTACTAGTAAAACATCTCTTCGCAGATTTCCGATACGCTCTGCTTCTTTCGATTACCATTGCAACTCAGTTTGCATCATCGCACTGGCTGTTTACCATTGAACTATCGTTGATAACGGCTGCTGATTTTCGGAGGTTTAAGGAACAAAAAGACTCATCAGAATTCCAGTGCTCCCCTTGCCCTTCAAGTAAAGGTTTCCACTATCTCAGATCCTTCACGGCAATTTTCTCCGGTAGTAACCGATAGGATCAGCTTATACTATTTTCTTCAATGCAGTCTCAGCCCCCTTGGGTTCGCATTAATTTATTAACTCACTAAAAGTTTTCAGACGAGTCATTACCAGTAATCGATTACTGGCAACATCAAATGGTGTTCCCTGGAGTTTGAGTGACAACATGGTTCCCCAAAATTCTCGCTTCTTTCGTTAATCATTGCAAATAACATTGTATTCTCAAAACAGCTATTCATCATTAGTATCTCGCTGATAGAGACCGTTGGCTGTCTCTGGAATTTGAATGGTAGTGGAGGTCTGGGTAGTGTTCTTTCCCTTCGGTCCTTCCATCTTCATTGATTCTTCATGATTATTTTTGTTTAACGACCGATGCTGTTGCCAGGACTTTTTTATGTAGGAGGGATGTCAGACTATGGAATTTTAAATCATCATCATCATCATCATCATCATCATCATCATCATCATCATCATCATCATCATCATCATCATGATTTACTAACTAGGAGTTCTTACACAGGTCATTATCAGCGATTTCTCACTAAAAATAATAAGTGGTGTCCTTCATGAGTTCGAGTAACAAGTCTCCTCAGTTTTCAGAATCTCTATTTCTTTCGATAAGCATTGCAAATTATTTTGTGTTATCGCAAATAAATTTCTCGTTAGCAACACACTTTGGTCTTCCCTGTCACGCTTTTCGGTGGTTAACATAAGACAGTCATTATTGTGATTTTTTACAGGGGGAACCAAAGATTGAAGCTCGGTCGAGCACCTACCATGAAAATAACGATAGAGCAGATAAATGCTAACAGCGTCTCTTCTGTGAGAAAGAGACGACAGGGAAGAGAAGAGAGCATCCATCACTAGATTGCGAAGTTTATTTTGTACTCTGCCAAGGCAGTAGAGAGTGCTTAACGCGGCACCTTCCAGATGTGGCAACAGTACTCCATTTAGGATGTATCTGACTTTTTTACATGTAGAGGATTGCGCCAGGAGTGAGGTACTTCTGGAGTGGTAGAAAGGCACAACAATTTTTCCCGCGACCTTAGAAATAGATTTGATGTAAATCTTCCATTTCAGAGTGGCGGTTAGTACTAGGAGCTTATAAAAGCAGGGGTTTCATCAGGGACAGAGCCATTCATTTGAACTCGGGAAAAGCGAAGATCCGAACGATGGTGATGAAAGGAGGGAAGCTTGATTTTATAAGTATTAAGAGTAACAAGCCAATTTTTCCCCATTGCACACCATGCTCCAGGTCGTAATCAGAAAGAACTTGATCATCAATGCTACTCGAAGTGCTGTCATAGACGGTTGTTTCATTTGCGTAGATTTCACCGAATGATCTCAGAATATTGTTTGGAAGATCATTGATGAATATCAGGACGAGGGTTGGGCCCAGTATGGATCTTTGATGCACCTCGACATTGATATTATGTGCTTGTGATTTTGCTCATCAACAACTACTTTTATAAACCTAACCGATAAAATTTGATGCTTGAGAGGAAACTTCCGAATATTCCATAGCTATAAACCTTTGTGCCAAACCCTATCGAGGGCCTTAGATATATCAAGAGCTACTGCCATAGAAACAAAGGACCCAACGATAGATTCACTGATCCTGTGCGATATTGCAATGTGCAGCTGTTGATCTTGCAGGACGAAATCTATATTGCTTGCCACTAGGTAGATTTCTTTTGCTGATGTGGTTAACAATTGCTTGATTTATCACAGATTCAAGCATCTTACTTATGACGCACAGGAGACTGATGAGTCTGTACTGAGATGCAAAATACTAATCTCCAGTATTTTTAAATACGTGACAATCTGGCGCTATTTATTTTCAAGGTAATGGGATACATTTCTTCTCTATACAACGATTGAACAGCTTTGTCAGAATAGGAGATATTTCCGGTTCTTTAGCACACTGGTTGAGATTTTGTCAGAAACAGTTGCTTGCTGGCATCTAGGTTTTTGATAAGTTTGACAACATCCCGGACAGGTATATAGATGTCGCTTAGAGTATTTACGGTCATAAGGCGAAATTCAGTTAACTCTAAGATAGAATGTCCGTGGATCTGTAGTGCTTAAGTTCGAAATAGCATCCTCATCAATAAATGTGCAGATTTGATGGACGCCTCTTAGGAATATCTGTTATTGCTATAAACGCAACCGCAATGGAACATGAATCAGCAATTTACGATAGTTTGACTCTGTTTTGATTGATTTCCCAGATAGAACTAGTTACTTACGAGAGGATTCACGTTAAGATTGCTAAAATTCTCAACTGAAAGTGGTGATATAGAATTGACAGGACTCGACCAGGGCACGCCGAGGCGTCAGTTGCACCAAGAGCTACCTCTTTGCAGCCACCTCCCAAGTCTTGTTATAATACAGTGGTATCCGCTAACTGTTTTATTTTGTTATGCTCTCAGTAAAGCAGATTATCTGAGAAAGAAAACTGCATACAGATCAAGAAAGAATAATTAATGAAATTATTAATTACAAATTATTCTGTTTTAATTGGATTATTCGGACTACTGTTCTTATCTTGAATGTTATTCTGACAACGTTTCGACCGATGTAACTTCCGACTTTCTTCAGGTGTAATTTGTCGAACTCTGGAATCTTTTTGTTGATCTCGGGAATCTGTACGGAATTTCGAACAGAACCCTTAATTTAATCCACGGTGATAGCATGCTATCGTTCCGTCATCCATGACCAGATAGAAGTCTTAAGTAATTCGCAATTGTATACTTAGTATTGCCCGCACTGAGGATTGAACCTTCAAGCTCCAGAAGAGTGTCACTTAGAACTGAATTTTTCTTAGTACTTTAACCAGCCAGCATGCTCTCGTTCCGTTAACAGTAGTCCGAATTATACAAATAATACAAATTATCAATCCTCATCTAAAAAATTCAGAAACACAAATTATTCTATTTTAATTAGTTCGGACATCTTGTAAGGCGACGCAATATCCGGCGTATATTTTATGCTTTTCTACCGTCCTATAAAACGTGATACTTATATAATGGAGACTAGTATTTCTTCTTCATTGCTAGTGGACAGTATTTGCGTTGATGTAGAAACACCGTTGTATGGGTGTGCCGTTTGTATTGTCCCTTTTTTCCATTTTAGAGTTCTGTTGTTTATTGTGTCTTGGCCGCACCTTCACCTTCCCCTCCCCCATCCCCCCTCTTTCTCTCTATATATCTCTCTCTCTCTCTTTCTCTCTCTCTCTCTCTGCCTCCGTTATTGTGTGGATAGGGAGGGGTCTGAAAGCGTTTGGGTTTCGGGTGGAGTTGGAAATACACTCAGTAATAACAAAAGAAATCTGGCTGCAACTGCTGTGGAGTTCTCATATTGGCCGTGAATGTTTACTTAACCCTTTACAGGTGCCGTCGTCAATAAACAAACATGCACATATCGTGTTGTTATGGAAGAAGAAGAAAACGAAGAAGAAGAAGAAGAAGAAGAAGAACAAGAAGTAGAAAAATGAACACAATACAAATTTCATTCTAAAAAAGAAGAATGATTCTACCTAAGAAAGGTACTCTTCTACCAAACTCTTTAACAATATAGAATATTTAAATACTTAATTGAGTTTAAGCTTATGCATGGAGCAATTTCTGGCATAATAATATACAATACACAAATATTCGCAGATATACCTGACTTTGTGTTAAACATTTAGCATTAATTATTCAAATCCCTTGTTCCCTGTTACAAAGAATACATAGAAACATTAGATCGTGTAATATATTCTACAACTTTACAATTCATAGAAATAATATTTATTCATGATGTAAAAAATAAAATGCGATATATATATATATATATATATATATATATATATGTGTGTGTGTGTAAAAGACAAAAGAAAAACACAAATAAATCACAGGAATAAATCATTAAAATCGATAGCTTTTACGATTTCGTCTGGATCTACGAACGTCTTCAGAAAAGTTAACCTTTTAAATTTATTGAAATAACGGCAAAGACAGGAAAAAAGAAGACGCACAACGAGATTTTTTGGGCACGTGTGTAACTATTTCAAAAGTAAAAAGAATTATGCAGCGCGTTCGACAAAGACGTTAAAATAATAAATGGGAAGAGAAAAAATGAAAAGAAAGAAAATGATGAAAATGGAACATGGGTTAAATGTAGTAAAAAAGAGTAGTACTTTCACCGAGATTAACTAGTATATACTAGTAAAATACCCGTCCAGGATGGGTATAAAAATATACCATTAATTTTAATTTTTATTTATATTTATTTTTGGGTGGCATGCTACGGTTTTGGTGGTGCCCCCTATATGGTAAAGTTTACACAAAATAAAAAAATGTCCCTACGTTACTCATATTGTTACCCAGATTACATATTCCATAATTCATGATGATAAGTTTAATAGGTTTTTATGGACTAATAAGTAAACACTTTTCAAGGCCCAAGGCAATATATGGACGTGATAGAGGCAAATTATTGTTTTAGAGGTCCAATTTGTGAGTCAACTCTTTTTGCCTACAGAACGATGGCTTTCGCATTGTTACACTGACGGCCTCCAACACCCTTAGATGGTGTTTAGAACCACCTCTGTGTACACTGCAAAAACAACCATTGGACTAGGCCTCACCGCACCTTTTATTATCATACAAGTGCTGTCCAATGGATGACTAAACTATCCCTGATACGACACAAAACTGTCTCTAGTTCAAACTGGGAGCATCCTTTAGTCACTATTATTCCCAGGTCTATTCTGACGCGGAGTTCTAGATTTGTTATGCTCTCAACTATTCTCTGGCTGTTTACAATATATCCGTATACAACACAAATTAATCTTCAAAACATTTACTGCTTGGCTATTTGAAGATAGTAAGAACTTCAAACATAAACACTTTTTCCAAGATGACTGTCTATTTACCTTTGGAAGTTTCTCTTGGGAACCTGATTTAACCGACACACTTTGTCGTTTATTTTTATTCTTATATAAGTGACCACCTTTTCATTTAATATCTAATCTCCATTAATATAATGATATAAAGTTAGATGTGGGCATATGTTTATATATTTATATGTATAGAATGTACTCCTAAGCTAATTAACCGATAATTATGAATTACGGAACATATCTGCTAGGCATAAGAGCGAATAATTGCGGCTATATTTAGTTAAATTTAGTTTTATGCAAACAGGGCAAAATGGGATTGAATCCTTTCGTAAGAATTCAAATACTTCCATTATTTATGAACTTTTAATAATAGGTATGAAACATCAATTCATAAATGTGTCCCTAATATCAGTTTATTTGAGTATTTTAAGGAGTTTTAGGGGGCATAGTATGGGTACAGCCGTCTGTGTGAAATTTCAAATATTTCACGTGTGTATTCACTTTGATCAATAGTGATTAGACATCAATTAAGCAAGATTCCCTTAATTTCAATTTATTTTTAACACTCTTTAAGCTTAAAGTTTTAATTTTAAGTATTTTCTAGAATCAAAATCATGGATTTTTAATCAAAATTGGAATAAGGATTCAAGACATCAGATTAAGTAGCATTACATATTGAGTTTAATCCTCGTAAGATACGATATACGTATTATTCTAGTCTCTCTCTCTCTCTCTCTGTCTCTCTCTCTCTCTCTCTCTCTCTCTCTCTCTCTATATATATATATATATATATATATATATATATATATATATATAGAGAGAGAGAGAGGTTAACGATGAGAGTAATCCGACGTAATGGAAAATGAAAAAGGAAAAAAACAAGAGATTTTTTTTATATATTCATCAAGTCTTAATTGTAAGACTTCCTGACAATGATAATTTGAAGAAAAAGGTCATGCAAGTACATCGAAATTTTGGGTTGACATGGTGGAGGGATAAGTAGTAGTGGCTGCGGCTACTGTGAGCGCTGGAGGAGAGTCTAAATTTCGATGTACTTGCATGACATTTTTCTTCAGACCAACGTTGGCTGATATAAAGCCGTTCAATATTATACTGAATTTAACTGTAGGCACCAGCATAAGAATGCTATTTGTAAGAGCAGCCATTTACTGCACTCTTTCCAAACGAACATTAGATTCTAGATTTTTCTCAATAGTCAAATTGTAAGTATCTATAATTTAAAATCATATGCGATTTCATTACAGTTTAGAGATTGCGTTGAAATAACGTTATCTTTTTTTATTAGCAAGAACATTTTAAATAATAATTGTCATAATAATCCAATAATATTTTGCTTAAAATATGTTCATGTATTTAATTATTCATTTTCTGTAGTAATAGTTACAAATTAATTTGCCTAATTAGCAGAAGTGTAAGAAAGAGACTATATAAAACTCTCACCAAGAATAGCTAAAGGGGAAAGCTTGACTAGTAACTAACAAATCTTTCACGTCACAACATTTTGGTTGTTGCTTTCAATATGTCTGAAAATACATTTTCAAAGGAGTAAATGGAAACATCCAGGTATGACTAACTGATAAAAATTAAATTTTCAATTAAAAATGCTGATTATGTGATATTTGAATATCTGTTTCGGAATTTCAGATATTTCTGACCGAACGAGAAAAACTTATCTTCGTGGATTAAATAAAATGTCCGGTCACAATTCCGTATATATTGCTTAGTTCAACATAACGATTCCCGTTAAACCATATGTAACTGTTACACCGGCCGTTCTTACACAGGAGAAACTGCACCGGTTGTCACTATAAATAGTGCGAGTCACTAGAGACACAGAGAAGACAAAGCACAGTCTTGTAACTGTCTAGCCAAGTGCTAGTCACTTTCTTACTTTGTTAATACACTTGTTAAACCAACCCTCGACTTGACTTCCTTTATTTATTATTTACTGTTGGACAACTTCACAACAGATTGGCGACGAGGAATCGAAACGATTTCACTGCAAAAAATCACCCAAAGTGATTCGCAAGATCTTCACGGAAAAAAAACCATCTTCGTCAGATATTTGGATTAACAAGGATTAACAGCAAATTAACTACTGAGTAGTTAAGCGAAAAAAAAAACGTTATTAATCCGCAGAGGGGATATTTTCAAAGGGGGGTGTTACACCGGCCGTTCTTACACAGGAGAAACTGCACCGGTTGTTACTATAAATAGTGCGAGTCACCAGAGACACAGAGAAGACAAAGCACAGTCTTGTAACTGTCTAGCCAAGTGCTAGTCACTTTCTTACTTTGTTAATACATTTGTTAAACCAACCCTCGACTTGACTTCCTTTATTTATTATTTACTGTTGGACAACTCCACAACAGTAACTGAAGAAGGTTGATGGTTACATCGGCTGAAACGTTGCAGATGAGAATAGTAGTTTGACTAATCAAAATAATCAAAATTTAAAATATTTATTTGCAGATTTAAATACTTTTTGACCTTACGATTAAGTATTACGATGATAATAATAATATAAAGTCCTATTCTCACAGAATAGATATTGCTAGTCTCTCTCTACTCTATCATTAGTTTAATGGAAGATGCTCCACTCTGGCTGCTGATCCTCGTAAGATATTTATGGCAAGAACTCGTCCTACTACCACAACGAAAAAAACCCTCATTTTTTCATCGATTTGCCTGGCGTTAGCCGGAGTTTTCCACGAACAGACCTTTTTCGCAAGAGTTTTCCGCCTGTAGAACACATTATCACGAGACTGCTGTCCTACAGTTTACAACATGGTCGTCTTCAAATCCAATGTGAACAGATTCCTGTCATGAACGGTCCGCACAAATATTCGAACTTGGCCCACTCCACCAATAATTCTTAATTCTTTCACAGTTCTTCATCTCTATACTGACAATCATTCCATCTTATTTACCCTTATCCTCGAGTAGCATTTGGCCTTAATAAGTGGTGACCTATTCAGTAAGAAAACTGACAAAAACGTTATCACAAAAAAACAGGTTAATTTTTCGACGAAATCTCTAAAACTGCATTTGAACCCTCCACGCTTTTTGTGGCCTTCCAAGATACAATGTTATCAATTAATACTTATCAAATGGTGCCCATAGTACACACATCCTTGCATTCACTGTGAATAAATAAGCAAATATATATTTGGACCCGGCAGACGATAAGATGTGCGCATGCGCAGACACTACTGTACATAAACGTTGCCGACACCATTGTTATATGTTTTTTTTTCTAGAATGTCGGCAACTCGTCCGAAAAGCAATGGCGGTTGAAAACAGAATAAGTACAAACATCCACACAGAACCAGATGAGGGCAAACAGAAAGTTTCACACATGCGATTTTAAACATAAAAGAAGCTTTTGTCTGTTTATGATGGCCGGGTAATGCTGTTTGTGTGGCGTCATCTCAACCCGAAACATCCGGCCTAACTCAAGTGTATTTGTGTATTAACACGGACCTTTTTCGCGTTTGCTGCTCGACTGGACATTGTTAGATTAAAGATAATAACAATGAAAACAAATTACTGAATATGTGACCTTTAATCTTTGATTACTATTCGTAATTAAAGGATAAACAAGGTTATCAATTGAAAAGTTGTCGATTAAGCATCTTTCTATTTCTTCGTTATGAAATTAAATATTATGTTTCTGACATTTTTGGATAAGGATTGCTAATTTGGATTATTTGGATCATTCAGAATACTGTTATTATCTTGAATGTTATTCTCATCACGTTTCAGTCGATGTAAACTCCGACCTTCTTCGTCTTCGTCTTTTTGAACTCGGGAATCTGTACGGAATTTAATACGGAACCCTTTATGTACGTCTGAAGCAATTCGTAATTGTATTCTTAGTATCGTCCAGAAGATTGTCTCTTCGAATTGATTATTGCGTTGCACTTTTATGTGTTGTGCTATGGGTCTTTGTGTTGGATATGGCCCAGTGGGGCCGGTCGCATGTTGAAGTGGACGTATGTGTGGGAGATCGTTTGCTTTGGCTTGCGCGATTTAGTGCGGATGGACCCGTACACCCGAGTGCAAAATAAAGCTGTTCTCACAGTCGGAGCTCATATGCGTTGACAGGGCCACTACATTGAGGAGACCTCAGGTCAAGCGTCAAGGTGCACCTGCGCATAGGGATTCTGTGGCGTCACGGGCTTTTGTGTGGGAAACGGAGTTTTGTCAGTCTGGTTTATGGAAGCAAGCCGAACAGACGATTTCTCTATGTAGTCTTCAAATGATTAGGGGAATAAAATTCCCTAAGAGAATACAAGCATGAGATTCCTTCTTCCTCCCTCATCGAATGGCTAAGGACTTAAGCTAGGAATTAACTACGATGGAGTAGTAATTTGGTATCTGCCTTAACGTTGGTGAAACATCTCCATGATCGACGGTAGACTGACGCCTGAATAAAACAGAATCAAAATTTAAAAGATTGTGAATCGTGTTATGAAGGTTTTGTTGCAGATACAGCGGACGGCGATGATCACTGCAGTACAGAAACGAAAAAAGAAAATCAACCACTAGACGACATCGAGCCGACACCCCCTCCACGCAACGAGGAAGAAACCGTACGAGAATTTAAAGACTATGCAACACTTGCAGACAAGATGCATCTAAAGAAGATCAAAGATTACATCAACCGAAACATCCAAGATGAGAACAGCCGTCCAAATAATGCTCAATAATAATACACAATTTAATATAGTTTGACTATTTATCGTATTAATACTGACAGGCAAACCGCCCCCATCCGAAACAGACACACACACGTCGCGGATAAACAAACAAGTTAGTAACTATCCTTCAACTCCCAAACATATATTGCTAAATTTTATTCTACCATAATGCATGTGTGTTATTTGTACATAAATCAACCTTTTTGTTCTTTTGTTAACTTGTAGATTAGAAACTAAGTCCCTCTTCCACGGAAAACAGGCACACACCGCGAAAAAGCAAATAAGTACGTGAGTATCTCCCTTCAAAATAATTTTGTAAAATTCTACTTAAAAAAATAATTCAATGATTATCTACATATTTATAAAGTTGGGGTATTTATCGCTGTAAAACGCTAAATTAATGATTTAATTACAAAACGAATAGATTTCTAATGTACTGATCATACGCATGCGGCTGACGTCGTAAGATTAGCTAGTTTGAATATTGCTTTGCAAAGTGTCATCTCATTTGCTTTTTATTCTTTTCTAATTCAATGATTGTTTTTCATTTACTATAACACATAGTTCTCTTGCCAAATATTTCTTATATCGTGGATAAAGGCGTAGCATTTTGGGTTATTAGCATGCTTCCGGTTCTATTTTGTAAATTTTACTCTGTTGGTTACACACCAGTTCTAGCTTGTAAATTAAAAACAGCGCCACCTAACCCCACACACACTGCGGCCAAGTAAAGAAAACAAGTCAGTGAGAATCCCTCACCCCTCAAAAAAAAATTATGAAATTAAATTCAACAGTAATGCATTTCGGTTAATTCGAAAACAAGTCAGCCATTGTTTTATTTTGTTAAATTATAAATTAAAAGCATAACACACGAACACACGCACACTGTAGACAAGCAAAGAAAAACGAGTTAGTGAAAATCATCCAAACATGTATTACGAGATTAAATTCGTGCATAATACATTTCTGTTCATTCGTAAAAAAGTCAGCCATTTTTTCAATTGTCAATTAAAAACAGTCCCCCCTCCGAAACACCGACAGCGATTTGTTTTTTTATTATTTTTCCAATTCAATGATTTTTTATTTATTTTAACATATCACATACTTCTATTTAGGTTTAGGTTTTATTTTATATCGTGGATAATCGTTTTTAGGGTGAAAACACTATTTCCGGTCTTTTCCGGTCAGTTTACTTCTGTGTGTTGCCATAAATACTTTAAAATCCACGGAATTCACCTTAACCAATAGCTGAACCACTGTAGATAAAAATTATTTTAAAACAAAGCACACCTATTTTGGGAGCTATCTGCACTACCATAAGTTTTAAGTCATTTAGAATAATTTTCCCCTTGAACAGAACCAACTGGCAGCCATATTTAATTACTGCTAAGCTGCCTCGGGCGATGAAGATTGTTATCAATGCATTTTTAAAATGAGCCTGAAGAGGAGATATTACCAGTGTTGAAACCGATCGATAGTCTGACTTGAGTATTATGAATATTTTTTGTATTGTCATCAAACATAACTGGAGCATTAATAGTCCTGAAATGTTCGTAGCTTGCATAATTAAAAAAAAAACAGATTAATATATTTTGAATTGTTTTTGGTCAAAATTGATTTATCTGAACAGCCCCATATATATATATATATATATATATATATATATATATAAAAGGAGATTGTAGTTTGCTTGAAGCATTGCTGGTAAATGTAAGTGTAAATTAGTCGTCCAAGGCTATAGCAATGCGATGTGGTTGCCGTGAGATGGAAAAGTGAAAAGAAATAAACGCAGGGAGAGAGTGAAACTCAAAACGATTTATTAATAATTTCACGAAAACTGATTAAATACCAAATAGTATTTTTTTTTTTTTTTTTTTTTTGGTAAGTAACAGATCGGCAAAGGGTAATCTTAAATTTTCGAAAGAACAACTTTCATTATCAGAAGACAACAATAGAAGACCGAGAGGGTCGGAAAAACGTGAAAAAACCGTTTGGTATTTAATCAGTTTTCGTGAAATTATTAATAAATCGTTTTGAGTTTCACTCTCTCCCTGCGTTTATTTCTTTTCACTTTTCCATCTCACGGCAACCACATCGCATTGCTATAGCCTTGGACGACTAATTTATATATATATATATATATATATATATACATATTTTATTTAAAATTGCACGATTGTTTGATTTTCAAAATATTTCACTTCAATACATTCTAATCTGTGCTTCAAAGATGTTGATTTCCTTACTCATATATATATATATATATATATATATATATATATATATATATATATATATATATATATATATATATACTTTAATAAAAACTACCAACCCTTTAGACAGCGATTTATCAAGATGCAGTCTTTTTTTACAGAAAAAATAAATAATTTTCATTTCACATTTTGCATTTTGGAAATTCGGAAAAGCAACAAAAATATTAATGCCATGGGGTTATTTGATATATTCTAATGTTGAGGAAATTTACTGCGTATGTACATATTAAAAACAGTTATTTCATATGGTTTATTCGATATTCTAAGTGGAGGAATTTAATTTTGTATAAGGATAAAAATAAAAATGAGTTCTCCTATTAAAATTTGCTTGTATAATGAAATGAATAAAACAAAAGCTGAACGTCGATTTGTCAAATAAAACAATTTAGATTACTGAGTAATTTTAAATGGTTACTTTGTAACGAAAATCTTTATTATGAAAAACAGACAAAAGACGATGAAGATTTTTTTCAAGTTAAGAATCTATTATTATTTGTTTTAATTCAGAAATATCGGAGTAGGAGGGCTTTTCTTATTTTTCATGACAAATGTAATCATCATCATCATCATCATCATCATCATCAGCAGCAGCAGCAGCAGCAGCAGCAACAGCAGCAGCAACAGCAGCAGCAGCAACAGCAACAACAACAATTTTAGTTTTAAAAATGATAAACGTATGTATTTAATTATATACAGAAAAGTTTATTTAGTCATGGCGTTTTTTTAGAAATAAATTATTTTGCTTTGTGTAAATGTATGCGTGCGTGAACATTAACGAAAAAAATAATCAAACGGAAGTTATAATTTTTAATTTTAATCTTTTTTCATCAACTCGCTTTAATTAATATTGCTACTGATGATGTATACGGTATAATCACGTTGACACACCTGTTTCTTGTTAGATCACCGAAGCTAAGCAACGTTGAGCCTGGTCAGTACCAGATGGGTGACTATTTGGGAATACCAGGCGCTGCATGTAGGAGATCGTCGACACTTCTCTGCAAAAACTGCCAAAACCTAACGTCGTCATTTTCCCTCACCGGATATACATGCGACTTGGGAACGCTTGTACATTTGATACACCAATGAAACTTCCTCCTTTGGCGGAAGCCGGTTCAACCCGCCCAGGGTTAATGCCGTATCAGATACGGAGAGGCACGTAGTTACTACTGATTATTATTATTATTATTATTATTATTATTATTATTATTATTATTATTATTATTATTATCATTATTATTATTGTTGGTGTTGTTGTTGTTGTTGTTGTTGTTGTGATGATGATGATGATGATGATGATGATGATGATGATGATGATGATGATGATGATATCAAGAAAACTATTGCGTATATATAATAAAATAGGAGAATAAAATTATAAGTGAATCGTACAGAATATGAATATATTAGACACTGTTTAAATTATAAATATTCAAATGAATTATAGCCTTGAGTGTGTTTTGCAAGTATTTCTGTCAGTGTATGTGATGATATTTTGTTGCATCATTGAATTAAAGAAACCTAAATATACACAATTCAAATTGCAGCACAACACGAAACTAATACTTGGGACTTGAGTTCATTTAATTAAAAGGCAAATTACCGTCGCCCAAGAATTAATTCGTAAACATACAGCTTGATGAACTTGAAAGCAAGCTGAAGGACCTCATCACCAAAAACTAATATACGGAACTCTAACAATGGCTTGCAGATATCATTACCCATTAACAACACTCTTACCGGATAACTATTCAAAAAAGATTAAACTCGCGATACGAATAATCTATTTTATTACTTAACTACACGCAACACTATATTAATCTATCCGACTACGAACTTACAGAACACCAAGAAGTATTTTTACATCTTGGACTTTACTACAACTTTTTTAATCGATTAAACCCCAAGAACAAAAAAGAAGCAGAAATAGAATTATTATATGGAAACATAGCCCAACTAGAAACAGAAAATAAAGTTACAACGCATTCCGGCTTATGTGATCTCCTAAAAGCAGAAGCTATACAAACTGGACATGACAGAAAACAACAATCCATTAATCATTAACTCCTAATCTAGAAGAAGTCGCTACTGACCTCCGCAACCATCCAAGTATCATTATAAAAAAGCAGACAAAATAAACATATTTGTAGTAGTTACTAATTCTGACTCTCATACAATTCTTGATGACGACACAAAATTCAAAAGAATTAATAACAATCCTTCTAAAATGCTAAAGACACAAGTTAACAGACTTATCACCACCAATAATGCACAACTCAATAATTATCAACTGCCAAAAATAATTGGTGATTACAACCATGTTTATTTATACGAAAGTGTTTAAATACATAAACTTTACTCCCCTCTCCAACCTATCATATCCCAAAGTACTACTCCCATATATTCTTTACCAAAAACCCTAAATGTACTTGTCAGCCCATATCTACCTAGTAAATATAGTGTTAAGTCCACATGAGAACCATTAGAAATTCTGCAAATTAAACAACCGAACAATAAAATCATTACTCCTCTTGATGTAGAAAGCTTATTCACTAATGTACTTGTAAAAGAAACAATTGATATGGATGAGGATTGATAATTTGTATAATTTTGATTATTCGGACTACTGTTCTCGTCTTGAGTGTTATTCTCACAATGTTTCGGCCGATGTAAGCTTCGACCTTCTTCATGTGTATTTTGTCGAACTTAGAAAATGTCTATCAAACTCGGGAATCTGCACGAAATTTCGAACGGAACCCTTTATTTAATCCACAGGGGTTACATGCGCTCGTTTTGTCAGCCATGACCGGGTAGAAGTCTTCAGTAATTCGCAATTCCTAGGATCGCCTTCAGAAGACTGCACCTAGAACTGGATTTTACTCAGCACTTTATCCGTTACGCCACGGGTTCTTGCGGACAATTCTAGTATGCATTTTGGGAGCCTTAAACGTATTCTTGTATTTGCAATGCGCAGTCTTACTTTTTATCATTATACACCACTACATATTACTACATATTACTATATATATATTTACTACATCTTACTATATATATATATATATATATATATATATATATATATATATATATATATATATATATATATATATTACATTCAATACTAGATATGCTTAGTAGGTCATCGTCGCTCGACATATGCGCTGCTTCTTTGAGAAGAAAGGGGAGACAGCTTCTTACCTTCCATCGTTCTTCGCTGTCTATAATTTTTACTTTGTCCCATAAAGGTAGATGGTTTACCTTTTCCCTCCATATGTGGTCAGCGATACCTGACTTTTTGATATCTCAACGTATTACGGCTTTCCGGTGTTCTTATAGCCTTACTTTTAGTGGTCGACATATCTCATCTTTCTATGTTCTTCCACACTTACATGGGGTTGCATACACACAGTTTTTAGTCATAACTTTTTACGTAAGATGTTTTCGGAAAGTTGAGTCGCTCTTGTAATATTATCATGATATCATATCGATTACATATTCTTTTATTTTTTTCCGACAAACCCTTCATATATGGTATACAACCTGTGGTGCGTGTACGGGTGGTGTCCTTTGATGTTTGGTCCATATATCTTAGAGCTGATGTCATGCTCTCTGGATAGTTTTTCGGTGGAGGGTTTATTTTAAACTCTCAATCTTCTCTTGATATGTATTGTTGTTACTACACATTACCTTTGTTCGGTGTTGTAGGAATCGAACGATTCTTTTCCTCACATCATATGGGTAGTAGGAGTTGAAATTTAGATATTGTCCAGTGAAAGTTGTTTTTCGACATACAAATGACCTAAACGCCTAATCAGTCCGAGTTATCAGAACATTTGTGGAAAACATTTATTATGTTCCTTTTCCATCGTGAACTGTATAGACGAATGGAGAGAGTTCACATGGTCTAGTAATGTTTGAACATCTTCCTGGTGAGGCCAGAGTATGAATGTGTCATACACATATTGTAGCCACATTGTTGGCTTTAGTGGTGTTGATCCTAACGCCATTTCCATGTATACATTGGCCAGTACTGAGAACAATAGTTATCCCATAGATAGACCTTCTTCTTGTCGATATATATCAGATCCCATCACGAAGTATGTTGTTTCTACACAGAAGGTCAACATCTCCATTAGATTATCAATTGGGATACAAGTGCGTTCCTCCAGTGAATTGTCTGAAGTCAACTTATCCCGTAACACAGTCAGAATCTCGTCAGTGGGTACTTTCGCAAACAGACTCATTATATCTAGACTCACTACCTGGTTGGAATGAATGGGAGTATTATTGATATTTTCCACGAAGTAAGATAAATTCTTGACATAGGATGGAGATTTGCCTATGAGTGTGATGATTATATCTACCAGAAAAAATGTTAAATAACATAACGCAAAGTAAAATTTAGTACATATTTTTGACATTAATTAAAGTCCTTCAAATATTACATAAGATTAATACCGTTTTCAACTACAAGCCGAAATAACGTGAACGAAGAGAACGAGAAAAACAATTGAAAAGAGCGCAAAAGAGAGGATAAATGATAAATTGAAAAACATGCAAACATTAGAAGAAATAAATGAAGAGAAACAATGAAAAATGAAACAGTTGAAAAATGAAAAAAATGAGTAAGTGATTAAACATGACAAAAGAATATAAAGAAAAAGATAAAAGTAAAAAGCTACTTAAAAGTAAAAACGAATAAAAATGATGATGTGAAAAAAAAATTTAAGTAAAGAGAAAATATGACAGATTTATATATAAAACATGATAACAGTATGACCTAAATAAAAAGTGAAAAGAGTCAATAAAAAAAATTTGACCCCTATCGTCCATTAGATTAATACATAATAAATGTAGTCGCATCGCTAACGTGTAAGTATTCTATAAATTTAATTACAAGTGTAAAGAGAGTTAACGTTTTATTCCCGTTAATTAGTTAGCGATTAATTTTTAACCATAAATAAAGTAAAGATTATGTTATGAAAACTGAGGAGTGAGTAAGCCACAAATAATCAAGAGGCGAATTTGTCGTCTGCTTGGTAGAGCGACATCTTGTCATCAACATTGGACACTGGCCGACAGCCAAGGTTTCTGATCAACTGATTTCTAACAGGTATTTACTCCTCCCCAGGAGTTAGGCACAAGGCCAGTTTTATCTTACTCCCACAAGTAAGATGTGACCACAGCTTGGGTCGAGAAAGTGGGGTTAAAAGCCAGCGCTCGAGAGGTGAGCACTCTGGCCATTTAAAAGTTGCCTGGGCAGCCCCGTCGGCATTCCCCGGTAGGGGCGCCTCAGACAGTAAGCAATAAACTTACTCCTCCCCAAAGAGGGGAGGCGAAGCCTGGGAGGGTGGACCTCCTAGAACTGCACAGGACAATCCCATAGACCGGCGTAAATCAAGCCCCGAAGGCCAAGACAATACCAGTCTATGGGGAACAGATACTACACTTTGATCTTAGCCAAAAGACCAACTGATTTCTAACATTTTATTTCATTCGTGCAGCGGTTAAAGTCAGTATATCGAATAAGTACTTCGTAATTTTAAACAAATTTGCAAGGAAACGAATCGTCGAAAAGAAGTTTTAAAAGATAAAGTATAACTGATTAGTTTATTTATTTGACAGAAGACTCCCCCCCCCTCTCTCTCTCTCGTACCTGCTTTCTCTCTTTCTATCTCTCTCTCTCTCTCTCTCTCTCTCTCGTACGCGCTTTCTCTCTATATATAGATATTAAGGAGAGTAGAAAGTGTACTCTCGCTTTCCTTATTTTATCCTTTAGTCCTCACATTTCATGAGCGATGGTTCTGACAAAGGGGGAAGACGTGTTGTTTTACTCGGTCGGAATCTATCCGTCTAACACTTATCGTTGGCTAGTTTTTGACCTTGAAGTAGTATTTCTTGCTATTTACATCAAGTGACTTCATGTCTCGTTAAGAGCGATTTCAATAAAAAAAATATATACGTTTTTCTCTTCGTATGTCTGTGTCTCTCTCTCTTCTCTCCCCCTTTCTGTAAATAGAAAGTTTTATTTTTCTAATCTTAAAAGAAATTACGCTATCCTTACACCTTAAACAGACTAACAAACAAACATAAAATAGAACCATAAGGTCATTCAGTTCTTTAAAATGTATGCGATAACGGTTTTGAACTAAAATTCATATTAGACCTATTTGAAACATTTGAAAAAGTAGTCAAATCTATGCGCAAACGAAATGATGTTCTCAGCGTTCGCATTTTGGACGGAGTTAATTTGTTTAGAATGGTAACTGTAATTCTGTTAATTTTTTTTATTATTCGGGTAAGGTAAAATGGATTAGCAAAACAAAAAAAAACGCCTGAGAAAAAAGTGTATGTGGAGGGAGCGTCTCGTGTTTCGTTTGAAAATATAAAGTATGTAACGAACAAATGAAAGATTGAAATATGAAATATGGGTGTTACATCTGTCTTAGATGAAAGTCTTCCACGTGTACGTGGATGGCAATGACACTATATCTTAGTGTAAGAGTGAAAACTCCTCAAATTCCTGTTTTCATGACGAATGTAAAAACCGATGAAAGCGATAGAAAATAAATTTTCTGTTTTTTTTTTTTTAAACACAGATTAATACGTGGCCTAGTTTATGTTTGTAAAACTATCCCGCTCTATGGGAAAGGGGAGACAGCTTCACTGTAGTGTGACGAGTGAGTACTTCAAGTTGAGATTAAAAATATAACTACTTTGTCAGTAGTCGAGTACTCCTACATCATCGCTCTCAATATAGCTACAAATTATATGTTTAACTTTGCAGTGTATTCCACCGAAAGGGCTCAATTCTTTTACAAAAAGCTGGGACTTATGCTAAGTGGCAGCATTTTATCCCATTACAAGCGAACTCAACGCACTAAACCCACGAATAGAGAGAATATATAGTCATCTGGTTCTCTCTCTCTCTCTCTCTCTCTCTTACACTCGCTCTCTCCCTATATATATATATATATATATTTACTTGTGTACACACACACACACACACACACACATATATATATATATATATATATATATATATATATATATATATATATATATATATATGAGAGTTTGCATTACCTACAAGACACCATCCTTTAGTGTATTCAGTCTCTCTGCTCAAGGGTTTGTCAGGACAACCTGACATGAGGATACTTCACCCTACAAGTAAACCCTGACCAAATATTCAAAATGAAATAGTATTCAAAGTCCAAATAATATCTCCTCGAAACGGCTATAGACTGGCTCATACGAGTAATGGTGCCCCTTCTCCAAGTAATGTTACCTAAATTAAAAGCACTTAGTTGGATACTCCACTAGACTAAATGAATTCCTATCCACGAATCCGGCAAGTCGAAGAGACCACAAATAAGATATACTATAACGTAGTTAACTTGTCAATTGGGCAGAGGAAAATTAATGTTCTTCACTTATTTACTAACTTTACGTTTTACAGGGGTAAAGGTGAACTTTGATGGAATATTCGAATATCTATGTATCTCATATAGAGATCAAGTGTTATTCTCAGGAAGTGGCTATTTGATCTCTCTCTCTCTCTTTCTCTCTCTCCCTCTCTCCCCCTCTCTCTCTCTCTCTATATATATATATGTATATATATATATATATATATATATATATATATATATATATATAAATGCACTTGGGTATGTATTTTAAGGATACAATTCGCATAATATAATGTCATATACGTATATATATATATATATATATATATATATATATAAATATTGTTGTCTATATAAGCATAAAAAATAGGATGCAATCATGCTTAAATTAATTTGGATTTCGTATATGTGCGCGCGTGTGTGTGTGATGGGAAGCTTCTGTGGGTTTTACTGCAAGGGGTTCAAGTATACGTGTACTTCCATGCCTACAAACATATACCATTTTTTTGTAAAAAGAAACGTTAGAAAAGCTGCATTTACTTAAAACTATTGATGAACATTATTTTCCGAGGTACGCATATATTAATCTAAACAGATCTTTATACGAAATAAAACGGAAATACATAAATTACTATAAGTTGTTATTTTTCTGTACAGTTTTTACTATGTATATTGCAAGGTGTATATCATTTTGACATTCCCCAATTGATAAAAAGCTACATTCTTTTAATTGTTGGTTCCCAATGAAGTACAATGAGACAATATGGTACTATTTTTATATTCTTTATTGCTGAATGTCATCATACAATCATTATAGCTAGACTAGAAATTATTTTTTGTGACACCTATTTTTACATTTTCTTCATCTATATAATAAATTAAAGTAAATTTTCCCACTATTTCATTGGCCATTATATGTTTCGAACAAAAACCTAAATGTGGTAATCCGTTCTTAAAATATATTATTCATACACAGTTACACATTATTTAAATCTTCAGTGAATGATATGATAAAAAAAAATCATTAATTTATTTTAAATCTTAAACGTTGTGAATTATTGTCTTATTTAAAAGAAATGGTGCTGCCCCAATCTATGTACAAGCAAAGTTGGATTCCAAAATGGCGTTTTCTTTACCTTCATATACAAAGTAAAGTTGAAAATCCATAAAATAAAAATGTCACTAAATAATCGTGCATTGTTGGCCATCCATGGTCCAGAGTGTGGATATATTTGCGAGTATGAATAAATAATCATTGCGAATGAGTCGACGTAATACGAAGTCAAATAATCCCAGGTTGTCTAGTCTAAAACTCTGTGGAGTTTGATGGTTATTTTGGTTGTTTGTCGCCGAGCGGTATTTATCTACCTCCCACAGCAGTAAAATGTGACACAAGTGGAATTTGATAAGTCAGCATCGTAGAGGAAGAGCACTTATGATCGTCAAAAAATACCTGGGCAGTCCCATCAGCATTCCCAGGTAGATGCACTTCAGGCGATTAGCAATAAACTAACCCCGTCTCAAAGGGTGAGAAGGCAAAGCCTGGGAGGATGGGCCTCCTAGAACTGCACAGGACAAACCCACAGACCGGCAGAATCAAGGCCTGAAGACCAAGACAATACCAAGTATTGATGCGCGTTCCCAGAAAATATGCGTTCGTTTAAAACTTTAAAAGTTTCTAACCGTTTTTAGAATAAGAAGCGTCTCCCAACAGAAAACATCGCAGCCATTTTAACTGCCCCCAGTGTGCTCGTGGACGGTTTTAAATAGGGTGAATATTTTACCGAATCGCCGCGATAATTTTATATTTTCCATCTTACTATTGTCTATATATTACAATCGTTTTGAAATCTAAATACAGGTCGTTACCTTCAAGTACTCTCTCTATTTTCCGAGCGTATTTTAGAATAGAAGAATACAGGAATAGAAGTTTACCATTACAAAAGAACACACATAACTATTTAACATTTTTCATATTAAGAGTATTGATTTACTCCTCACCAGGAGTTAGGCACAAGGCCAGTTTTTATCTTACTCCGACAAGTGAGATGTGACCCAAGGTCGGGTCGGGAAAGTGGGGTTTAAAAATTGCCTGGGCAGCCCTGTCGGCATTTCCCGGTAGGGGCGCCTCAGGCAGTAAGCAATAAACTTACTCCTCCCCAAAGAGGGGAGGCAAAGCCTGGGAAGGTGGACCTCCCAGAACTGCACAGGACAGACCCATTAGTCGGCGTAAATCAAGACCCGAAGGCCAAGACAACACCAGTATGGGGTGCAGTATCCATCGGAACAGATACTACACTTTTATCTTAGCCAAAAGGCTAAGAACGTTTTCATATTAAGTGTAGTTATTAAATTTTCTGTCGCATTTCTAACATTATATGATTTATATCACAACAACAATTACATTCTCACGTCACATTAAATATTTATTTCAATTTATTTTTCAGCTTTAATTCTCGATTTTCGCTTATTTGCAAACATTCAAGAATAGAAAGAATATAATCAGAATATAAATTTACGAAATCAAACCCGTCTATGCAAGATAGCCGTTAATTTCGTTTAAATACGCTTCCTAAATATTATTTTCTCTTTTTTGTTTCTTTTTCCTTAATAAATCTAGTTTATAGCTTTTATTTGGAGATATACGTCACCTACAAACATAACCATGCATATTGCTTTCGATGTGAGCTCATATTTTTCTATTTTTAACGTAAAGGTATTTGCCATACAATCACTATCTTCTCCAAATAGGACTTTTTGTAGTATTTTTTTTTATTCCTCGTTTTTTATTTATTTAAGGCATACTTTTTCTTTTGACTTTATCTGTTCTTTTTTTCATTTTTCGTGAAATTTCCTTCAAACAGAAACACTTTCTTTTTAAGCCCCCCTCCAAAAAACGGGTTCCCGAAAAACAATTTTACATAAACATCGTCGGGTTTACGTTCGCGCTCGACACCTACAATAAATAAAACTAATAAGTAATTTATTTTCTTATCAGTTCATATTCAGTTTTTTTTTTCATGGAAATCGCTCCAGATAAGATATGAAGCCACTTGATGTTAGGAGCTTAAAAAATAATACTTCATGGTCAAAAATTAGCCAATGATAACTGTTAGCTGGATAAATTCCGACTCAGAAAAGAGTAATTCGTCCCCCTTTGATAGGATCATCGCTCATAAAATGTGAAGACTACAGGACGAAATAGGGAAGCGTAAGTTACGAGGGTGTCGAAAATAAACCCTTAATTTTTAATCTCTTTTTTAGTTCGGTGAAATTGACGTGTCATCAGTTTTTTTGCCCATGATGTTACGTTGATTTTTTGTTATTGTATTTACTGCTCCAGTGTTTTACCGGTGCGTTTTTTATTTGTCACTACCCTGAGGGTCTTTTTAAAGAATATTCATTTGCCTTTAATCGGACGTGTCATCAATTTTTGTGTATATAGATTTTTTAATTAATATATAAATTAATTTATGCGTGCATTTTTTGAATTGATTAATTTATAAATTTATTTTTTGCGTGCATAAAAGGAAGACATAAACACGAGTTTCTGGTTATGAGCCGTCATCAGCATGACTACGCCGAGCAGGGATAGAACCCGCGACGTAAATAATTGTAATCTAGAATTTTACCTCTAGACCAGAATAATCTGCTACATTTTATGCTCGACTTTTTATCGCCTATAATATTACGCTGATATTTTGTTATTTTTTCTGTGGAACCGGCTGGATTCGAACTTGGCAATCCAAGGACCTAGTCCGTTTCGTTATACATTTAACCACCGTCATTACTTTACTATTTAGTTTCGTGCAAAGGTGGTAATAGCAGCTTGTAGTCCGTCGTCAATTTTGAGATACCTCGAATTTTGATGAAATTTTAAGCATTATTATAAGACATCAATTAACGGATAGTCCTATACTTTCAGTTCCTTTCGTGTATTTTAAAAGCTTTGTTAGGAGACATGAGCACAAATCCCCTTTCGAAAATTCAAATGTTCCTTATTTGAAAGAAATATGATCCATAGTTACTAGACGCAAATTAGACATTTTTTTTTATTTCTTCTAAAGAACCCTTAAGCTTAAGCCCCACATTCAAGAGATTTTCCTAGAATGTAAATGATTAATAGATTTTAGTCAACATTGGAATAACGATTCTAGACATAAGTCTTATATATGTCTTGATTTTAGTCTTCATACGCGGAAATAAAATTGTTGTGAATTTATTTTATAAATATTTAGCACAAATAGCTGTCCTGGAGCGTGTATTCTGCTATTTAGTTATAAAAGGGAAATATAGCTAATCTTTACTAAGATCGAGGGATACATTTTGAATAATAAATACTTAGAAGAATATATATATATATATATATATATATATATATATATATATATATATATATATATTTATTTATAATTATAATTATGAATATTTGTTTTTATCTACATACGTATACGTTTCATTCTTACGAGAATCGTGAATGTATAAATGATTATTCATATCGGTCGCAGAATTTGAGGCCCGGCACACGAGTCAGGTTTTAACTCGAATTCCGACGCTTTAGCCCACACGGCCACTATGAAAAACTTGATAAATCAGCGAAGGATCAAACATATTAAAGACAGCCGTCAAGAAGGTGTTCAAGTGCTAAAGGAACATGCATTAAAGCTAGGATAACGCCTGTTCACTACGGTGCCCAACTTTAATTTGGGGGCTACCAATAAGTATTAATATTAGTTTTATTCTACATACGTATACGTTTCATCCTTACGGGAATCGTCAGTGTAGAGATGATTATTTATACCGTTCGCAGGACTCGAACTCCAGAACACGAGTCATTTTATTAACTCAAATTCTGATTGTGTAGGTCAAACGGTCACTATCAAAAACCCGATAAATTAGCGAGACAGCCGTCAAGAAAGTGTTCAACTGCTGGAGGAACATGCATATATATATATATATATATATATATATATATATATATATATAGAGAGAGAGAGAGAGAGAGAGAGAGAGAGAATTATTATTGTATGTATTTATTATTGAAAATGTATCTAAATATATATATATATATATATATATATATATATATATATATATATATTATAAAATAAAGACATACATTTTGCATAACAAATACCTATATCTAAGGAAAGTTACATATATATGTATACATATCTATGTATTATATATGTTCAATAAAATCAAGAGATTCATTTTGTATAATACATATAAAAACACATATATTTCTCTCTCATATATATATATATATATATATATATATATATATATATATTATATATATATATATGAGAGAGAAAGAAGTATGTGCGTTTTCTTTTATATGTATTGTACAAAATAGAAATCTTGATTTTATTAAATATATATCATACATAGATATGTATACATATATATATATATGTGGATTTTCTTTGATATACATATTTGTTATACAAAATGTATGTCTCTATTTTATAATATATATATATATATATATATATATATATAAATATATGTATGTATATATATATATATATATATATATATACACATATATATACATATATATATATATATATATATATATATATATATATATATATATATATATATATATATATATATAATAGCATCTTAAATATGATTTTTACATATATAAACACAAGCCATAGAGAAAACACACACAAATGTGTATTTCAACCAGAAATAGTAACCTCCCTTTCGAAAGAAGATTTTATCCTAGGTTCAATCGGATTAAGTTTACCACGTGTTCCTCGTAGGCCGCCTCTACTTTCACTTTCACTCTCGTGATTTCAACCTTGCGCTTTGCTCTTTTGTGTGAATCAAAATTGCGTTTCTGGATCCGAGCAACGTCGAACATAGGAGATCATCTCTCCTTCACTTGACACGCTGGTTTCTTTTTCCAAAAATGTCTACTCGGAGGAGTAAAACTATTTTTGTTTCGGAAGATCACGGGCGGATAGGGTGAGGGTGGTCCTGAACATTGGAAGAGTGGTAAAGGTTGAATGAGCAGGTGAAGGTGGGATAGCAGGAGAACGGGCGTTATTTCTTAATTCTTTTTCATAAAATAGCGTTTATATGTTGTTGTTGTTTTTTTCTTTTTGTAAGATGAGCGCATCTGATCTTTCTCTTTTTTTTCCTTCCCATCAACTTGTAAAAATTTAAAGGTTTTTTTCTCTTCTATTCTTTCATTTTTTAAAAAGTATTTCAACCGCCCCCGAACTAGGGATATTTCTTACTCGAGAAATTCATATATACGAACACGCACATACGTACACTTATATACAATCACTTTCCCACATATTGTACAAATAGAGCGAGAAAATACACATAAAGAGACAGGCGCAGATACACATACATAGAGGTAGACGCATATACACTCGTACACATATACTCACACAAAAAGAAGCTCATATACAGACGCACAACTACAGATAGGCATACATTTAGGTATGCGAACACACGCGCACATACACACATGCACGTATTAATACCTATATATATATATATATATATATATATATATATATATATATATATATATAAAAATAGACACCTCTGCATGTACACGTACGCGAACATGCGCAAGCATACGTAAATGTGGACACGCGCCCATGCATACAGAAGCCCCCTCCTTCTTTCTCTCACTCTTACACTCTCTCATTTTCTCTATATATGCATATATATATATGCACACAGCAGCACTCTATTGCCCTTTCTTTCTGTCTCTATTTCACTGTCTGTCTGTATGTATGTCTGTCAGTCTGTTTGTCTGTATATGTCTCTTTCAATATATATATATATATATATATATATATATATATATATATAATTAAAAATATTATCTACATCTGTTCATGTGTATATATTCATTCGGTTAACGAAATATTATACACACACATATATTTATATATGTGTATAATGTATATGTATATATCTATGGATAGTATATATATGTATTGTATATACACGTAATATGTATATATATATATATATATATATATATATATATATATATATATATATATATATATATATATATACATATCGTTTTGCGTTCAGCGAATGAATAGGTTGAATAATAATTCATTAGATACGGCAGTGAACAATTAAAGAAGCTAGACTAATGGCAGGATTAACTTTTTACATCTTGAGTACGCCAGCAGAATTAAAAGATATATTCGGGGGAGAAAATCCTGATCTTAAGAAATCGTTAATCTTGGGGAACTGATTGGCTTTGCTTATTTAGAGGCTAATATCCAGTTCGTTTCCGTACAATCTTATTAAAACTTATGCAGAAAATATTCAAAATAGCTTATTTGAAATGTTCGCTTCAACTATATTACTTCATGAAATATAACTGCTTTAAACATTTTTTCGCCTTTTTTTATTAAAAGTTGTGTTCATTTTTTGAAAAAGATTGTAAAACTTCAATCACTTTTGAAAAAAATGAATCCCCCGACTTTTATGGTTTATGAATTAAAGCTTCAAAAGCCTTCATGTAAAATTGGCTCAGTTATATAGTTTTTATTATTATATAGTTATTATTATTATTTATGTATCTATCTATATATACCCTACAAGAGTATATTTTTGCTCGTTGTATTAAGTTATATAGTTTTTATTATTATATATGTATCTATCTCTCTCCCTCTCTCTCTCTCTCTCTCTCTCTCTCTCTCTATATATATATATATATATATACTCTACAAAAACATATTATGGCTCGTTGTATTAAGTAATATAGGTTTTATTATCATATATGTATATATATATATATATATATATATATATATATATATATATATATACTCTACAAGAGCATATTTTGGCTCGTTGTATTAAGTTATATACATTTCATCTAAGGAAATTGTAATCTGAACTTATGTATAGCAATAGTTTTTAATTTGATTAGGAGTAGGGTGTGGTTTAAAAGACGTACCTCATAAATGGTAACGTTTACAAAAAAATAATGTGCCTGAATAGTTCACCGTGTTACCTAGAATACGTATCCCATAATTCATAATGATAAGTTCATTAGTTGAAGTATTTACGCCGCACCAACATATTATTGACGCCCACGCGCGTGCACCGACCCGGTTAAAATTTGATAGCAGAATATAACTCAAACTCTGACTCAGAACAATTATTTTCTTTATTATTTTTTTTGTATCTATTTTAAAAGTTTTGAGGCAGGTGCGATTTTAGAGAGCATACCACTAAATGAGAAAGTTTACAGAAATAGCATGCCAATGTTACTCTTTAATTTATCGATTTATTAGTTTAGAAGTGAATATATACATATATATATATATATATATATATATTTGTGTTATAATGGGATAATTCCAGGAGGAAATCTGGGCATGAGAGCTCAATGTAGTAAACAGAGCAAGAATAACATAAAATATAATAACACGAAATCACATAATTGTCGATGCAATAATTTATTTCAACCGTGCGGTTTTTTCAAGCATCACTCAGACAATTACATTTTTGAGACTGATAGAAAATTGAATTTCCCTACGACAATTTAAACACAACCAGAGAGAGTGGTGGTAGCAAGCAATTTGATAAATCTTTTATAGAGAGGGGGAAATTTAAAACTTATATTTAACTATGGCGGTCGAAGGGGAGGGATCTTTAAGTTAATCAACTAAAAACTGCCGTGTCAAAATTATGACACATACGACTTGATGATATCATACATATAGACAACTTTACTCACGCGCATACACAAAACTAAATACGCACACGTCCTATGCGCACGCACATACATAATCTCACTCGCACATTACCATAACTAAGCATAATCACATACACAACTTTTATTCATACATCTCTAGCCGAGACGAAATGCGTCCGGCGAAACTCGTGTTCTCAAACTCGGTAGGAGAAAAGAAAGAAAGAAACAAGAGAAGAAATAGACAAACCGCGTGTCATAGATTCCCAGTCCGTCTGGATTCCAAGAAAGAGAATCTAATTGAAATAAAATTATACGCACATACATATATGTATACATACAAATCCATACGTACACACACATACATATATATACATATATATACTATTAATTATTTTTATTAAATATTAAAGTGTTAATTACCTACATATAATATCGTTTTTTTACTCACGCCCTCAGCAGTGCGGGAGGTGGTGGTTTCAGGCGGTCACGCGAGTTACAACGCAGTTCTCAGACTCAGCCTAGAATCTCGAGACTTCACCTGTATCCATGCGGCCGCCAGGTATCACAACAGACGATCCTGAAATTCTGTTACATTTAAACAAGGAAGCGGGATTAAACGTCATATTTTTGAACGTGTGTCTATCATGTCACAATACGTTGTATAATTTTTCAAATTAAGAACTTTTTATGCACTTCCTGATGAGCTGAAGTTGACATATCAATATTGACATAATAATATGTGTTGTTTTACTTTAAGCAAAACGATTGGTAAAATAATTTGCGCTAAATTGTATCTGTTTTGAAAATGTTTTGTTAGAAAATAATATTGGCTTTTGGAATATAAATGAACTTCGCTTACACACACACACACACACACACAATATATATACAATGTATAATAAATAATTATTTAATATAAATTCCTAATGCGATATAAATTTGGTCAATATAGAGGGTAGAGCATTATTATATAAGTGAAAATTATGATAAAACAAATGTAAAGTTACATACTTTACAAATTTGATAACTTCAAACACTACAACATAGAATAGTTTATGGAAAAGTCTTTTACACCTAGAAAAATGTACGTACGTGAGAACAGGTAACTTCTTATTTTGTCAGTTTTCATAAACGATTGATAATCTTTTTCAAACTTTTCAAATTAATAATGAAAACATAAGCCTGTTAAATAATTTATATATACAGGGTGGGCAAAAATAAGGGTCCTATTTTTAAATATTCATAACTTTTTTATTTATTGATTTAAAAAAATTTTTTTTTTTAGAATAAGTAAAGGACCCCTTCCAAAGTAAGCATGAGCCGTATTAGCCCTAAGGAACGTACCCTCATTTAGAAAACATTATTTTTGCTTAAAAAACTCAAAACAGTGTAAAAAACAATACTTTAGTTTTTGTAAGTTTTAAGAAGTGTTTTTCGGCTAAAATTTGTTTTGTTTATTTCAAAAAATCTCGGAAGGGTCAGTCTACACACACATAAAGTTTGGTGAGTTTAACTTTTATTTTGTGGAAGTTATTCAAATTCAAGTTATTCAAATTTAAAGATAGGACCCTTATTTTGGCCCACCCTGTATATATATATATATATATATATATATATATATATATATATATGTATTTTTATTTATATTTAGAATTTTATATATACATTAAAATATAAATTTTATAACATCAACTTATTATAATAGGTCAATAGTGTAAGGCCAGAGCTCTGTTATATTTAATAGTTTTTATTTAATGGTATACCATATCTATGTTATAAAGGACAAATTAACGTCATTTTATAAAACTTGTATTTTATTAAGTATATTTTATTAAGTATATTTTATTCATTATATTTTATTCAATGTAAAATTCGTATGTGCTTTTATTTTTTGGTGTGGTTATCTTTAGTGCTAATCATATAAATCAAAGCAAAAACGTAAAAACAATGAAAAACTAGGCAAGCAGAGCCTAAATTACAATCAGCACTCATTATCAACATTATATCCTTTTTTATCACATAGAACTATGATTCCATTATATCCTAGTGGCAACATATACGTATCCTATGCTTTTCGCTGTTTGCATTTCTAATCAGTTTAAGTATTGACTTAACAATTCCTGAATTAATACATATTTTCACTGATCGTCTTTTGTTGTTTCGCCCAATTACTTTCTTTTATTTCTTCGGGTTTTTAGCCACCGATTTTCTATTTATTTTATATTTCCTGTCTTTATACATTTTTTATCCGTAAATTTAAGTGACTTCCGTTTTGCCCGAGTCACCGGAAGTACGCCAACTTATTTATTTCTTGTCCATCAATAACTAACTACAATAATACTATTTACAAGATTATCGCTAGTATTTAAAGTATTTTTAGAAAATATTTTAATATTTAATTATAAACACTTTTCATATAATTAATAAAATTAGCTGACTCCTTTCATTATATATTTTTTAATTTTTGCCGCCGGTAATTGAAATATCTATCACGTTGATATCATCGATGCTCTGTTAATTGTATTAAAGTATAATATTCATGTATTTTTTAAAATTTAATTCTAATTTTATTTTATATATACTAATTCACAATTATATATCTTATAAGGAAATATAAACTCTTTTGTATAATTTTCCATTTACTGCGATTGTTTATTTGTTTTTAACTTTTCGGGTTTAACTTCCTCTCTATATAAACCTCTCTGTCAAATCTGTAATAGTATTTAATTCTAATTTCAGATAATGTGATATGCAGAGTTTTTTGTTCGATATCCATTATCTTATTTTAAATTATATTACAATACATTAATGTATATTTTTTTATCAATTCAATATACTGCTAGTTATTATTCCGTTATATCTCATATTGTAACGTTGACATTGGTGCCGATCTATCCAATTACATTATTCCCCTAAAATGATATAACAATTTATAAGCAGTCAAACTAGGCGTAAAGCGATGTTCCGGCTTCTGCTGTTGAACACTATATGACTTAGCTTACTGTATATGTCCTCCGATTCGACATTATATAGAGTTTAAATTCTCTTTTTTTCCCATGTAAATTGATGGTGGCCTTGGGGTTGAATACCAGGCTGCTGAGTCTAAGGTGACTTCGAAACTGAGTTCGAATCCTTCGACTGGCAGTAATTAGCACCTTTTACACTGAAGATTGCGTAAGAATGAAACACATGTGTCTGTAGGTAAAAATAATAAATATTTATATAAAATATTCTCATTCTCTCTCTCTCTCTCTCTCTCTCTCTATATATATATATATATATATATATATATATAAAGTTAGTATGTATATGTTTACATATTTGTATGTACAGGATGAACTCCGAAACTAATAAACCGATCTTTATGAGTTTGGGCGTGAGAGATGGTAATGTGAACCATATTTATTTTAATTTCGTTTCATGCAAACGGGTAAAACTAGAGGGTGGAATCTATTCTGTTAGTTGTGTGGTCTCAGTAGTAGTAGTAGTAGTAGTAGTAGTAGTAAGCCTTCGTCGGTCGTGTCCAACCATGAATGACACTTGCAGATTCAGCCGGCTAGTTTCAGTATTCAATAAGTATTGACAGTGATACTAATGCGTCAAAGGATATACTGACTTAATCTATGATCTCAATCTTTCCTATTACTCCAATTCCTTTTAGTTTTTCTTTCCAGTTTCGGGGGATTGCTGCTAGTGCTCCTAGAATTGTTTGTAATATTGTGATTTTCTTGATGTTCTATATTCCATTAAGTTCTTTGGCATGTTACATGCATTTGCTTCGTTATTCTGTCCTCTTAATCTTCAACCTCTACGATTTGGGAGATTTTTCCTTCTTGTTGACTATTTTATACCCGATCTTCATGTTTGAATAAGGTTTTGTGTTATTACCTCCATGTTGTAGAAAATTTTGTGATATTCATTTTCCAATACTGTCTCTGGTTTGTGTCTGTACTATTTGTCTGCATGTTACAATTGCAGACGTTTGCATAGTTCTCAGTGAATTCCCTCTCCTGCGCAGTTGTATCTGTGTTTATAGTGATTTTGGGCTAGTTTGCTGCATTCACTTATGATGTGATTTTCCGTGTTGTCACTTTGTCTACAGAGCTTACTTTAGCTTAGATATAGTTCGTTTTAATCGCGTTGTTTTTTTCCACTTTCAGTAGTGATTCCGTTTCTATGTTCAGGTGACTATTTCATAGCCATGTCCATGTGTTTTCTGGTCAGTCGGATGTATTGTCCTTGTAATGGCTTTACTTTCCATTTTTTATTTCTAATTTTTTGTTTCTAGTTTCAATACTCCCCGTATTGTTTCTTTTGCTGGTGTCTTCTACTGCAATGATCACCCTTTCTGTATCTTAAGTTTTTTTGTGTAATCCACACAGTCGTCTATACTTACAAATTATCTTCCTCATTTTCTCTTTTCATGTAGGGTCGTTAAATATGCTCCTTTTGATTTTCTCCATGGTCATTAGTTTCTTAGTTTTCTGATCTATGTGTCTGAGTTCTTTTGTCCAGCCTATGAATGGTCCAGAATATTTAACTATATATATACTGCTCGTGTATTCCTATTATTAGGTTTCTATAATATAACTTTGTTTCTAAGAGTTTCCTAGTATTTCTCAATTATTCTTGTCCAATTTTCTCTTTTATTTGATTTGATTTATTGGTGTCTGCTTCCAGTATTCTCAGATATGGTTTATGTATCATATTCTCCAAGTTCTCTCATCTCCTCATTGTTAAGTAATTCCTATTTATTATTATTATTATTATTATTATTATTATTATTATTATTATTTGTTCTTTCATATAGTTGTTATTGTCCGGTTGATTTTATTTGTGCAATTGTTACATAATGACGGGCCCTGTATTTCAAAACGGGTAAAGTAGCGAGTATGAATTATGAACTGGGTGAAAGAAATAGGATGAAGTGCAATTTAGGTGCATTGATAATTTGGAACAAACAAAATGATTCATTCTGATTCCCAGATTCGTCTATACTTACCTTTTCAATACTGTCTCTGGATATATCCTGGCCCAGATGAAACGCTCGGATAAAAAAGGTTAGACAAAAAGCGATATTGAGTTCTGTTATGACATTCGTTGAAGGGTCAAAGGGTTCTGACGTCAGAGATCCCTGGTGAGAAATTAGCTTTCTAGACAGTTCACCATGGAGGCGCGACATATATATATCCATAGTGATCTTTATAGTTGTTCTATAAATCTATTAATGCAATAATTCAATAACAAGCAGATCTATATTTTAGTAATATTTATTTATAGAAATATTTTGGCTATTTGCTTTTTAACTCTCATCACTGTCAGTTCGGTCTGATGCAACTTCTGCCTTGAAAAAGCATTTTTCCACAATGTAGCCAAAATATTTGTATCGATAAAATCTATACTAATATATATATATATATATATATATATATATATATATATATATATATATATATATATATATATATATATATATATATATATATATATAATAGGGTAGTGCAGTAATAGTGCTGTTCCAACGAGAGAAAAGTATATATGTAAAGGAGTAAGGCTACCACCATTTGTAAAAAGTTTTTTTCAACATTTATTGATTATTTTGTTATTTTATCATTTCATAATTTCATGTAACGCGTCTCAAGCGGTGGTCCGCTATCATCAGATATGTAAATCCATTTGAAGAAATGTCTTTCGATTTGAAAGAGTGTTGTTTCATTTGTTATTGTTTGGCGTTTTTGCGCATGTGTGGGTTTGCGCGTGTGTGTGTATGTGTTTATATATTTCAATATTTTTTAAAATTATTTTTTCTTCTCTTGATCAAAGTCGTATGTGTTTATTAAGTACGTGTGATTTTGAATTTATTTCATCGTTCATCTCGATTTCTTGAAGTGTTTGATTTTCTTTTGGAATTTATTATTTTTTATTGCCCTGTCGCCGCATTATCTGCTGTGTTCGTGTGTGTTCTTGTGTTTGTGCGGTTAGTTCTGAATTTTGTACATAGATTAGCGACGTACATACACACACACCCATACACACACTCACACATACATACATATATATATATATATATATATATATATATATATATATATATATATATATATATATATAGGCACACACACAGGCGTATGGTTAGATAGATAGATAGAGAGATGTAGAGAAAGGTTGATAGAAAGATAGGTGGATATATAGAATACATGTGTATTCACATCCATTTTTGCATGCGTATACATATACACCCGCGTGTCGCTCATACATTTTATGTATGTGGGCGCCTACATGCACATGTGCACCCCAAACAAGCAAGTTGTCACTGTAGAAGTAAGGGGCTACTGAGAATTAGGGTAAAGGTTTTCGGGGTCATTTTACATTGGGAGTTGTACAACTACATGATTGTTCACAGTTATTTTAAATTACTGCGTGTCGGAACAGTCGGGGAAACAGGGAGCAGGGAGGGTGTTCCCAATGCCGGTAGTTCGAGGAAGAAGCTATTGGACTAGAAGGATGTCCGCCATCTCGGGATCTCCACAGTGAATAGACGATTGTCGGGTTGGTCGAGTGTATTTACGTCGAGGAGGCACCAAAGCAGCAAGTTCATCGGAACACAATCCATGAAAGTAGTTGTAAAACAAGCACAAGGATGCAACATTGTGGCGATGTGACAGGGGTTGGAGCTTAGTGGATAGTGAGGGGCCTGTTAGATTAGATACTCTTTTTTGGACCTTGTCTAAGATGGAGAGACTAATGGATGCTGCACCAGCCCAGATGTGACAACACTACTCCATGCATGGACGGATGGTGGCTTTGAAGAGATATAGGATACTGTCAAGTGTGAAAAGTTTTCTAGCACGGTAGAGGGTGACAACTTTCTTTGCAGCAGCTTTTGCAATGTCTTCAATGTATTTATTCCAATTCATGTTACCTGTGATTGTTAGGCCGACGAGTTTGAACTCCTAGGTAGGGTGTTATTGGCCATGGCAATCGGTGGTTGAAGAGGTTTCTTGTAGTTGTTGAACGAAAGGAGCTTTGTCTGCAGCATTAAATATTACCATCCATTTATAACCCCATTTCATTACAAACTCGATGTCATTTTCTAAGGATTTAGCAATTTCCTCGGATATGTGAACGTCCTTTTTGCCCACATGACGAGAGTACAGCGTGGTGTAGTCCGCGAATATGCCCATCTCAGACACAATGTCATCTGGGAGGTTGTTTATTAAAATCAGGAATAATAAATGTCCAAGGATCGATCCCTGGGGTACACCTGCATTTATGTCATGTTGTTTGGATGAACCGCCAGCGTAGACAACCTGGATTTTTCTTTTGGATAAGAAAGATCTTATATTAAATATTCGTCCAGTAATACCATGAGAATTAATTTTTATAAGAAGACGTTAATGCCAGACCTTGCCAAAGGCTTTGGATATATCAAGCGCTACCGCCTTAGCTTCATCTGCCATGTCCAGTTTATTGTATATGCGTTTAGAGATGACCGTTAGGATATCCGCAGTAGACCGTGCTCGCCTAAATCTATACTGATAGTCAGAAATAAGTTTATCATTAACAGGGTGACGTACTATCACTAGATTGATTGAGGATTCAAAGATTTTACCGAAGAGTGGAAGTAGACCGATGAGGCGATAATTCCGAGGATCAGTTCTATCTCTAGAATTCTCGAAGACTGTTACCACAGAGGCACTTTTCTAGCTATCATGAATGCAAGATTCGGCAATGGCATTTGTTGTAGAGTTTGGAGAAGACAGGGCCCAGTTCAGTAAGGCATTTCTTTATTGCTATTGCTGGTATAAAGTCAGACCCACATGCTTTGGAGGTGTCACGGTTTTTTATAATGTCCTGGGCATGAGATCGCGTGATGGTCAGGTCATCAAGTGTGGCTTCAGTCCCATCATTAAACACATTTTTGAAGATTTTCGAAGAATCACAATTACCTAGTTTCTGTGACTCAATGTGTTTTCTGGTCAACTCTGTATACCTTCTTTTTGCTTCATCTATTACAGTCTGACAATGATTTCTTGACGCTATAAGTTTCTGTCTATTTGTAGTTGACTTGTGGCGGTTGAATTGTCGGAATGCTTGCTGCCTCTGAGCAATTGCAGCTGCACAGTTCCAAGTGAACTACTGTAGAGAGTGGGGCTTGCTGTAGAATTTTCGCATGGGGACAAAACCAAAATATAGCCCGTAGATGTGTTCCCAAATTCATAATGGTCACAGAATTATTTTAAGAGTAAGTACTGTATATACAAATGTATAAATATATGAACATGCCTACCTATATATATATAGAAATAGAGAGAGGGCGAGAAAGCGATATATATTTTATCACAGCGCCCTCTTCATATATATAAAAAGGGGGGAGATATAGAGAGGAGATATTTTACTATCTAAATGATTGCTAATAGATCGATAATATCACCATCTTGTAGTTCACTAAAATAGTTTAGTTTCGAACCGATACAAAGAAAAGATCGCGCCGCAAAAAATATTTCTGCAGGTTGTCATGACGTCACTTCCTCTTAGCTATGATGTAACTTATCTATCTGATTCATTATTTTACAATGGTGATGAGTACATGTTGCCTTTACCCGGACATGCGTACGGGTTGACCAGTAGATTGTTTAGACGCAGCAACTTTGGAAAGGCGCCAAACTGTTTGATATTTGCTGAATTTCTAGCTTATTTGCGTCAAGTATTGCGCGAAAAAAAAAGAATTGTGTTGCATAGCTACTTTTAAAAGGGGCGTGGCACCAAAAGGGGATTTGTTACATAACGCTTGTGAATTAAATCTTCTCGGAACCGAAAACAATACGAAATGTCTATGAAAAAATTATGAAAGCGTTTGCAACCCTTTTTTAACTCATTTCCGTAAGGCACTTCTATAGGCATTTTCAACAGATACTTTTAATACACATTTCCTTAAGGCGATTTTAAGCCTTCAAACTGTCAACCTATTACACATTAATTTTTAACCACTTCTCGTTATTAAAACATCTTTCTTTTTAAACATTTCAAATTACGGATTTTAAACATAGTTCTCTTTTAAATTCTCTTCTCATTAAACATAGTTCATTAACCATTTTAGATTAAACAGTGTATCTCATTTAAACACTTTAAACATTTCATTTCATCTTTCGATTTTTAGTTCTTTCAGTTTTAGGACTCCCAAAAAATGTTATGCCTCAAAAAAGTTACCTTACATTTTCTTTCTTACTGTTTGTCGTGGGATTGCTTGCACACTCATCTCCGTTGCTGGCTCGTGATCGTAGTCATGTCCCTGTTTTGTCGGCAAATTCTGTCATCATGCACAAAAACGCTCAGAGACAAGACTTTTTGAGAGAGATTTTATCTTTTTATTCCACACTTCAATCGGAGAGATTTCCATTCGTCGGTTCGTTCACTCAAATTTTCTTCTTCTTTCATACTGCTTTGTGGAAATGTGACGGATGCAATCGGCTATTTTCTTGTCCCGCCGTTGGCTAGTCCAAGCGAGATTCGAAACTACTCTCAGTGGATAACCATATATATATATATATATATATATATATATATATATATATATATATATACATTGACTTAAAAGCAAGGGACTTTCCAAACGAAGGACTTAGAATTAAACGTTTTTTGCATATAGTTTTAACTTCTAAAACTATATTGTATATATAAAACTTTGATACTATAACCATATTAAACTTCAAAGACTATATATATATATATATATGTATATATATATATATATATATATATATATATATATAATGACGTTAAAAATTATATTTTTTACATAATTTTATCTTGAAAAGTCAATGCTAAACATACCAGATAGAGCAATAATAAAATCAAATGCGCGATGAGAATAAAAATTTGAAAATAGATAATATTTATTAAATCATCAAGTCGTTTGAACAAGGAATATACAAATATAAATACTTTATTTCCTTAATCCACGGATTTTCTAAAATACAAGCTTTTATTTTCAGAGGTGATAATAAAGAAAAATCATGTTTGAAATATAACTGTTAGCACAGATTTGAAAATTTTAAGAAAAAATACAAAAACGCAAAAAATAACAACAACGTACAAATTTCGTGAGCAAAGTGAATCAACTTCCAGAAATTCCTTGTTCAGCAAAGAGAATCAAGTTCGATAGTAAAATGTAACATGTCCCAAAAAGGTACATCGAGATATTATGAATGGTATGAACGTTCAGCAAACATTCCGCCTCAGTTTGCTATTATTCATATTCACTTATGTTTTTTTTAAATTTAAAAATGAAGGCAAAAAAGACACTCGAGAATAGTGCTTAATGAGATGAATAGATTGTCCGTTTAATGATGATGAATATTATGGGAAGATTAGAAATAAATAATGAAACGAATACAACTTTATGACAAGTGGTTGTTGACTTTTCTCATTAATGTATCTAGGTGTATGTGTTCATATTCATGACCTCTTCAATAAATCTGCCACATTGCCGGTTGTCAGCACGCAAACAATTGATATGCACACACACTCAAGAACACACATACACATACACACACCCGCGCACATACCGACAGGCTGTGTTCGACATGAAAAGAAACTGGAATCTTAGGAAATTCTCCATCATACCAGTAATTATAGGAGCAACAGGACTAATGAAAAAGCATTTCAAAAACTACCTGGCAAGTATACCCGGTGAACCGAGTGCAAGTGAGATACAAACAATTGCAGTTAAAGGCACGGTTAGAATCTTAAAAAGATCTCTAAGCTGGAGTGTCTGAAATAGTCGGTGACTGTCTGGCATCCAGTGGGATGCCTCATCTACATCAAAAACGGAAAGATAAGAAAAATAATAAAAAAAGACAGGCTGCAAAGTTTTAAAATAAAAATCCGTTGTTATTTAGTCATCAGAGAGAGTGGACTTGTTTCATTCTCGCTTAACGAATACCCAGTTGCTTTTATAAAGCTGGTTTATAAATGCTTAACTATAAACTATCTATGTTTGCTTATATATATATATATATATATATATATATATATATATATATATATCTATATATATATATATATATATATATATATATATATATATATATATATATATATATATATATATATATATAGCTACGGTCAGGCTTCATCTAACTGCATATTTATATTTAATTATCTATCTATTTGCTCCAATGTCTACACGTCCTTCCAACTCTTATTTTAAACGTTATTACATATAAATGGGCTTTCCTCTTCCCTTCGTACTCATGTATTATCCCTGTTTTATACACATCCTCGTCTGTGTTATTGTTTATATGTACTTTTTGTGTTGTTTTGCGTACAATTTTTTGCGCTTTGGTGTTGCATATGTCTGCTTGTGTGTGTGTTTTCGTCATTCCGTGTTTAATTGACCGTGCATATGTGTACTTCCACGCTGAATCTATATCTACATATTGTTGTGTAATCATTTTGCATATCTGTGTGACTTTATGCATGACTGTGTGTACATTTGCGTGTCTACCTGCCCGTATGTTTGCTTCCGTATGCATTGGCGATTATGTATTATATTGCTTTCATCTCGCCCTCGCTCTCTATCAATCTATCTTGTTATCTCTCTCTCTCTCTCTCTCTCTTATTAGTGTCCCCCTCTCTCTCTCTACCGTTCTCTCCTTTTTTATATTTCGCTCTCTCTTCTGTTTCTGTCCATCACATCTTTACCACCTCTTTATTTTTTCTATGCATATTCTTCTCTCTCTTTCTACATATCTCTCTCTCTTCCTCTCTCTCTCTCTCTCTCTTCTGTTTCTATCTTTTTATCTTTCTTTCTACTTCTCTTTCCCATCTCCCTATTATACTACTCTCTTTATCTTCACTTCTTTCTCTTTAATTATTTTCATTTCTATCGTTCTCTATCTTTTTTACTTGTTTTACTCGACGCTTTTTTCTCTCCATTTCTCTCACTATCTTTATTTTTTCCTTATTCCTTTATCTCTGTCTCACTTTCTTTTTCTCTCTCCCTCTATATATATATCTATTTTCTGCTATCTTTGTTAATATGTCTTTAATGCGTGTGTACTATTTACTTCTGCTCTTCCGCGATCTTCCGTTGACTTAACCGTTTTTTTTTATAGCCAGCCATACTGACCTCGCCTAAATGACCCGCGCCCGGAAAATAAGCACCGACGCCCAGACCCCCACTCGGACAATAACAAAAAAACCGGCTATACTACTTATGAATCATCGTACAACCAGAATTTAGATCTTATCTCATTTTGCAACTAACTTGGACATTATTATTATGGTCATTTTAAAACAGAATCAATTGGTGTTTAAACGGGAAAACAATGTGGCAAAAGAGAGAATTTAGTTTGGTTTCGTTGGTTTGTTTTACGGCATATCAACAATTTTCGGCTTATTTTATTCCGATTCTGATCATTTTCGTAAAAGCTTATATGTTTCCAGTTGTTAATATCTTGAAATATTTATTTATGGTGTTTGGTTGTTTTGTTTTACGGCATATCAATCCTTTTCTGTTTATTTAATGCTTAATCCAGTCATTTTGGCAAAAGTTTTTGTTTCAGATTTGTTATATCTTCAAATATTTATTCATGAGGTTTGGTTTGGTTTAGTTGTTTTGTTTTACGGCATATCAACCCTTTTCAGGCTATTTAATGCTGAATCCATTCATTTGGGTAAAAGTCTTTATGCTTCAAGTTCTTTCAAATATTTAGTCATGGTATTAAGTTTGGTTATTTTGTATAGGAAATTGTTTTTGTTTTTGTCTCTGCAAAACATGATTGAGTTTTGCAAAGGAGAAAGAAAAAAACAATAACATCAATGTTTGGTGCATTTTTGTTCAAGAAGTCGGTATCTTCAGACAGCCTGATCTGGTAGCACCAGGAGAGAATTTAGTAATTTTGCTTGTTTTCAAATTGTCCACGTTCTGATATTTGTCTTCATAGTTTATTCTTTTGTTTTTTTATGTTATACTGACGAATAATAATAACACTATCCATCCTCGTTATATATGTCTATCACTTTAAGAAAATATCTATATATCACTCGTGGCGCAACGGATAAAATGCTAAGTTATAAGCAGTTTTAAGTTATAGTCTTCTGGAGGTTGAAGATTCAATCCTTAGTACAAGCGATACTGAGAATATAATTAAGTATTACTTATGACTTTACGCGGAAAGAAAACAATCTAACCGCGTGGATTAAATAAAGTGTTCATTTCGAAATTTCGTACAGATTCCTGAGGTCGAGAAGAAGCACCCGAAGAAGGTCCGAGATTACATCGACCGAAATGTTGTGAGAATAACATCCAAGGTGAGAACTGTAGTCTGAATAATCTAAAAAACAAATTACGGTTTATCATCGTAAAAATTCCGAAGCATCACTTTCAGAATCTATATATCTATCACCGTTAGAATCTATGTATATATTTATCTGATTTCAAAATCGATCTCGCTCTTCTAGAATCCATTTATCACGATCAAAATGCAACTATATCGTTGAGTATCCATCTATCCCATTCAGAATCAATCTATCATTTTTCAAATCAATTTATTACTTTGAGAGTCATACTATCATTTTTAAAATGCATCTATCTATACAACTCGCCCCAAATCGATCTTTCTATAACTTTATCTATCTATTCCTTTAATAATTACTCCATATACGTATCTATATTACATTAAATACTCTCTCTCTCTCTCTCGCTCTCTCTCTCTCTCTATATATATATATATATATATATAACATTATCAGCCTGAGGAAGTCTTACAAATAAAGACGAAACGTTGATGAATATATAAAAAAAATATCTCTTGGTTTTTCCTTTTTCATTTCCCATATATATATATATATATATATATATATATATATATATATATATATATATATATAATTAATTAATTATTAAAGACAATATATGTACTATCATATATCATCAGATCCTTTTACTTTGTAGTCTCCTTTGAAGATTCAGCTCAATGTTTGTCAATTATTGATAACAGAGCAAAATATAGAACAGTTTTTATTATATTCCAATAACCATGGTTTGTTTTATTAGTTTTATTTTTATTTTTTCACATTTCCAAAAAGTTTTAATTCCTGTGAGATATATTTAACGGTCCGTTTCATTTGTTTTGTGCCAAACAACATTTGTCTGTCAATATCGTCTCTGCAACACTCTGCAAATCATCAGAAAAAGTTCACAAATAATACAAGAGTTTTTAGATTAGAGTGTCTAGAAAAACACCCACACCATACATCAGTTTCATTTTATATATGTATATATGTGTGGGTGGTATGAATTTATTGATGGATACTAAGCATATTTGTGAATGTATATTAATAAGCATAATGATACTTCAAAGAAGAGAGAAAAACGACTAAATAATAGATGGAAATATTAAAGTAAGACTTTAATTGTTTACATTCGTATATTTGTCTTAGTAATTCACTTGATAGTACGATTTAGAAATACAACATAGTAAAGATTAATGTTTAATGTACAGATCCCCGTATAACTACTTTTGAATCCTTAGAATACTTTACGAAATTAAATAAATAAATAAATAAATAAATAATGCCCATTCTGTGTTTCGAAATCGTGGTCTGGCTAAATATGGAGGATATATTTCGCCGTGAGTATACCCTCCCCTTACTTTCGCATTTTAACTAGTGAATTACTACTTGAGTGATGAATTCTGGGAAGGTAAGCTTATCTCAATATTGTAAGAAAGGGTTTATTAATAAATACTATATAAATTCCATATAAACACTTATGTAGAAGAAACTTTTTTAATAGTTGATTGAATGAACGGTTTGACACAATGAGACTAGCTCTATAATGATCTGCTTAAATGAGTTTCGCACCCTTACGACTTAAATAAATATTCAGGTAACTTTAATAAAAAATAAATTATCTTCAAATAAACTGGAACTTTATAAATAAATTATAGTACATATTAAATATTTTAGCAAATATTACCGAATTAAAGTTTTTAAATTGTTCGCGCTAATTCTTTTAGGAGATACTAGCTTTAAACGAAAAAAAAAAAATGGCGGATTAGTTTGATCTCACATGTGTGAGTGTTTGCTCTAAAAAAATTTGTTTGTTTTTTTATTTATTTTCACCCTAAAATGAAACTGATGTATGGTGTGTGTGTTTTTCTAGACAAGCTAATCTAAGAACTCTTTTATTATTTGTGAACTTTTTCTGATGATTTTGTAGTGTTGCAGAGACGATATTGACGTACAAATGTTGTTTGGCAAAAAACAAATGAAACGGACCGTTAAATATATCTCACAGAAATTTGGAATTTTTGGAAATGTGGAAAAAAATAAAAATAAAAATAAAAGTAATAAAACAAACCATGGTTATTGGAATATAATAAAAACTGTTATATATATATATATATATATATATATATATATATATATATATATATATATATATATATGATTTGGATGGAACCAAATATGATCTGAGGTTAAGATCGGATTCTAACTCTTCCTGATGAGATCTCAGTTTATAGTAACTGTTGATCGATAACATCGACATGCCAGTGTCGCAGATTTTGTACATGTCTGTGTAAATAAAATTATCATATATAAAGCTCTATTCTGATATTGAGCACTTTTTATAAACCCGGTTAAAATTCTCTGGATTACCACCCTGTGGATATTTTTCACCTGGATTATTACCATTATTATATATATATATATATATATATATATATATATATATATATATATATATATATATATATATATATATATATATATATAACATAATCACATTAATATACCGGTTCCAGTTAGATCATCGAAGTTAAGCGACGATAAGCCTGCTCAATACCAAAATAGGTGACCATTTGGGAATAGCATGTACTATATGTAAGAGAGTTATCTGCTTATCTTGGCATTATTTCGAATCGTTCTGAACTTGTCAATGAAATCCTGCAGTGACGATTCAGGAGAGGTGGTGTTGGGTTTGCGCAACCCTTGCTTCACAATTGACTCTTCGTACAGGCATCTTTACAGGGGGCATCCATTGTCTCTCGAGACAGAAATAGGGCTGCTCCTATATCTACTACCTTCAAACTATGTATATCTATCACTTTCAAAATAAATCTACGTAACAATCACATCCAGAATATAAATTAAAGCTAAAATATTTTATTGAATATTTTTAGCTTTTATATTTTTTTCATGTTTTTAAACGCATAATTCAATAAAGACACTAAATTAATGCATAGAATGTTACATAAAAATTATAACGGAATAAGTCTAATATAGATTTCAATCGATGTTTTCTTTTGGGAAGCTTAGAAATATGACAGTCCGCATTTTACAATTGCAAAAAGCTATAGAAAATATTTGAAATTCAAAGGTTGTTTAGCATTGACGCTTGTCAGCACTCTCTAAGGACACTTGGCCTTGAAGGGAATGTTGTTGATCAGCATTGTCTTTATGTAGTTTGGTATGACGATCTTTCGAGATATCACCGCTTCTCCAAATATTTGGTATACGTCTGTATTTTCCTTTTCTTCCGTTTAGTTTGAGATAACTAGACGACTCTTTTGCAAACAGGAACACAATTTGAACTCAATCACCTTCTCACGATCAGCAGGACTCAACACGTGGACATTTCACTATACATTACCCCAAAACGTTAAGTGATAATAGGTGCTTAACTCCATTATCTAACCGTAACTCGTTGATCACCTATTACATATTAAAAAAAGGATTATTGCTAAATGTAATCTGATGTATACCGTGAAATGAGTTTAGTTTATACGTGATACAGGTTATATTCGGAATTCTTCTTTGTGTAATAAATATGTTGAACAAAGTTAAGAAATAAACATTTTGAAACGTACTGACACACGTAAATTGATTAGAATGCATATTTACTTAAAGTGAAACAATATGTTACAAATATTTACAGTTCAATCTTTTTCATGCATGATCTACCATATCCATCTAAGTGATTATATATATATATATATATATATATATATATATATATATATATATATTCGCTCTTGAAAAAGCCATCACATCGGCTAAACGTTCAGTTTTAGGTTTTCCGCTGTTCCTTATATATATATATATATATATATATATATATATATATATATATATATATATATATATATATATATATATATATATATATATATATATACAGGGTGGGCAAAAATAAGTGTCCTATTTTTAAAAATTCATAACTTTTTTATTTATTGATTTAAAAAAAAATTTTTTTTTAGAATAAGTAAAGGACCCCTTCCGAAGCAAGCATGAGCCGTATTAGCCCTAAGGAACGTACCCTCATTTAGAAAACATTATTTTTGCTTAAAAAACTCAAAACAGTGTAAAAAACAATACTTTAGTTTTTGTAAGTTTTAAGAAGTGTTTTTCGGCTAAAATTTGTTTTGTTTATTTCAAAAAATCTCGGAAGGGTCAGTCTACACACACATAAAGTTTGGTGAGTTTAACTTTTATTTTGTGGAAGTTATTCAAATTCAAGTTATTCAAATTTAAAGATAGGACCCTTATTTTGGCCCACCCTGTATATATATATATATATATATATATGTGTGTGGGGGGGTGTGGGTGTGTGTAAGATTAGTCGGAAGGAACCCCAGAAGAATGCTCGCTTATTAAGAAGAAATAAAAAAAATAGGAGCGTAATCTTTTTATATATTTAATTAGAGAAGATTAAGAAAACATTTGTACCGTCGGTTTCAAATGCAAACAAATGGGACCAATAGTTGGTCTCCGATGCCAGACTCTATTCAGCCTCTGTTTATGCCTGTCTACTCGAATAAATCTAGTAGATTTCGAGTAGACAGACATAAACGGAGGCTGAAGAAATTGTTTTAGTGAATTTTGTCAAAGTTTATGACGACTGTAAATTAAAATTGTATATATATATATATATATATATATATATATATATATATATATATATATATATATATATATATATGTATATATATATATACAGGGTGTCCCAAAATAATGTATACATCGTTTGAATCGTTATAACTCGTTCGATTTACCGAGTTTGATTTGCAAACAAAATTGATAAAAGAGTAAAACAGTAAGATACACATTTAAAAATACTGAAAGTAAAATTAACAAAAACATAGAAAATTAACTTTTAATAAACGTAAAGGCTACAATGTTTAAAGCAAGAAACCTGAAGTAATTGCAAACAAATGGGAGTAGTAATTGTAGTAGAATGTGCTCAAATACCGGAGTAAATGTCGCAGGACGTTTGTAGGTACAATTCTTCACGTCTTCACTATATGGAAAGTGTATTGAGCAGAACGGGTTGGGGTTAGGATGAGGGTTCCTTTTATGAACATTCTGAAATTACCCTAAGTAGCCTTTATCTTTGTTAAAAGTTAATTTTCTATGTTTTTGTTAATTTTACTGTCAGTATTTTTAAATGAATATTCTTACTCAATCTTGTTTATCAATCTTGCAAATAAAAATCAGTAAATTGAACGACTTATAACAATTCAAAGGGTGTATACATTATTTTGGGACACCCTGTATATATATATATATATATATATATATATATATATATATATATATATATATATATATATATATATATATATTGTAAATATGACTGTATATGCATTTAGTTAGCAGGATTGATTCAAATTGAATTAGATGTATAATAAGATAACTAAATACTCACGAATTCTAAATACGGCTTGCAACAGTTTATTAAGTAAACATTGTAAATAGGTTCTAGACAGCACATTATATTACCTATTCAAATTATATGCAAGAAATTGTAAAAAATAAATATGTTAGTTTTTATTTAAAAGTAAAATAATTAGATATCTGAAAGCTGGCATGGATACAGAAATGTAATTTTTTTAATTAACAACTTATGGAGCCTATTCTGTGAAGAATTCGTGATAAATAGTTCTCGTTAAATTATGTTCCGAGCAGGAATAAGTTATTTTTAAAAGAAACTAAAGTCAAATACATTTTTATTGTAAAAAACATGGTCCGTAGGAAGAAACAAACACTGCTATAGATATTATAGGACAGAATCTATCGATGACACACTCCTAGAATCAGACTGATAGCTCTGTATATATATATATATATATATATATATATTGTTCAAAAATGTATATTGCATTGAAACGTATATGCGAGCAAGTTAGGGTATGTGTTCATGTATATGGAAGAAGTGTCAGAGACAACTCGAACATGTCTATACGTGTGCCTAGCCGTACAATGGCGCCTGTGCAAATGTCAATAAATGCATAATTGAAAGTAAATATTAGTCAATTGCTATTTGTGTACCAATTATTGCATTGTGAGTTTGATTGCCCAACAACGCCTTTAACAACGAAGCAAACTCTCGGTTCCTTTCGGATGATGATGATGATGACAGCACAGCTTATAAAGGCCTATCTGAAAGAGAAATAAGGATTTTGAAATGCATGGAAACTTTGAAGATCAGATTAGAATTTAATAGTACGTAATTAAGTAAATGTGCAAGGCATAAAAAAAGAAGTATTTATCTCAAAAAATCTGTTTTGAGTGATATTTTCGACTAGCTGAAGACTCCGGTTGCAGATGCTTTGGTTAAAATGAACAAAAATGAAAGCTGTACTTATTTATTAATTTAAACGCTGTATCAACCAGGTGTTGCTATTTTTTTTTACTGTCGGCTCTTGTCACTTTTTTAATATACCGGTTTTTGTTTCTATTATTTTTTTCTTCAATAGGTTTTGAAAGTTGAATTTACATATTACGGTATTGTTTGATTATAAAATTATTAATTGAACAAAATTGTTATAAACTAATTTTACTATGATAATGTTGTTGTAGTTTCTATACATAAAATTATTGGATATGAATAGCTTTCCAAACTTTTAATTTCTTAATACATTTTTTAATGGAAATCGCTCCAGACAAGCCATGAAGCCACTTGACGTAAGGAGCAAAAAAACTACTTCAAGGTTAAATACTAACCAACGATAAGTGTTAGCTGGATAGATTCTGACCCAGAAAACAGCAATTCACCCCTCCTTTGTCAGAAACATTGCTCATGTAATCTAAGGACTAAAGGTATAACATAAAATTGAATCCGAGTTTGAGGCCCCTACGACTCACAGGTTCACTCTGATCAGGAGTTAGGGTTAGGAGTGGTAGAACATGTTAGGCTTACATATATTTACTAAATAGCATCTGTTGTTTACAAACTATATTTCTTACAAAATCTACACCTACAAAACAAATGAATCTATTAACCAATCGTATTCAAAACATACATATAGCAAGAATAAATATATGAAGATATTAATAATTTGAATAGGACATATTTTACAAAAAAATGACTGGATTCGGCATTGCATAACTCGAAAATGATTTGCCGTAACACAAAACAAACAAACATTTTTACTTTTAAACATTTTTATTTCTTTATTTTTCTATTTCAAAAAATAAATTCTTTGTTTCTCAGTTTTCATTATTTCGCTGTGTTTCTCCTTTTATTGTTTTTTTAAGGTTTTCACTCGTGTTGTTTGGTTATTTACGGCATATCAAAAATTTCTGAGTAATATGATTTCGCATTCTATCATTTTTTCCATGAGTTTTATCCTTAAAGTACTTAAGATATCAAAATATTAATGGATTCATTTGTTTTCTAGGCCTATAGTTTGTAAATTACTCGTGATATACGCCGGGAAACCGAAGATCATTGTCAATAGTATATTTTGCATCGCGGAGTTTCAGGTCTTTTAACATTATACTTTCCTTGTCAAGTTGACATTATAATGGATATTGTTTTTGCTTTCTATCATCTATAACATTTCAGCTTCTTTCTTTTTTATGAAACATTCGCTTTTCTATTTTTTTTATTTCTTTCTTTCTTGTCCTTATCTCTCGACTTGAATCCAATTTCTTTCTTCCTATGTCTTTCTCTTGACAACACTTAACTTTGCTATTTACCATTTATCCTTCATGCTTCGTCTTTCTTTATTTTCTTTTTTTATTTCACTTTCTTTATCTCACACTTAAGATTAAAATAGCACTTTTGTCGCTCTGCTAGATTTAAGTTTGTAATATTTTCGTTGGTCTGTCACACTTAAGTATAAAATAATTGTTTTCTTTGTACTGTAACACATACGATTTTAATTTTATTGCCATTGCTATGTAACACACATGTTTGACATAGCATTTTCGTTGTACTGTCACACTTAAGTTTGAAATTCGATTGTCATTTTTCTGTCACACTTAATTTTGAAAGAAGGTTTTCGTTGTAATGTCACACTTAAGTTTTAAATATCATTTTATATCCAATCTCACATTTAAGTTTGACATAGCATTTTCGTTGTACTGTCACACTTAAGTTTGAAATTCGATTGTCATTTTTCTGTCACACTTAATTTTGAAATAAGGTTTTCGTTGTAATGTCACACTTAAGTTTTAAATATCATTTTATATCCAATCTCACATTTAAGTTTGACATAGCATTTTCGTTGTACTGCCACACTCAGCGTTCTGTAAGGATGAAATCTGAAATTACATTTTCACTGCTAAATGCGCAGATTAAATAGTCGCATCTTTAAAAAGATCTGTTCTTGTTTTTATAAATTACGTTTACAATCTTTATTTTATCCTGTTAACGTCTTTCTTTTTGTTTTTTTCAAACATCGAGTTTTAAGTTTCATAAATTCATTTACGAATCATGTTTATTTCTGTAAATCAAAATCAATCGTTAAACATCACGGAATAATGAGAAGCGATTTTGCGATCATCAACTCCTCGACTTTCACTAGACGATTTGATCTGTGATAGTTCTTTTTTGTGTTGTTCTTTTGTTAAAATTAGCTCATAATCTCATCATCAAATAACAGTAGGAATAAATGCAGTGTCCTTTTTTTACCATATCCCAAACATTTTCCACTGCATACTTACCGAGGATTACAAAAATAATAGACCGATCGCTTTGTTTACGTAGCTGAAAATAAAAACAAAATGGCGATTACTTTCTAAGAGTCATTTGTGCCAAGAAACTCGGAAGTGGCTACTCGACCCTTTGCCCATTCCGTTACTACTCATGCCTTACCCTGTGAACGCTGGAATACGCTCAACGGATTATAGGAAAGCTGTTACCGCCATCTTGCAGTCAAATCGTTTTAATCTATCGTATGTGACGACTCGAGAATGGTCCTTTGTGTAAATAAGTTGGTGGAGAGGTTCATTCGTTAACTGGAGGGGCTGTCGTCTAGTATGGACAACCACGTCTTCCCTTTATTCCTGTTTGTGAGTGAATGGTGGGGAGAATCCGACAGTTCTACTTTTTGTCAAGATTTCTTTAGCAAGCAAAGCGTTCATGAAATATTTTCTTGTATATGCGTGCGTGTTTTTGAAGAGGGCACTTCAAATGCGCTCGACTCAGAAGATAAAACTAGTGTGATAAATGGCGACCACCCACCGCTCTAAAAATGAAATTGGGAAGTCGATTTCGAACACGGGTCTCGCTTGTATCTGACATAAAAGTAAAATCTATATAATAATACGCTTCGGCAATTTCATGTTCGTACGTACTTTATCACTCTCCACATTCTTTTAGATATGATCTTCCGATCGCCGAAGTAGTAAATCCAAAAAATTATTTCTTGAATTTTATCTGATGATGGTGTTGTGTTGAACCTTAGACCTGAACAAAAATGCACTTTCTTGGACTTCGGGGTAGGATCAAAGTGTTATTTCTGCTTTGTCCAAAGATGCTACAATAACACCCCGGCGTCTTCGTTCGTTCCAGACGTCCATAGAATGAAAATATGCCACAAACTCCTACAAGAGTTTTGGAGATAGAGATCCATGAGCTGATATATTCTGTCACTATATTAACCAAAATACTTATTTTATTTTATGTCAGTTTGAACACAGGTGATAAAATAATAGCGTCGTGTCTGTATAAGTTGAGCACGACAGCAATATAGAACATATTAAAGGTACAACTGTGGTATTTCCACGGATTTCTCTAGTAAAAAATATTGATGAACCTGTTTACAATATGTGGGACTTAAACGTAACCCTCATAAATATAATAGTTTTTTAGTAGCCTGTCACGATGAAGTTTGAAATAGTATTTCAGTCGGTTTGTCATGATTACGTATTAAATAGCATTTTGTTGGTTTGTGATTCGTCATTTAAAAAAAAAGCATTTTAGCCGACCCACCATGCTTAATATATTTCTTGCTTAGTGGTGCTTAAGTTTGGAATAGTACTTTTGTTAGTCGATCACCTTTATGTCTGAAATAGCATTTTCGGTTTTTAGGTTTAAGTTTTAACAGGAAGGAAGAGCATAAACAAGAGTTCCCCGTGGTAGAATGTGGAGTGTACTGGAATTTTGGGGAAGCTTATTGCCACCAAACTCTCAGAAAAAACGGTTGAAGCCAGTGGAAAATCAATGGAAAACAGTTGTTTCGATAACGCCAAATGACTTACGATTATCTAAAGAGACGGAGAGTGCTGGAAATCCGAGAAGACGCTCAGACTCCCAGGAACACCATTGGTTACTGTCAGTAAGCAATCACTGATAATAATTTGTTAACAACAACAACAACAACAACACAACGACAACAACAAAATACTACTACTACTACTACTACTACTACTACTACTACTACTACTAATAATAATAATAACAATAATTACCAAAAAAAGATAAGAAGGGAGAAACTACATCTCAACAACATACATGTAGTTGCACACTAAATCATAGTGAAGGTTAGAAGATGATAAAAAACGGAAGAAGGAGACCACACACCAGACCTCAACTAAAATCGAGCGGAGAGTACTGGAACCTTGGAGAGATTTATTGCCAGTAAAATTCCAGAAAAGACAAACGCTTTTGTCAGCAAGAAATCAATGGTAAACGGAAGTTGCGGATATGCACAACGATTTACAACACTTATACTCCAAATGAACAGTACTGATTATAGTCAGTGAGCAATTACTAATAATGACTTGTATTGCGTGAACACACCTCATTAGTATAGGATAATAGAGAAATGAAGAGACTTATTATGTTTAGTTATGTAAGATGAATGTCATAAAATATATATTCACAATTTACGACCTTTTAAAATGAAATAAAAGTAGAATAGTTGTAGCGATTGTCATACAGCAGGTCACAAATCTCGTATCTGGGATTCAAACAATGCGACCAGCAGAACATTTATCTCCACACTGACGATTCTGTAAGGGTGATATATATATATATATATATATATATATATATATATATATATATATATATATATATATATATATATATATATATATTATAATATAAAATGAAGTAATAAAATAAGGTGTCAATCAAATTTTATTAGAATTCAAAGTTCATGCAAAGCATCCTTAAGTCCTTAGCTCATGAGTTTTCAAAGATAATTCTTCTCTTCAGAGGACCATTACCGCAGTTATACTACTACAGGCAATAAAATTACGCTTTGAAAATATATAAAATTATATACACAAATATATAAAAATACATAACATCAAACATATCAATCCAAAAACATACTTTTGTTGAATCCATACAGTCCATCCAGGTCATACAAGTTGAGAAGCATAATCAGGAAGGACATTACTCCAAGATACAAACAGCAGTCCAAATACGTGAAATTGAAGGGGCCGGCAAAGTTATCCAGTCGCGAAATGTGTCCATATTCAATGTTAATGATAAATAAATCAATCAAAATAATACAAAAAGTCCAATCAAAGTTCCGAAATCCCAACAGGTGCAACTCAAGTCAAATCCAAATTCGTTGTTTAATTAGAAAACCCGCTAAATCCGAACTGAGCAAAATAAGACGGACTCCCATCACATCTAGCCAGAAGAGCGAAAAATATATAAGTGATCTTCTCTCCAGAATTGAATTCTAATAAAATTTGATTGACACCTTATTTTATTACTTCATTTTATATTATAATATTAATGCTCTATCCAGTATATTGAGCTTCAGTTTTTTATCCGGATGTTTCACTAATTATAAGATATTAGTTGACGCTTATATCTTTTGTTGGATTGCTTCATATATATATATATATATATATATATATATATATATATATATATATATATATATATATATATATATGGGAAGAGAAGGATGAAGGTAATCCGACGTGATGGGAAAATGAAAAAGGAGAACCAAAAAATGGATGTTTTTTATGTGTACATCAACGTTTCGTCTTTATTTATAAGACTTCATCAGGATGATAATATAGAGAAAAAATGTCATTCCAACATACTTTTACCCCTTCAATCTTGACCGCAGCCATCTGGTCACATATCTCCCTCCTCCCTCTCCTCCACTCCCTCTCTGCCATCCACTTTATCTCTGATCATCCCCCACTTCTTTCTCTTACTACCAGCCACAGCAGTCCTTGCTCACCCCCATCTTTCCACTTCTTCCCCACTCATTTTCTTCAACATTCATTTTTATTCTCCAACAAGTACGGACGTCCACCCAGTAGTGGCCATTATTTTCTTTTATTTTTCCTCCCAATTTGTCTACCCTACATGTATTTGTACTTGCATGACATTTTTTCTCAATATTATCATCTTGATGAAGTCTTATAAATAAAGACGAAACGTTGATGTACACATAAAAAACATCCATTTTTTGGTTCTCCTTTTTCATTTTCCCATATATATATATATATATATAATAATTAAAAATATTTACGGCTTTTCCTTTTAAGAGAAATAAAATTCAACCGCCTAAGTAAAGCTAACATGCAAGTTCCGTCTATTGGATTTGTCAAAAACTATATGACGGCTTGCTATATATTCGCTTAAAAAAAAACATTATAGACTTTATTTCTCTTCTTTGCACATAGCTGTTACGTTGCCAACATTGACTAAGATGTTCGGATTTGAGTTAAAAGGTGACTTGTGTTTGGGGTTCAAACTATGTTACCAGCAGAACAGTTACCTCCATAATGACGTTTCCGTAAGAATGAAACATATACGTATGTATATCATAATTAGAAATATTTATTATTACAATATATATATATATATATATATATATATATATATATATATATATATATATATATATATATATATATATATATAGAGAGAGAGAGAGAGAGAGAGAGAGAGAGAGAGATAGATAGAGAGACGGAGAATCTCTAACAAAAGTTTTTGCTCAATAGCATACAATACAACTAGAGCTCATAATGTAATAAGATAATAATTATTCAGAAAATATTCCAGATTTGATCACTAAACACTTAATTATCAGACAACTGCTTTTGGCTATTCCGTAAAAATATATTTTCATGCTATACAAAATATAAAAAATGCATACAATAATATTTCATCAGAGTACATTCACTATAATCAGGCTAAAAAATCATATATATATATATATATATATATATATATATATATATATATCGTACATGCATTGTATTAGTTTCTGTAAATGTAAATCCGTAGAAACTCAAGTGTTTATAAAAAGTGCTCATTACCAAGTAGAGCTGTTTATAAGTATAAATTTTTATTTATACAAACATCATTTTTCCTGAAAAATTCTTGGTCTGAGGAGGTTGACTTTCTTGGAAAAGTGCAACCGAAACATATATGCACATCTGTAACCAATGATGTTTGTATAAATAAAAAATTATACTTATATATATATATATATATATATATATATATATATATATATATATACATATTTAAATATTATCTACATACGTATACATTTCATCCTTCCACAATTCGAACCCCGGAACCAGAGTCATATTTAACTACCATTCCGAACTCGCTAATTAATGAGGCGGACGTATATGTCTACAGACGAGATGAAAAATCAATCTTATATATGTCAAGGGAAGCAGACAGCTATAGTCGACCGTCATAACAGTGTTCCACAGCAAGAAACATAGAATATAGCTATTGACAGCTTCTTTTAGTTACTGATTTAACCGCATAGGTGAGAAAGAGCTACAAATATTTATTTTATTAATAAATATTTAAATATTATCTACATGCATGTACGTTTATTCCTTCCGGAATAATCAGTGGAGAAATAACACTTCACACGATTCGAACCCCAGGACACGAGTAATATCTAACCACAATTCCGAGAATGCTAACCAATGAGACTTACGTATGTGGCTACAGACGATATGAGAAATAAATCCTATATATGTCAAGGGAAGAGAACAGCTATAGTTTGCCGTCATAACAGTGTACATTAGTAGGGAACATGCATATATATATATATATATATATATATATATATATATATATATAGAAGAGATAGAAGAAAAAAGAGTGATAAATATGTGACGATTGTCAGTCAAAAGAGACAGAAAATTCAGACCGGAAGTCACGTGTTTCTTTTTATTGACTTCCGCTGTAGTCACCTCTGACCTTTGAGGTGTAATTCAAACTTTTTAATTAAAACACGGCCCTCATTATGTGACAGATTTTAGTAAAAGATTCTCGAAATTTATGACAAATCGGCAAGTTATGTTGTTGATTAAAATTAAACAGGCGACCTAAAGGTAGGTGGACGGACAGACAGATATCCTCTTATAGAGATACGTCAATGCGTCAAAAAATAACGCGCATTAAGCAATGAAAATGATATTTCAAACTTAAGCGTGAGAGACCGAGAGCCACTTACAGAGATGTTTGAACTTATCTAACAAAAAAAAGCCCAGAGAGAACTACATACCATACGTGATCCTGTTGACAGACCAATTCCTGCCAGATTACCGAAGTTACGCAACCTTGAGCCTGGACAGTACTTAGATATGTGGTCATTTGGGAATAGGGGGTGCTGTAAGCAAAACTCTTTACCCAGGTGCATACACCGTACTAGCCTTGCTGGGAAGTATAACCGAATACAGACTAACGTCCTGTCACAGTAATGGTTCGGGGCCATCCGTTGCGCTTAACTATTAGACATTAGAACTCAGTGCTTTTCAGACGAAGAAAAGGGATTACTACTAATACCACTAATACTACTGCTACTACGACTACGACTACAACTACAACTACTACTACTACTACTACTACTACTACTACTACTACTACTAATGATAATAATAATAATAATAATAATAATAATAATAATAATAATAATAATAATAATACAACCTCCCTACCGGATTAAAAAAGAGATTTATACAAACCAGGCCATGCGTGGGAGGGAGCAACCAGGTTGCCAAACCAGGTGCTGCTGTTCCCCTATTTTAACCTTTCTATTGAGAAGAAACTCTATCGGTCATATGAAACAGGATATTTTGTGGAGAATTATTAAAGTCAATAATTGAAACGCTCGATGGTTTTCGGTGAATAAAAATGGATTTTTTAATTTGTAATGGAGATATTATATTTTTTATTTTATTTAAATACAGTTTACAAGAATTGATTTTCGAAAGAATATCGAAAGAAAAATTCGATTAATGTGATCTCTCGTATATGCGATAGGTGAGGCCGACTCTATAGTTTACAGATGACAAGAAATGAACACTTCAATAAATACCGTATCCCAAAACAATGTGCGTAAATAACGGAATTACAAGGGATTTATTCGACTAAAGTATCTCTCTCTATATATATACATCTCAATATCTGTGGGTGTGTTCCCTATAGAAAAAATGTTAAAGAATCTACAAGTGTATTCTTATGTAAAGTTTTCTGAAGAAGACAATAAAAGTGGTCCCGAATCTCTTAATGCACCTTAGCTCGCTAAAAGGGCATAACCCCACTTAAAACTTCAAATGTATTCTATTTTTATAACATTTAGATAATATCTATGAAATATCCCGCAAAAGACAATGGAAGTGGTAATTGTTGCCCGAGAATGAATTGAAACAAATCTAGATTTCATTATATTATTTAGGAAGTCGGTGGGGAAGAAACTCAGTGTTGCCCGGGAGCAATAACTTTACAACTGAAGGATCAGGTGAATGGCTTACATTATTATTATTTTCGATACATTAAAACAAGAATGGGCTGGGCGGAGATGAAGACGGTGGGAGAGAGGTATGTGAAAAAAAAAACAGGGAAAGAGGAAAGAGAGATAGGTGTTGATAGGTAAGGAGATAAAGGTTTTAATATAAACATGTTACACACACTTTCTAACCTCTTCTATTTTGTTTTCGATGGCCCAGGACGACGACGGGTTAACTAGCTAGTATATATATATTTTTTTAATATTTTTTTAAATTTTTTTTTTTATTTATTTATTTATTTATTTATTTTTTTTTTTTTATTTTTTTTTTTATTTATTTTTTTTTAATTTTTTTTTTTTTTTTTAAATTTTTTTTTTTTATCTCTATTTTTTATTTTTTATTTTTTATTTTTATTTGCATACCCTTTTATCTCAACATGAACCCAACCACTATATATATTCCCCATAATTTACAGACTTTCTCGTCTTTTGTCATTTTTGTATTCTTCGTCCACTCTTGACAAAGCTCACGTGAAATTTGGGCGAAACGTTGAGCGAAAAGGTCTTCCGCTTTTCCATTTTTAATTTCATACCGTCGGATTATTTTTATCCTTTCATATACTCATATATATATATATATATATATATATATATATATATATATATATATATATATATATATATATATAATGAGTGTGTGTGTTTGTCTAATTTCATATTAATCGGAGAGAGTCATTAATTTCGCTACTAAATGAATTAATAAATCAATTGTGTTGATTCTAATTGCCGCTTATTTATGATTCGTGGCTCGTTTAATTTATTATCTCAAAAGAATCCGACTGATTATTCCAAAGTCGATCTAATTAAATAGTAATTTCCAATGTAGGTAAAAAATAAGATTCTAAGAGAATATTAGTCTAAATACCGCGGGATCTTCTTACAATTATTTATTTTCTCTAATCATTAAAAACAATCAAACGACATTAAAACGAATTGTGTTTCCGTGTACGTGTGTATATGTATTTATGTGTGTGTGTGTGTGAGTATTGTGTGTGTGTGTTAGCAAGGGATTTATAATGGTCTAATAAAAAGTTAATCAAATAAAACGGATTCTGAAACAATCAGAAAACCAGCATCAAACTTACATTACAAAAATGCTGTGTATCTTGCCATAATTTATATATCTACAGCGCAGGTCAACATTTTTTTATTTATTTATTTATTTTTTTTTTTTTGATGTTTTAAATAACTAATATAAGTTAGCAAAACATTTATATGGAACAAAAAGTAGATTTAGTATAAGGAACGTTTATGTTTTTGTCTTTTAAGGGAAGTGGGGTCTGATCAACTCTGCTGGGAAGCCATGAAATTAAATACTGTCTTGTTTTTAAATTCCCGAAACAGTTTTTCATGGTAAACAACTGATGATCCCTTAAAATAGTGTTAGAAACTAACTAATATAATAACTGTAAAAAATAAATTGACTTACATGAGTGATTTTCCACTGGAAGACTTGAGACTATATGTTTTTTTTTTTTTTTTTTTTTTTTTTTTTTTTTTATATAGTTTTAATGGTTGAGAAACTTCCGAGACTATATATATATATATATATATATATATATATATATATATATATATATATATATTTATATATATATATATATATATATATAATTATTTTAATAAAAAATATGTTACATCTTTACAAGAATCATCAGTGTATCTAGATATAACTGTTCTGTAGGTCGCACGATCCGAACACCAGACTAAAGTCACCTTTGACTTTAATCCGACGCCTTTATCGCCGCGGCCATTTTAACAGTGACACAAAGTCGAGAGAAGTAAAATGTGTTACTCTTTAAGCGAATGTACAGTAAGCAACCGAGAGTGTTCGACAATCCAATTGGAATACTTATCTGAACAATTGTCAGCCCTAAATTTAGCTTTCAGTTATTATTTTTAAAATAAATATTTTAATACCCACACACATATGTGTTTTATCTTTACTAAGAATCATCTGTGTGGCTACTAACGGTATTCACCCGGCCTTGCTCATGTAGATATATATTGCTGGTCAGAGGGTTTCTTAAGAAAATGTATTTCAATTATTACCACGTTTTTATGTTTTGCCTTCAAAGAAAAGTAAAAAATAACATATGAGGTTAAATAATAGAAATACATAATTATTTAAATGTATTAACCTTTTAAAAATAGATTCTTCACTGAGATATTCTTTGATTTAGTTTATTTTTTGTTTATGAAACGAAGAACATTTATTTAAACAAATTAGTTTCTTTACGTTATAATATATTTAAGTTATCTTATGGACCTAACTGATAATTGCTTCTAGTGACAACAGATAGAATCGCAAGAAACATTTCAATAGCGACTTTAGATTCCTTGAAAGATTTAGCACTTATTGAAACTTATTTGAAGGTTCAAAGTGTAAACATATTGATTTCTATAACACACGAACAAACATTGACATTGTTCGCTTGTTTGATCACGAACAACTTCTAGGTTTTACATCATCCAGAGTATATATTTCATTTTGATTAATTTAAGTACAGCATTATCCTGGGGGTCAGCATGCGCACTTTACATCCATAAAAAGGGAATTGTATGCTTTACTTCATTTTATTGTATTGATAACTTGAACGTTATCAGAGTTATAAGCTTGACACAGGAGTGCACAAGAGCCATGATTTATTCACTGCTTGGCACAAGATTGCAGAGGAGGTCACATGGGGGCACGGGAGTCCTGATTGTATTCTAGAAAAAAATCAGGTGTTCCTCGATAGTTTAAGGACTATAAATTTCCCAATGCTTTTTTCAATAATTATCATTTTACTTACAGCTCCTTTCACTCAATCAATGTTGAATATGTTCTTGGGACCCACCTTAAAAATTGGATATAATAAAATATGAGTATGAAACGTAGATGCCTATGTGTAGGTTAGTTGCCATAAATGTATTTTTATACCTTACTATCTAGCTCTACTCACGTATCGAGCACTGTTGAAGTAAATACTGAAAGTCTATACATAACATATTATATCTCCTTATAACATTAACCGTGTATGCATGTAATAATAATAATAATAATAATAATAATAATAATAATAATAATAATAATAATATATATATATATATATATATATATATATATATAGTAAGCAATGAAAATATATATGGCAATCAAGCTACACAGAGGCTCCCGGGGGGGATCGTCAGGCTAAATGCATGGAGTTATTTTTGTCAGGTGTTTTTATATACATGGCTTGCTAGTTAACCAATCAGATTCTTTGTTGTTCCCTCAGCCAATCGTTAGGCTTCCCGCGAACAAAAGCTTTGTTGGTGACGCTCCTATGTCTACTCTATTGTTTGTTAACAATGGCTTTCCCTATATCCTGTTTCCTTTGTTTTGTCAATACAGTAGGCGAATTTATTTTAACACGTGGTTTCTTGTATTTCTATTTTAACGATGGTGTGTAATTGTTTTTGGAAATTATTCTGTTGTTTGTGAAATTCTAAGTTTTTAATAACATTTAAGAGGTCATTTTAAAAGCTAGTCATAAGATCTATTGGTTTAGCGTTTTTTAGGCTTTTGAATCCGTAGGATTCTTTTGTATCTACAATATATATATATATATATATATATATATATATATATATATATATATATATATATATATATATATATATATATACTAGTTTGAATAGCCGTCCCAGGACAGGTTTATAATGAGTGACGCATGAAACAGTTCAAAAGTGCAAGAAACAAAACTAAATCAATCATACATTAGTTGTCATGGTAAAAGGTATGTAAAACCCCAAAAAAGTTATAGGCTTTGAAAAAAGATCATTAAAACCAAAATTATTTTTTTTGTTTTTGTGTTTTGTGCTTGATTTTACTTTTGTACACCCTTAACAAGCATAAGAGAATACTATGATATCGGCCAGATTAATAGGAGGGCAACCTGAGTGGCGTGGGGGGATTAGTCAGCAAGATGTTTGTTTACATTACATTTACATTTTTGCATGTCTCTACAGTCGGAGAACCAGGGAGCAGTGAGGGTATTCCAAAGGCGAGCTATACGAGGAAATAAGCTTTTTATTTAAAGTATAATGAAGGGTGAATGTTGCTGTTAGTCGCGTAAATTGGAGATATTTACCTTGAGAGGGTACAAATTCGTCGGAGCACATTACGTGAAAGCGCATGGGGGCAACACGTCGGCGATGCGGCAGGAGTTGGAGCTTGGCACATAGTGCGCGACCTATTAGGTTATAATTTTTCATACCACTTTCATGTCACGTTACAAAGCCTATAATCAAAATATAACGATACTAAACCATATGGTTAGTATTATATGACAGTCTTTGTATTACTAGACTCTTATTCCGATGGTTATTAAAATCCATTGCATAATTTTGATTTTAGAAAATCTCTAAAATGTATGACTTAAGCTTAAAGAATCCAACGAAGAAATTAAAAATCAGTGAAACTTGCTTAATTGGTGTCTAATGACAGGATACAATTCAATGCCATCTGATATATTTCAATTTTCAACTGGGAAATTGTACCCACCTAAACCCTCTTTAAAATACTATAAAAAAACTTATACTTGTGGAATATTTTACAATTAATGTCTAGTAGATACTGATTAAATTTCACAAAAATCGAAGGTGTCTGAATTTCGACGAATGACTTCACTTCCTTTTCATAAAACTAAATTAAACTAAGTATAGTCCCACATTACGACCCCTACCGCCTAGCAGCTGAGTTTGAAATACCATGATGATCGCTTAATTAGTTTAGTATTGAATCGTGTACATACAAATATATGAACATATACACATACCAAACTTTATATAGGTACTAGAAGAATTGTGGTTTATATTGTATTGTGATGGCACTGCACACCAATTTACTTATAAATACGGGGACACATGTGCACACGGAAGCGCATATAAAACACACATTTGCAAACACATCTATGCCAACAAATACATACACAACTCAAATGTTTACACAAAGGCTTAGAAAGACTAACACATTCACCCATGAAAACAAACATAAAATTGTTTCCTCTTTTATATTTTTTCATAGTGTTTTCTATCGTTATACAATGTATTTTTCTTTCGGCCTAATGCATATTTGTCTCGTGAGTTTGTTCGTAAAGAGAAAAAGAAAACAGAGTTACCATCTGTTTATCTTTGGCAACTTTCTTCCTTTTCTGTCATTTTGTTTCGTTTTCCTTTCAATGACAAAAAGTAACATAAAAAATAAACAAGTGAACAAAAGTTGCAAAATGACCGGAACAAAATAAAACGCGGAAGAAAGTAAACAATGAAATACAGAAATTATAGAAAAAAAACCCAAAATGAATAAAATTGAACGAAACGAAAAGAATATGACAGAGTAGTCCAAAAAGATGTATCCACTTTATTATACCTTCTATTTCTATGAGAAGTAAACACGAAATTTGGACATAGATACTATGATTCATCAGCGGATTGAGCAACAACGCAGTGCTCCAATGCTTCACACGAATACCTCAGTTATTAGTTCCCTGAAGACAGGCTCATCTCTCGTCATACGGACAACACTTGCCCTGCACATTCTCTCGACCAAATCACATGAGATTGTTTTTTGTGGGGATACCTATGAAACAAGGTGCGTCCTAACAATTTTAAACCTATTCCTGAATAGCATACGAACAGTGGTTAAGATAATGTTTTACAGAGTTATTACAAACTTCAATGTACGAGTATTTATTTACTCCTCTCCAGGAGTTAGGCACAAGGCCAGTTTTATCTTACTCCCACAACTAAGATGTGACTCAAGGTGCGTCCTAACAATTTTAAACCTATTCCTGAATAGCATACGAACAGTGGTTAAGATAATGTTTTACAGAGTTATTACAAACTTCAATGTACGAGTATTTATTTACTCCTCTACAGGAGTTAGGCACAAGGCCAGTTTTATCTTACTCCCACAAGTAAGATGTGACTCAAGGTCGGGTCGGGAAAGTGGGGTTTGAAAAGCCAGCGCCCGAGAGGTGAGCACTCTGGCCATTAAAAAAACTTCAAGCTACAGTAATTCATCGCCAAGGAGCTTGGATCAAACATATTAGAAACTATTGAGCTGTGCTCGCAAAAGCGTGGTATATGGGGACAAGCGCATGTCACAAAAATGTACATGTCTGTACGAGAGGTTGCATCTTTTGGGACTATTCCGTATAAAGAAAAGGAAATAAATCCTGGTAAAGAAAGAAAATAAAAGGAAGAAAGAAACAAAAATAACAAACGAAATAAATGAATAAAAAGAATAAATAAAATTCTTAAAAAGGAGAAAAAATAGTGAAAATAATATTCAAGAGAAAAATAAATAAAGAAGAAAGAGAGTGAGGGAGAAGTTAAAGAACTGTCCAAAAGCGATGATTATTATATTGTTAGAAAAAAAGAATAAAAGAAAGATGTAAACAAATAATGAAAAGAAAGAAAAAAAGAAAAATAAAAGAACATAACAAATATTTTGATTTGTTTTATTGTTTCATTTTTTTTTTACGGCATATCAAGCTTTTAGCTCGAAAGTAGTCGAGACCGCGTGATCAGCACATGTCAACACTGCCGGTTGTGAATTGAGCCTGTCATTGATGTTCATGGCTGTTACATTTAATAATAAAGCAATTTAACAATGTCTACTAATTATCGTGAAAATATATTCGATTTTCGGTCAGACATACTTGTTTTATAAAATAATCAAATATATTATCAAATATCACAAGAATTCATTATATATAATTATCAAGATAATCATCTTGGTATGATAGGTTTTATATTTCAGATGTGGATATCGTTTTTCGTTCAATTTTGCATTCTTGTTTGTCTCAAAGATTCGATACGATGAATCGCTTGCGATGGCGACTAAAACATTTTACCTTGTGCATTTTGGGCCTGTGTTTACCACAACGATTACATTTTATTTGCTTTGTCACTTGATTTCTTTCGTATCAATATTTCACAATCTTTATTCCGCTTAATTGCTTTCATAACCGTGGAAGAAAGCAAGTGTGTTACTTTCGTTTTGTGTTCAGTTTCTCATTCCTCTTCTCTACAATAAGATTAAAGCTGATTCCTTTGTTTGTTTCGTTTTTTGTTTCTCTAACCGTTTCTTTTTTAAGATAAAATCTAGAAGTGAAAGGGACCAAGACAGTATTTTTTAACATTCAGTTATGATTTAATTTTAACAATTTGGTTTACTTAATACTTTAGAACTGTTATTATTTTTTAAGCAATTACTTCTTTTTTACAAAACTGGTACTCGTTTCGTTTGACGTTCCATTTCTCAATCAAATTTTTAGATAAACTCTACAAGCGATGTCAGAACACTATAAGACGCCTGACTATGTGCCCGCTTGAAAATTCCTAATAGGGTTTATTTCTTCTCTTTCAACATAGCTATTGAAATTGACCACATTGCTTAGGATTTTTAGATTTTAGTAAAAAGATGACTTTTTTCTGGAGTTCGAATCGTGCGACCGGCTGAACAGTTATCTCCACGTGACGATTCCGAAAAGCAGGAAACGTATACCTATGTGGATAATAATTTAAAATATTTATTATTAAATGATTATTAATTATATATATATATATATATATATATATATATATATATATATGTATATATATATATATGTATTTGAAAAAACAAGAGCTTAGCTAATTTTTCAATAATTTTGTAAATATTGTGTTTTCAAGTAATTTTATTGATATCAGATATTTCCAGGTTAATGTTTAATATTAAATTTCACCTAAAAAGAAAAAAAATAAGCATTAAGATTAAATTACGAAAACCAGAATCCACTCTAGTCAATACACAGGTAAATTAGACTAACACTGATGATCGTAATTTCGACGTTCAGATGAAGGCCTTTGACTTTGAACAAATAGCACACCTAATGGGCACATACATACTATACGCACTTAGCAGAATAGTAGATCTCACCTGAGTAGGCTAATATAGAGACGATGGATTAATAATCGTACCTAACAGTAACGCCCCCTCCTCTATAAAAAAAACTAAGTCGGGCATTTAGATACCTGGGACTTAAAATAGATGTAACCTCCAACCACAATGAAGTAAATTACTTAGACAAACCATAAAAACAATTTAATAAAGATAAACATACATTCGCGTACATTAATATTAAATTCAACCACCCAAAATACATAGTAAAAAAATAGCGATGACTATAAACACTAGGAAAAAAACTCTAAGCCAACAAGGAAATCTTGGACACTAACAAATATATCTATGAAAACACACGAATTAGCAGTTGTTACACCGAGAAGCTGAAATACATTGAGCATAGAACTTAAACCAAACACAGGAATAGATGACGAAAACTAATTTGGTTTATACGCCATACTGCAAGCTATCTAACATCAACACCGGTCGTACTTTCTTTAAACTTATATACACACAGTTTTATATAAACAACTGACTGCGCAAGATATTTAATATACAACAGTTAAAATTAGCTACTCATGCATCAAGAACATAGACAGTATAATGTATAGACACAATCAAAAACTACTAAACACACCTTTTAAGATACAAATACAAAAATATAAGAAGTGTAACTGCCAAGTAAAAGGTAAATGCCCATTAAAAAGTAACTCCAAGATAGAGTGCGTCGTCTATAAAGCAACCATCCATCAAGAAGATAGCAGTAATAACACTAAGGCCAACATCTGCATATCCACATGAAAAGTAAGGGCTAGTCAAGTCTTGGAAACGTAAAGGCAAGTTGACATTACCAACTTTTTCAATTCTGTTCGGTTTTGCAAACAAACTTCTATTGTCTTCATTATACTATCTTAAAATTCTATTACGAAATCAAAATAAAATCAAAATTAAAAATGAACAATCTATTCAAGTTTAAAATCTTTCAGTGATCTCTCAGTGACTGCTTGACCTCCCTGTATATAAGTAAACAATGTTTTTTTTAAATTCCAATGACCAAGTCTTTATTCATTTTTCTTGCCGAATTTCAACATAATTCAATATAACTTGACAATTGCTTCGTACACGAACAAACAACCGAGAATAAACACATAATTACCAGGATATCCGATAACTTCCGGAGAAAAATCCACAAGCAAAAAACAAGCAAATTTTTCACGAATTTCTGTTAAAAATCAGTTTCTTAAAAGACATCAAAGATTCCATACATAGACCATTTTGTATTTGTATATATATATATATATATATATATATATATATGTACAGGTGTGCAGTCATCCATAGACAGAGAGTTCTTCAGTGTGGCTAGCTATTTATATTAGTGTTACATATATATATATATATATATATTACAAAATAATATATATGTATATATTTGTGAGTTCTTATAAAAATATATATTTACGTATGTACTCTTTATAATATCGGAAAATTTTTCAAATTGCAAGCTCAATGAGGTTGTATTACAAGCTTCAGAGCATATATACTTAATAGTTGCATTCCAATGATCATAGGAAAAATCAATCCAAAACCATAACTTACATTCATTGTTTCAATTTCTTTATTTTCATATTTCAGCGAATTCTTGTATGTCTTTTTCGTCTTACAAAAAAAATTCTTATTTATTTTTTTCAAAATTTAATACTGTTTCTTACGCGTGTTTCACAGCAAAGTCTAAAGAAATATATAGTCTTTATTTAACTTTTGCTGATCATCATAGCAATAGTTTATTTAATGGTAATAGGAAAACATGTTCCAAAAGCAGGAGAAAGTAACAAGGAAAAAGTTTAAGAAGAAGTCTTGTTAAAAATAACGGCAAGCCAAAATACACGCACAAAAATAGATATGTGTTTCAGTACGTATTTTAATTGTGATCAATACAGGAGTAGAGCTGCACCGTAGAATTAAATATACGTATGGAAAGCATCATCCACATACACCTTACCACAGAAGAGATAAAATGGTAAATTAAAAAAAACACACACAAAATACAAGAAAACGATTATTTAAAAACATCCGTAAGCTACTATTTAGTTTCTGTTATTGACATAAGCTTCGTCAGAATAAATTAGAGATTACATTTATAAGGTTCAACTATAACATTTATAAGGTTCAATTATAACATTTATAAGGTTCAACTATAACATTTATAAGGTTCAGCTATAACATTTATAAGGTTCAACTATAACATTTATAAGGTTCAACTATAACATTTATAAGGTTCAACTATAACATTTATAAGGTTCAGCTATAACATTTATAAGGTTCAACTATAACATTTATAAGGTTCAACTATAACATTTATAAGGTTCAGCTATAACATTTATAAGGTTCAACTATAACATTTATAAGGTTCAACTATAACATTTATAAGGTTCAGCTATAACATTTATAAGGTTCAGCTATAACATTTATAAGGTTCAACTATAACATTTATAAGGTTCAGCTATAACATTTATAAGGTTCAACTATAACATTTATAAGGTTCAACTATAACATTTATAAGGTTCAGCTATAACATTTATAAGGTTCAACTATAACATTTATAAGGTTCAACTATAACATTTATAAGGTTCAACTATAACATTTATAAGGTTCAGCTATAACATTTATAAGGTTCAACTATAACATTTATAAGGTTCAACTATAACATTTATAAGGTTCAACTATAACATTTATAAGGTTCAACTATAACATTTATAAGGTTCAGCTATAACATTTATAAGGTTCAACTATAACATTTATAAGGTTCAGCTATAACATTTATAAGGTTCAACTATAACATTTATAAGGTTCAGCTATAACATTTATAAGGTTCAACTATAACATTTATAAGGTTCAACTATAACATTTATAAGGTTCAGCTATAACATTTATAAGGTTCAGCTATAACATTTATAAGGTTCAGCTATAACATTTATAAGGTTCAACTATAACATTTATAAGGTTCAGCTATAACATTTATAAGGTTCAACTATAACATTTATAAGGTTCAACTATAACATTTATAAGGTTCAACTATAACATTTATAAGGTTCAACTATAACATTTATAAGGTTCAGCTATAACATTTATAAGGTTCAACTATAACATTTATAAGGTTCAACTATAACATTTATAAGGTTCAACTATAACATTTATAAGGTTCAGCTATAACATTTATAAGGTTCAACTATAACATTTATAAGGTTCAGCTATAACATTTATAAGGTTCAACTATAACATTTATAAGGTTCAACTATAACATTTATAAGGTTCAACTATAACATTTATAAGGTTCAGCTATAACATTTATAAGGTTCAACTATAACATTTATAAGGTTCAACTATAACATTTATAAGGTTCAACTATAACATTTATAAGGTTCAGCTATAACATTTATAAGGTTCAATAAGGGGATAGTAGTTCGTTGAGCGTTTGTTTGTGTTTCATTCGTTCAGAGGATTCGTCAGGTCTACTCTCTGTCAAAATTATGCTTCGCATGTTTTCACTCGATATTTACCTTAATATATAACTAAAATATTAACATCAAATTCATTATCATTCCTGATGACTAAAAGAAAAGATACGCACTTTTTACTTTATATCATAGAGTGAAATTTCTTTCCGAATTCATTTCAGGTAGCGGGGTAAGTCTGACTTGCTATTTGCTCTCTCGATTCCACTCATAACTCATAATGTTTCGTCTGGATAGAAAAAAGCATGATTTTTAGTCACTAACTTTTACGTGATGGTAAGAAAGTACGTATAGTTTTTCTTATATATAAATATACAGGTAAATACACAATGGTCTTTATTATAGAGTAGATGATATCAATTTGTGCATAGAGTTTATATGCTATCATAGCTATTGTTTAGTTTATTATACAGATTGTTTTTTCTGAAAAGAAAAAAATTACATTTAATTTTCATATATTTTCTTCCGGCCCAATTTATTCATGTTAAGGAACATTATCGACTCGATGCTAAGAACTGTTCGGCGTCTTCTTGTTTTTCAACATTCAATCCTGTGCTTTTAATGTTGGATATTAATGGGTTTTCTGCTTGGACATGTTTGTTTAACTGACCGGACAGTGCCCGTTGCTTTTTTTCTTTGTTGCGCTAATGGACATCATAATTGAAGTTCGTTTTCAGTTCCGATGAAAAGCGACGATGATTAATATAAAGAAATATTAGTTAAAATATCACAGTGGTTTACAAAAAATACAAAACGCATTTGCCCTGAGGCAATCATATGACTAGGTCCATTTGACTCATGCTGATGAGGTGAATTTATAGTTTCGAACTGTTTTGCTCCATCTCGTCCACTTGTTTCCTTTACGTATGTATTAATAACATTTGAAGACAAGTTTACGTAGAGTGTAAAACAAATTGTTAAATTCCTATTTAAAAATAAGTGAATTACGTAATAAAATCTACCAGTAAGCATGTTGGTTTCTTCGTAAACAAATCAGGCATTTTAGTATTTTGCTGATCGTTGATAAAACAATGAATTACACTCTGACCCTTGAAGATTTTGAAGGAATTTGTAAGCATTTAAACTGTCGAATAGAAAGTTATTTATGTCTTTAAAATTCTTAGCAAATCCTCATGTATTAAAAGAGTGGAATATTTGGAAGCCATTTACACCCAACAATTTTATAAACAGAGATAAAAAAAACTTTTACTTAACAAAACTAATAATTAAATGAGCAAAATGTACTATAATAATTAAATTTTACTTCGCAAACGTTATTTTAAAGATAACTCTTCACTCTATAATAAAGATCAAAGTGTATTTCTTTATATATTCCTCTTTATTAAAATATATGTATTTCTTGCCGTCACGTAAAAGTTAGCGAATGAAAACAAATCCTCCACTCTATAACAAAACTTAAACGGTGTTTGTTCTGTTACTTTATATATATATGAGAAATTAAATTACTGACGTAATTCTATGATTTTATATGAATATTTTAGTAATATATCTATATAAATAGCGAGTGCGAACACTGGCGAAGTATAATTTGTTTCCGTCATTTTATTAGTATAATACTAGTTTGATGAAAGAAACAAATGACATAATAAGAAAAAAATCAGCGAAACAAAATGAAAGTGTAAAAGAGTATTGGGCAACGCCAGATAGGGACAGCTAGTACAAGCTTAAGACAATATGTTTGTTTTATTATGCAATATTTGTTGGTGCATCCGTAGTGTTTAATGTACTTGGCTCCACTCTAGATATATGTAACAGCTCGTAACAAACTTGAACATATAATAAACATTGATAATTCTAATATATATAAGCTAGTACATCTGTTCCTTTTTCACCCCTTTTACATCACGCTTACATGTGTAGTAATTGACTTGGTATAAAGAAAAGGAAGTGTGAAGAGTACACTTCAGGTTGGAAAGTTAGTAGATAAAAATACCTGGTATGAAGAAAATAAAATTTGAGTTCCTTTCTCTAAAATCTTCACAACACGCAATTTTATTTCATCAGCAGTTTTCTAAATTATATTAAAGACATTCTTATTTTGTTTTTTATTATTTATAGCTAACATTTATTTTACGGAAAAAAAGATTAATATCAATATAGAATTATAAAAAAGTATTTAACTTCGGCAAATCTCGGCTATTTTGATTGTCAATTTGATTCGCCTTTTCTTCTCTCTTTAAATTAAGTACTACACGAACTGGCCAATTAACATAGATTTAGCTAATCTGTTACTAATAGAGATTTGACGTATGTATGAAACCGAATGATTGTAATTCAATTACTAATGGGGATTTGGTATCTGTCGGTCTGGAGCTGAAACTATAGTATTACTACCATCAATGTACTATCTTTCAATGCTCAATTCAAGAGGGTAGTATAGTATATATTTGTTCGTCATGAAGTCATTCTCCCAGGCATTATCTTATCGTATTTTGGGTTAATGCATTATTATCTGCTCTGTAGCTATAATACCATTATCCCAGGCATTACTTCCTTTCATAGGGGTAGTGTAGTATATGTTCTGTTTTCATGAGACCATCATCCCGGGATAACCTTCTCCTTTGGGGAGTAGTGTAGTATCTGTTCTGTTGTCACGAGAGCATCCTCCAAGGCATTACCTCTTCTTTTTTAGAGGGAGGGTCTCCGAAGTAAACAGGAGATTGTCACACTCGGCTGTTCTTTAGCAAACCCAACACTTACATTATATATATATACTAGCAAAAATATACGACCGGAGGAAGAAGTATATATTTGCTAATATGTTTATAATTATGTGAATTGTAAAAAAAGTAATAGAAACATGTGTTACATTCTCTCAAACTACTAACGGAGCCCGACAATCTATTCGTCACAAACAGTTCAATCAAATCATATCTTAGTTTTATTTGTCCGGACGCTCGCAGCCCCCCCCCCCTCCTGCTGATGACTGGGAACCCGTAGCCAATAGTCACCTTATGTTTCAGCAAGTTGATATCTGCTGACCTTTCACCTGTTACAGTTCATGTTTTTCTCAAAAAAACTTGCTAACCCAAATCTTAACTAAAATATACACTAGTTGATTTACCCACCTATAAAGAGGTAACATACATGTACATGCCGTTATAGCATTGATAATAATAGTACATTTTAAATAATTAAATAGTACTTTTGGGGATGTCAGCAGGTTGTTAAAATGTTAATTTGAATTCAGCATGCATGAATTGGTCTTACACGCTTTCTTATATAGCTTATTAGTAAACCAATTAAATACGTCGTGTTCACGTTAATACTGATACATGCATGTGCATGTATAGATGTATATAAAAATATGTAAACTGTGTTGCAATAAATCAATGTTTAATGACAGTGCCATTTTGTCATCTATTTGCTCAGGGTTTTTTTCTCAATACTTGAGATAAACAATAAAGGAAACCTACAAAATTCACCATGAGTTTATTTATTATGGTACGAGCTTTCAACTTACTTCAGCCATCATCAAGGTAAAGAAGGTATCTTATGGATAAACCTTTACCATTTAGAGATGTACATTATTTGTTTACTTTCTTGGTGGTCAAATATGAATGACAATTATCATTGGTTTAAGTAAACAGTTATATATATATATATATAATATATATATATATATATATATATATATATATATATATATATATATATATATATACAGGGTGGGCAAAAATAAGGGTCCTATTTTTAAAAATTCATAACTTTTTTATTTATTGATTTTTTTAAATTTTTTTTTAGAATAAGTAAAGGACCCCTTCCGAAGCAAGCATGAGCCGTATTAGCCCTAAGGAACGTACCCTCATTTAGAAAACATTATTTTTGCTTAAAAAACTCAAAACAGTGTAAAAAACAATACTTTAGTTTTTGTAAGTTTTAAGAAGTGTTTTTCGGCAAAAATTTGTTTTGTTTATTTCAAAAAATCTCGGAAGGGTCAGTCTACACACACATAAAGTTTGGTGAGTTTAACTTTTATTTTGTGGAAGTTATTCAAATTCAAGTTATTCAAATTTAAAGATAGGACCCTTATTTTGGCCCACCCTGTATATATATATATATATATATATATATATATCCTTCCCTCTGATTTAAGACAAATTCTAGTTAATAACACGAAAAACATACATTCCGAAACCAATTTAAAAAAATAAAAATACTGAAAACTATCTACATAAAAAACTCCCTACAATTAATAACATCGCGTATACAACCAGTAGGAACATTTTAAAATGCTAAACGTAATGCGATTTTATTCTGTGATGCCACTCTGGCGTCGCTTAATTTTAATTGTTAACGTCTTTCCTGAAACTATTTCTGCGCGTTTCTCTGCCGTCTTTTAAAACAATTTCTTTCTTCTCCTGCTTTTTGTTTTTGACACCTGAGGATAATTCGACGAACAATGAAAATCGTTCGTGAGACCTATGGGATATTTATTAATTTTTAAAATTTTAATACAAAAAGGACAATCAGAAAAATTGAAAAAAATAAAAAGCGTATAATCAAACAGACAAATTCTGTTATTTTTTAACAATGTTTGCATATATATATATATATATATATATATATATATATATATATATATATATATATATATATATATATAATTCTGGAAGTATACCTGTTCGTAGACGGGCATAAACAATATGTATAGCATTTTGAGCTACACATTTTTATACTTCGAGATATATAAGAGATAAATGTGTAGTCTATCCATGTCGTATTGCCTAGAGTATATATCCCATAATTCATGATAAGTTCATTGGTTGAGGAGTTTACTCTGCATATACATATTATTGCCACTCAAGCGCATCCACACCAGTCCAGTTAAAATTTATTAACATCTGTACTCTATCCATCCCTTAAGTGACCTAACGTAATTTATTCTTGACAGATTAAGTAACTAAACGTCATTTTTGGTAAGATGTATTTCGCTTATATATTTTTGTTTGAGCAGGAGTCAGTTACATGTTTACACCCCATGTATGCTAAAGTTGAAAAACAAAATAATGTGACCACGTTACTCACAACCAGGGTTTTTTACCCAGCCTAATAAACCGGTATTGTCCGGGCCTTTGGGTCTGGATTTACGCCGGTCTATTTGGGTTGTCGGTCCTGTGCAGTTCTAGGAGGTGCACCCTCCCAGGCTTTGCCTCCCCTCTTTGGGGAGGAGTAAATTTATTGCTTACTGTCTGAGGCGCCTCTACCGGGGAATGCCGACGGGGCTGCCCAGGCAATTTTTAAATGGCCAGAGTGCTCACCTCTCGAGCGCTGGATTATCTAATCCCACTTTCCCGACCTTGTGTCACATCTTACCTTGTGGGAGGTAGATAAATAACTAAACGGTTGGCCTTTTGGCTAAGATCAAAGTGTAGTATTTGTTCTGATGGCTACTGCACTCCATAGACTGGTATTGTCTTGGCCTTCGGGGCTTGATTTACGCCGGTCTATGGGTCTGTTCTGTGCAGTTCTAAGAGGTCCACCCTCCCAGACTTCGCCTCGCCTCTTTGGGGAGGAGTAAGTTTATTGCTTACTGCCTGAGGCGCCCCTACCGGGGAATGCCGACAGGGCTAGCCAGGCAATTTTTAAACCCCACTTTCCCGACCCGACCTTGGGTCACGTTTTACTTGTGGGAGTAAGATAAAAACTGGCCTTGTGCCTAACTCCTGAAGAGGAGTAAATCAATACTCACCGTATATCAAGATTCATAATAATAAGTTCATCAGCTTAAGAGTTTATTCCGCACATACATAAAAGAATTGCGGTGGCTGCAAGTTCACCCCGCTCTCTAAATGGTAAAGTTTGCAAATTAAATAATATACCTACGTTACTCACCGTGTTGCCTCGATAATATACGGCATAATTCATAATGATTAATTCGTTAGTTTAGGAGTTAATCCTATAGAGAAATATATATATATATATATATATATATATATATATATATATATATGATGGATTCTCCCGTCGATTTTGACGTATAAGTGCCCCGGCAGGAGCTGCCCGCGCGTGAAATTGTAATTGCAAGGGTTGCGCAGTCACCAACAACACCTCTCCTGAGTCAGCACTGCTTGATTCCAATGGCAACTAGTTCAAGACGACTGGAAAAAATGCCAAGATAAGCAGAGAGCACATACAGCACCTGGTATTCCATAATAGTCACCCATTCAGTACTGGCCAGGCACGACGTCGTTTAACTTCGGTGATCTAACGGGAACCGGTCTGTCAACGTGATTGTGCCGTATATATGTTTTATTAATAATATATATATATATATATATATATATATATATATATATATATATATTATTAAAAAAACATATACACATGTGTTTCATGCCAAACCTGCAATCCTCAGTATATATATATATATGCATTTGCAGACTCGCATAAACCAGCACATTCCATCGAAAATACGTCAGGGAAGGGTAGGGTCCTTGTGTTACCCCTCCTCTAATTCTTTGGACTCTGCTATTGGCCAGCATTTGGTTGAAAACCCTAGCTGTGCCAGTGGCTATAAAATAGACCGTTTTGAGGTCTTGCATCGAGCAGATTCCAAGAACCATTTGAAAATATTGGAATCTGTCTCTATTGCTATGCGAAAACCTTCCTTGTGCCGGCAGAAGGAATTTGTAAGATCGCTGAATCTCTTTGGGGAACTTTGAACTCCTTCCCAATTTTTTTTTTTTTTAATTTTTTTTTTTATCCCCTAACGTAGTGCCTTTTAATCGACTTTTATCGAAATGATTAAATTGAATTTTAATCGCTTCAACGTTAATTTTGGCACACTCAATTTCCCCATTTGCTCTTTCTTTTGAAGTTATTATTAATTAAAACTATCGATTTTCTCCTGATGAGATGATAGTCGAAAGGGCCTTAGAGAGATTTCTGCGTATTTTTTTAAAAGTTATCTATAAATTTTGTACCTCAAAACATTTATATATATATATATATATATATAAACATACCTAACTTTATATGAATAGAAAGAGATTGTTGTCTATTCTCGTCTAATGAACGACCCTTCTAAGACCCAATTTTGATTGAAAAGTTAAGGGGTGATTTATAATACGATATATATTTTTGAACCATAACAATGTAATAATGCAAAAATATATTTGTAGGTGAACAATTCTTCTTTAAAAGTTGTTCATTACACAATATATATGGTATTTATAATTTCTAAATGTATTCAGTTATATCTATTAATTTCTATTTGATTCATTTATTTATTTTTACTTTAATATTTTGTTAGCTTATATATTAGTTAAATCCTGCCTATTAATCGGTATGCGGACGTTGATACCTATGTTAATACAATAGAGATACTTGATTGTGTTTCGCAAGTTTATTGTTGGAAAGATTGATCCGTATTTTTTTAAGAAAAAATGTATTCACGATCTATTTTAATATTTTACTATTTAATCCTGTTGGATATTTTATTTTTTCCTTAGTCATATTTGGGTGTTGGGGATGTGCTTACCTCTCACATTTAAAGTCCTCCTTCTGTCATTCATAACCAACAGTAACAATTTAATATTTTTAGAGACTCCCGTTTTATAAATCACAATTCAATCATTGGCTAATAGTCTCGCTTCTTCTTCATTTCTGATAAACCATTTAATGATAAAAGGAGATGGAAATAATTATCCGTTTTTTACTATGCGTACATTTTCTGTTTATTTCAGTAGATTGTTAAGTTTTGTTTTAAATTAAATATTCGAAACATTTAAGCATAACATCAAATACTTTTATAAATTGAGATAATTTGTCATGGAAATATATAAGTAAACGTAATGAATTCAATTTGACATATTCACTGGTCGACCGACATGTAATGAACTATTTTGTTGAAAACATGACGACTTCTTTATTTTATTTGCTTGAAACTTACACACACAATATAGATATTATTAAATTATACCAAAAGCCTGTTTAATTAAATTGGGATCATTTTTTTTCAGATAAACCATTAAATGAAAGATTTATATCATTTTCAGGTTATGTTTATTAATAAACATGTGAGGTAATTAATAAAAATGATTGTACAACTTCTCGAGTTTATATTAGTCCGTGTTCTTAAAATAGAAAAGTGTCATTCCAATCAATTTTAATACTTTACTATATAATTCTGTTCGATATTTTATTTTTTGGAATAGTCATGTTTAGAGATGGTGAAGAAGCTAACCTTCTCACAGTCTAAGTCCACCTTCTGTCATTCATGAACACTGGTAACAAATTTAATGAAAGATACTTTTTTCGAGATTCTCCGATTGTAAATCATATTTCACACGGTCTCATTGGCTAATAATTTCACCTTTATAGTCACTTTTTGGTAAACGATTTTACGATGGAGGGGAGAAATAAATGTATGATATTTTACTTTTTTACACTGACTATTTAACAAAAATATGTAAGTTTTGTTTTACATTAATCATTCGGAATTAAATTCCTATATTGAAACACACAATCCAATATTTCTATAAATGAACAGATATAAGTAAGCGTAATTTATTCAACCTGACTTACATTGTTTACACGATCGACATAGAATAAAATTGTTTTGTTCAAAACATGACGACTTGTTTTCTTCATTTGCTCTAAACTTATTAAAGACGCGCGCAATAAATCTATTAGTAAAACATCTACTGAAAGTCTATTAAGTAAATTTGAAGCATTTGTTTTTTCAGATTAAACATTTTTCTGTGAAAATATTTATATTACTTTCACGCCATTTTTATCAGTTACAAATATGTGATTAAAATAATAAAAATGAGTAAACATCTTCTCCAGTGTATGTGTCTGTGTGCGTGTTCCTCGCCTCTACGAGACTTGCACGTAATTATTTTTTCTTTTACTATTAGTTGCAAAAAAAATACTTAGTCCCTCTTCAAAATTTGAAAGGAATTTAGAATCATTTAAACAATCAAATTAATTTATGGCTGTACAATTCTTAGAAACTCCTCATGTATGAAACGTTTTTAAATCTCTTTACATCCAATACTTTTAAAATAAATATTAAAATAACATCACATAAATTTTATTATTAATTTCTAATAATTTAGTTCAATTAATACTTTAAACGATATCGTAATAAGTAAGGTTATTTTACATTATCCTATTTAAAAAATAATTCAGTAAAAAAAAAATTAAGCAAAGCTGAAAGAAAAAATATTCCGGGATTACATTAAATTTATAAGTTAGAAAAATAATAATGATAATTAATTTTTTTGAGAAGCTAACAGTGATCGTGAAACAAGAGTAATGGCTAATACAGGGTGGGCCAAAATAAGGGTCCTATCTTTAAATTTGAATAACTTGAATTTGAATAACTTCCACAAAATAAAAGTTAAACTCACCAAACTTTATGTGTGTGTAGACTGACCCTCCCGAGATTTTTTGAAATAAACAAAACAAATTTTAGCCGAAAAACACTTCTTAAAACTTACAAGAACTAAAGTATTGTTTTTTACACTGTTTTGAGTTTTTTAAGCAAAAATAATGTTTTCTAAATGAGGGTACGTTCCTTAGGGCTAATACGGCTCATGCTTGCTTCGGAAGGGGTCCTTTACTTATTCTAAAAAAAAAATTTTTTAAAAATCAATAAATAAAAAAGTTATGAATTTTTAAAAATAGGACCCTTATTTTTGCCCACCCTGTACAATACATAGTGTGTAATAAAAACAATACAACTAACTATTTATGTAATCAAATAATCTAATGACCAAACGATACTATAATCAAATTATCTCACCGTGGAAATTCACGTTCAAACGTAAGTTTTTAAATTCATTTATTTTAAAGTATCTTATAATTATAGTTTTCAAATAATGCAATGACCAAACGATACAGTAAGTAGTCAATTAAACTTAAAAAAAAATAAAATATAAATAAGCATATCTATGTTATTTGGTACCATGACTATTTTTCCGTTAAAAAAAAACGAACTTTAAATTATTTCTTTAAACATTTGGTGAGACGTCCAATCAGATTGATTGTAAAACCGATTTTTTAATGACGTATATTTCTGAGTTGATTATCATTCTAAAAATGTAAATATTTTCTCATGAGAAATTAAGATAAAATCTAAAATTGGGAGAAGATGGGGTTCAATAGACAAAACGGAAATGAAAGTAAAAAGACCCCCGGGCAACTCTGGGTATTGTTATTAAAATTAAACATTTTTAGCAATAGATATGGCATCAGAACTCTACAGCTAAAAACTTAATTTAGAACAATGTTTATTTACTCCTCGCGGAGTTAGGCACAAGGCCAGTTTTATCTTACTCCCACAAGTAAGATGTGACCCAAGATCGGGTCGAGCAAGTGGGGTTAAAAGCCAGCGCTCGAGAGGTGAGCACTCTAGCCATTTAAAAATTGCCTGGGCAGCCCCGTCGGCATTCCCCGGTAGGGGCGCCTCAGACAGTAAGCAATAAACTTACTCCTCCCCAAAGAGGGGAGGCGAAGCCTGGGAGGGTGGACTCCCTAGAACTGCACAGAACAGGCGTGCAGTATCCATCGGAACAGATACTACACTTTGATCTTAGCCAAAAGGCCGAATGTTTTATTTACTCCTCCCCAGGAGTTAGGCACAAGGTCAGTTTTATCTTACTCCCACAAGTAAGATGTGACCCAAGATCGGGTCGAGAAAGTGGGGTTTGAAAGGCCAGCGCTCGAGAGGTGAGCAGTCTAGCCATTTAAAAATTGCCTGGGCAGCCCCGTCGGCATTCCCCGGTAGGGGCGCCACAGACAGTAAGCAATAAACTTACTCCTCCCCAAAGAGGGGAGGCAAAGCCTGGGAGGGTGGACCTCCTAGAACTGCACAGAACAGGCGTGCAGTATCCATCGGAACAGATACTACACTTTGATCTAAGCCAAAAGGCAAATGTTTTGTGCTGCCTTAATTTTATTTAAATAACGTAATTGTTCGAATTATCTTACTGCGAGCAACCTTCCTGGCAGTAGAGATGACTGATACTACACTTCAGCTTTTTTGTTCAGTCAGTGAAGGAGAAATCTTTCTAGACTGAAGCCATTTTTGTCCTAATCCAGATTGCCCTATTCTTAGAAACTCCGCATTTAAAATCGACCTTGTGCCTTACTCTGCGCCCCCCCCCCTTGTGGGGAGGCAAGTAAATACGGACAGTGGGACCTCTCCCTATTGCGCCCTCTCCACGAAACAGTCGATATATTAATAGTGTTGACCTAAACATGAATGTGTACGTGTGCATACGTGTGACGAAAAGTGGTAGGAATAGATTGAGAGAGATAAAGAGAGTGTGTATGTAAGAGAGAGAGAGAGAGAGATAAAGAGAGACAGAGAGAGGGAGACTGTGTGTGTGTATGTGTGAGATATCGAGAGAATTTGTGAAAGATAGATAGATAAAGAGAGATAAAGAGAGAAAGAGATAGAGAGAGAGAGAGAGAGAGAGAGAGAGAGGGAGAGAGAGAGAGAGAGAGAGAGAGAAACCGTGTGAAAAAATCGTGGGAATTAACGGCATTTATTGCAATTTTCTTTATGTTTTCCAATTATTTTCTTGGGTAGGAGGGTATAGTTATAAATTGAGAATTAAAAATCGCAGACAATATTGATATTTTCTTTCAGGTTTCCTGGAAGGTATCGGGCCCCGAAGTGAAAACTCAGCGACAGGAGGCGAGTCCAGTGTCCTTCAGGTCGACACAGCGCGCGAAAAAAAGGGGAAAAAGAAAGAAAGCAGAAGACGACGTCATTTGTCGGATGGTAAGCTGCCCTCTGGCGCATGGTGACTAGTAGTTTCTCGCCTTGCGTACTTCATGTCCTCAAGCTTACATCTACGCACGATCTATTATAGACATTGAGGACTTTTCTTTTATATATCTAGTAACTCACATAATTATATATATATATATATATATATATATATATATATATATATATATATATATATAAGCATTTAGACAAACATTATTAAATAACACGAATTATTATTTAATAATGTTTTCCTAAATGAAAATATGCTTCCTAAATACACACACAATATATATATATATATATATATATATATATATATATATATATATATATATATATATATATATCAGTATAAAATATACTTATAGAAAGTAAGCTACGCAGAAATGTTAGTGTTTCATTC
>OY744527.1:129392430-129402430 GCA_963556195.1 Sepiola atlantica
AAAAAATATATATATATATATATATATATATAAACGTCTTTTAATGGTATTGGAAGAGTTTCCCAGCAGTCAGGTTATATATATATATATATATATATATATATATATATATATATATATATATATATATATATATATATATATATATATATATATATATATATATATACATACACACGCAGGAGTAGTGAATTTTAAATAGGGTTTTAACTACATATTTATGACGTACTTTAGAAAATATGCTCATACATCATATTATATCCTTAACTAAATCCTAGCGATCGATATGACGTTAATATTTGAGCAAATAGAGAAGTATAAAGAATTTGAAAATCTTTGATTTCTATTTAATAAAGTACATTTTTTACAATTTTATTATATATATACATACATATCATATATTGATAGTTCTCAAAATATACTTATCGCAAGTGAGCTACACAGGAAGGTTTTTGTTTCCTTCCGGATACTGAAACAAACATATATCGTTAATACATTATTTTATGATATAAGTATGTTTATTAAACCGTAATAAAATTATACTGGAATACGAAATTGACTATGCACATAAAACTTGCTTCTATGGTGCCCCTCAACGTAAATACACTCGACTAACCCGACAATCAGCTAAATCCCATCCATTCACTGCGGAGGTCCCCAGATTCCGGAGAGCCGTCTACTCCAACAGCTTCTTTCCTCATGCTGCCGATATATTTTCATAACTAACTACCTAGCTCTACTCACGTATTGAGTACTGTTAAAGTAAATACTGAAAATCGATACATGAAAAATATCTTTATAACATTTTATGTGGATACATGAAATAATATATATATATATATATATATATATATATTATATGTATTTTTATTTATTTATTTTGCTACTGAAAAATTAGTAAAGCATTCGTACCGTCGGTTTCAAACACAGAAGGACTGAGCCATATATATATATATATATATATATATATATATATATATATATATATATATAATCGAAGAATACCCATCTCAGGGCGGGTATAATTAATTATTCGAATAGGAACAGTTTTGCATTCTTTTTTATGTCCCTTTACGAAGATTCAAATATAATGATAATCACGCTAATGTCGAGAATCCTTATTCTAATTTTAATCAGCATTCATCACAGAAAATGTTTAAAATGTAAACCTTAACTTAAAAAGAAATATAAATACAGGGAATCTTGCTTTATTGGTATCAAATATCTATGGATCTAATTTAATGTAAATCTGATATATTTAAAATTTTAAATGGAATTTTGTACCCATATTATACCCATAAAAACCCTTTTGATACACCGAAGAAATTCTAAATTTGTTGAATATTAATTTGATTGATGTCAAATACATATTTTCGAAAATCAAAACTAAATATAGCAAACACTTGCACACATTACGCCTAGCAAACGTTTTCGAAAATTCATTATCGGTTAATTAGTTTAAGAGTTAATCCTCTACATACAAATATATGCATATATCAAACTTTATATATATATATATTTGTTTTATTTTACTTTAGTCGAAGTTCTCAGAAATCGCTATATCTCTATATGAGATATACGATATTTGAATATTCCATTAAATTCTTTTTTACCTGTCAAACGTTGAGTTAGTAAAGAAAATAAGGACATTAATTTACTTCTCCCCAATTGACCAGTTAACTATGTTATATCATATTTTTCTTTTGCTCTCTTGGTCTTAGAAGATTCCAGGGCGAGAATTTATCTAGTCTGGTGGAGTATCTAGCTTACTGCTGTTACTTGAAGTAACGTTACTAGAAGATGCACCATTCATAGTATGAGCCAGTGTATTGTTGCGTTGAGGAGATGTTATTTGGCCTTTGAATACTATGTTATTTTGAATTTTTAGTCAGGGTAAAGTATCTTCATGCCAGGTGGTCCTGACAAACCCTTGTGCAGAGAGACCGAAGACACTCGAAGATTTTATCTAGTAGGTAATTTAAATTCTCCAATACATCTCTCTTTTTGTTTTATTTTACTTCAGTCGAACACTTAATTTATATATGAGATACATAGATATCAGAATATATATATATATATATATATATATATATATATATATATATATATATATATATATATATATATATATATATATATATATATGTACCTTTAATTGTATTGGGAGAGTTTCCCAGCAGAGTACTCAATTATTAAATCAAAAGTAAAATTACGTAGATAATTAATAAGAACATAATATTTATTTATATGTAATGCGGATGTTGTTCTAACTCTCCGTATTACATATATATATATATATATATATATATATATATGTGTGTGTGTGTGTGTGTGTCTGTGTGTGTGTGTGTGTGATGCGTGTGTTGAGAGATAATAACAGGGTGTTCAACTATGTAATTAAGTGCTTACTTCATTCATTTATTTATAATATCATACAATCATATGTTGGTAAGCCATCAGTACCGGCGCCCCATAAACTGCTGGTATGTATGGCTAATTGACATGTAATTGAAAGATATTAGAAATAATTATATATATATATATATAAATATATATATATGTATATATATATATATATATATATATATATATATACTTATAATTATCTGTTATAATTCTCTATATGAATTTAATTATGGTATCGTACTAAGCGTTTCAAAATTTTCTACAAAATTGGAATACATAGATTTATCTTTAATTATATATAAGTACTTTACAAGATTTTATTGGAATAACATTTTAAATCGAGTTCATTTAATATTTTCGAACATATTTACAGAATATGATCGTAAAAATGATATTCCGTCATAATTATAGCAATTTATTGACATTCGATTATTTGTACTTATCGACTTGCGATAATGACATTAACACGCGACAGAAGTCATGAAATTACATCAATAGCTATTTAAAAAAAAAAGAGTTCTCAATATCTGAAACAGAGCTTATGGGAATATAAGTTTCTAGACATGAGCATGTCGTAGTTTTTCGCTTCGCGTTCTTCAGGCCATCTGATTAAATAGAAGTGAAAAATACTATTCACTATTTGTTAGTAAATCAATTCTTACAAAATTAGATCTACACACACCAACGCACACACATCCGTATATATGTATGTATGTATGTATGTATGTATGTATGTATGTATGTATGAATGTATGTATGTATGTATGTATGTATGTATGTATGTATGTATGTATGTATGTATGTATGTATGTATGTATAAATAATAAATGACAATAAAATGTACTCGACATTTTAGTGCATTTCCATTGCATCACTGATCATCAGACGTGACTCCGACTGACATCAATCAATCAATCAATCACACAAACACAGACACACACACACAACCACACATATATATATATATATATATATATATATATATATATATATATATACACAAAATATTAGACTAAAAGTATACTTTTAGAGAATTAAACCTATAGGGAAATGATTTAAACTCAACTCTTCCATAATTGATCGTTATATATATATATATATATATATATATATATATATATATATATGTATATATATATTTATATATATATATGGGTGTGTGTGTATGTGTTTATAAATATAAACATGTCTAATTCATCTATGTAGTGCGCATTTGTAAGTGTAAACGTACATGTGTACGCAAAACATTACACAGACTCATCTAAATCTATATATATACACACATATATGTAAGAGTTAAAAACGTGGATATATCAATACACGCAGTCACGCACATATAAATATATATGAACGTGTACGTATATATGTGTATATATTTCTGATATCTCACTCTACACACACACACACACATATATATATATATATATATATTTACTATTTCATATATATATACCTTTAATATAATATAATGTATTCCAAATATATATATATAAATATATATATATATATATATATATATTTATATAGTATATATGAATACATATATATATGTTTTGTTTCTGTAGTTACCTCAACAGTTATCAATTCATGAGTAGAGCTTAGTAGTAGCATAAAAATCTACTGATGGCAATTAAGCTACACAGAGACCTTTGTTTTTAATTTCTGTGGGAAATCATCAAGATAAATCCACTTGATCTGATGATTTTCCTAAGGAATGAAACAAAAGTGTCTGCGCATGTGTATATATATATATACATATATATATACATATATATATATACATATATATATATGTATATATATATATATATATATATACATGTTCGAATTTGGTTGTAAAAATGTGTTTTTTTAATTTTCGATGTAGGTCGACTGATTCTAAATTCACTACGACACAAATACACTATACACTTTTAAATTTATAATCGACGCCTTTGATTTAAAATAATTCAAAACAAAGGAAGGTAACACATTTACAAATGCTAAAAGAGACTTTGTAGCAACTTATGATATCATCATTAAAATTGTAGCAACTTATAATATCATCATTAAAATTGTAGGAACTTATGATATCATCATTAAAATTGTAGCAACTTATGATATCATCATTAAAATTGTAGGAACTTGCAATATCATCATTAAAATTGTAGCAACTTATATCATCATTAAAATTGTAGGAACTTATGATATCATCATTAAAATTGTAGGAACTTATGATATCATCATTAAAATTGTAGGAACTTATAATATCATCATTAAAATTGTAGGAACTTGCAATATCATCATTACAATTGTAGCAACTTATAATATCATCATTAAAATTGTAGGAACTTGCAATATCATCATTAAAATTGTAGCAACTTATAATATCATCATTAAAATTGTAGCAACTTATAATATCACCATTATAATTGTAGCAACTTATAATATCATCATTACAATTGTAGCAACTTATAATATCATCATTATAATTGTAGGAACTTGCAATATCATCATTAAAATTGTAGCAACTTATAATATCATCATTAAAATTGTAGCAACTTTTAATATCATCATTAAAATTGTAGGAAGTTGTAATATCATCATTAAAATTGTAGCAACTTAAATATCATCATTAAAATTGTAGCAACTTAAATATCATCATTAAAATTGTAGCAACTTATAATATCATCATTAAAATTGTAGCAACTTATAATATCATCATTATAATTGTAGGAAGTTGTAATATCATCATTAAAATTGTAGCAACTTAAATATAATCATTAAAATTGTAGCAACTTAAATATCATCATTAAAATTGTAGCAACTTAAATATCATCATTAAAATTGTAGCAACTTATAATATCATCATTAAAATTGTAGGAAGTTGTAATATCATCATTAAAATTGTAGCAACTTAAATATCATCATTAAAATTGTAGCAACTTAAATATCATCATTAAAATTGTAGCAACTTATAATATCATCATTAAAATTGTAGAGACTTGTAATATCATCATTAAAAGTGTACAACTTATAATATCATCATTAACATTGTAGCAACTTATAATATCATCATTAAAATTGTAGCAACTTATAATATCATCATTATAATTGTAGGAACTTGTAATATCATCATTAAAAGTGTACAACTTATAATATCATCATTAAAATTGTAGCAACTTGTAATATCATCATTAAAATTGTACAACTTATAATATCATCATTAAAATTGAGTTATAATTAAGTTATAATTCTACAATTTATTTTTTCACCGCAAAATAGGTAAATGTAGTAAAAGGAAGATATAACACATTGTGTAAAAAAATTGTTTCAGAAATTACACGGTAAATATTTGTCCAATCTATAAGTATGTGTCTCGTGAGTGTTTCTTTGTCAAAAATGTAAAACATTTAAATTATACTATACAACAATCAACAAAAATAGTAAGACAAATAATAAAACGCGTATAATCTTTATAAGATCCCCGTTTTTGCTAAAAACATTTACTATAATAGAAATACCGCATCTGCATATATCGAACTCAAAACACGGAATATTATTTGAAGGCTTAATTGTGTTTGATTACACCGGTAATTATATTTAACTACGCTGGTATATAACCATAATGACTGGTGTTATTTAATATCATGTGAAATTTTATAGTGTGTTTGGGTTTTAGTTACGGACATAAAAAAATAGTTACGGACAGAAAATCACCATGATAGAAAAATAAAATTAATTAATTAAACAAAAAAATAAAAATGAATTTTAAAAATTATTTGTATTAATAAAACTATCATACAAGACCTTGTGTGCATGTGTTTCTCGCCTATACGTAACTGCTATAAATACACATGCAATTATTTCTTATTTTCTATCAATCGAATATTTATTGAAATAAAATCAGGATAAACAAAAACGAATTAAAAAGTAAACGTTACTATATTTTGAATTAATTTTCTCCAAACATTCTGTCCGGTAATACGTCTGCACCCAGGCAACGCCGTGTAAATACAGCTTATGTGTATATAGTTGTAAGGCCCGTACCCCAACGGATAAAAAACACTATTAAGGAAATAACAAAGATGATATTCGTATTAAATGTATCACGTAGTCAATCTTTGATTTTTAAATGTACAATTTGGCCAATGATTATTAGCTCATTTTTCTGTTAAGAAATAAGTTTGATTTCAGTGATATTTTCTAACAAATTCTTAAAATACTTGAAGTATTTTCTCAGAAAATATGTGAGAAACTTAGCCAGGATCCGTATTAAAAAAATGCATAAGTCAAATGTGAAACTAATAAATCGCCTAATACATTTCACTATTTATTGCATTTTTCAAATAGAATTAAGAATACTTTGAAACATAAATAATTGATTTTGATATGTTTGTAAATATATTTTCTTTTCATAGAAAGATAAATCAAAGAGGATATACCTTATTTTGAAAAAAAGGTGCCAAAAATAGAACATATATTTTCTCCTATAAAAAAGATGAAGACGTTAATCATTGATGTTTTAATAAATAACCAGAAAAATGTAGCTGATAAAATACTTTATTTTCTGACTACTTTTTCAAATTGCTTTAGGTTTCGTCATAAAATTTAGTTCACTTATGCATTTATTTTCTCTTGAATTACTCAGGTTGAAAACAAATAAAAGTGGCCAATTTAAATTTAGTTGAATAATAATGATTTCAAATTTAAAAAAAAAATATTTAGTCAGATTTTGTTTTGTTTCATAGCTCGATGCCACTCGATGTTACTTTCGATTTACATGTCAAATTGACCTATGCAGGATATCAAAATTCTAAAAAAAATTTCATTTTATAGAAATCTAAATTCCTCATAATTATTAGAAAAATGTTATGTAATAAATCGCACGAGAAATTAGCAACTTGAAAGAATCATGCATGCATGCTTAACTCATGTTATATACTCTCCTACATGTCCAGATTGACGCGTGGTCATAATGAAAAAAGAAAACAAATATCACGACCAGTAAGTTAAATATATATATATTTATTTTTTATTTTTTATTTATTTTTTAATGCAACTTTAATTCTTATATAATTTTATTGCTAGCTACCATATTGCAGAATGGTTCTTGGATGTAGGGTTTAGATAGTATTATTATTATTTTTATTTTTATATATATTTTTTTATTATTGTTTTAATTAATGTTATTTGATATGCAAATTACTATATCATACGGTAGTCTTAAGGGTAACATATTATTATTATTATTTTATCATTATTCTTATTTATTTATGTATATATTAGTGATATTTTAAGCTGAATTATTTCGACACTTGATTATTGGGAAAATGGTCGTATAATCAGTACCATTGGAGAGCCATGAATATTATAACTGTCCTGTTTTTAAATCTCCGAAACAGTTACATGGTAAACAGCTGATGATCCCCGTGTTAATATTAGACGCTTAAGGTCTCTGTTTTTGTTTCACTCTTAGATAATTAACCCCCCTTTTTTCTTTTTTTTTTTCTTTTTTTTCTACTTATATTTTTCATTTATTAATTTTCCAACGAACGTTAAGTCTGCAATATCTTGGATTTAGTTAGTTTGTCTGGGGATTTAAACTGCATTTTACATTTGTTTTTAATGACTCAAAGCTTCTTTAGACTATATATATATATATATATATATATATATATATATATATATATATATATATATATATATATATATATATATATATATATATATATATAGTCTCGGAAGTTCTTTTAACCTTCAAAACTAAAAAAAAAAAAAATTTCGTTGAAAGATTTTAGTCTAGTAAGTCAATCAATCTACTGCAATCACTATTTTAGTTAACTTCCAAGAATTTACTCTAATATAAATATATTTTTATATATGTTTTTTTTTATATAAGGGATCGTCAGTTGTTTACAATGAAAACTGTTTCGGGATTTTAAAAACAAAACAGTATTTCTTTATCATGGCATCCCAGCAGTGTTGATCAGACACAACCGCCCTATTTAATAATTATTTTTTAATTTAAAAAGTTTACATACATTTGATTTAGTTTTGCCTCTAGATTTGTTTTTCTAAAGTTTTAAAATATAGTTTCTCCTTACCTGTGTTGTTCCTTTCAAAGTGAGTATTTACTATTTTACAGAACATCTATTTTATAGAGTTAGATGATTCCATTATATATATATATATATATATATATATATATATATATATATATATATATATATATATTATGAATAAAAAAAATCATGCAAAATATGTATATATCACTATTTCATATGTATAATTGTATTACACAATTGTATATTTCTCAATTTATTTTTTCAGTATTAACTTCAGAAGTGCTCACTACATGAGTAGAGCGAAGTCGAATCAGTATAAAATACTTACGGCAAGTAAGCAACCCAGATACATTCGGGAAATTATTAGGCTAATTAAAATTGTAATTTCTATTGGGAAGGGAATACAAAGGTTTATGTGTAGTTTGATTGCCAAAAGTCCTTTATATTGATACAATAATATATATATATATATATATATATATATATATATATATATATATATATATATATATATATATATATATATATATGTAAAGGAGTAAGGCTACCAACATTTGTAAAATGTTTTGTCATTTATTTATTATTTTATTATTTTGTTATTTTATCATTTTATAATTTTATATAATTTTATATAACGCGTTTCAAACGGAGGTCCGCTTTCATCAGATATGTAAATCCATCAAATGGATTTACATATCTGATGAAAGCGGACCTCCGCTTGAAACGCGTTATATAAAATTATATAAAATTATAAAATGATAAAATAAAAAAATAATAAATAAATGTTGAAAACAACTTTTTACAAATGTTGGTAGCCTTACTCCTCTACATATATACTTTTCTCTCGTTAGAACTGCACTAATACTGAATACTGCACTTACCCTCTTTTCTATATATATACATATATACACGAGTAAAAACATATAAGTAAAAAACTACATCAATAAATAAATACAAAATAAAATGTAAACAATAGTTACATTAAAAATATTAATAATAATAATAATGATTATATATATATATATATATATATATATATATATATATATATGTGTGTGAGCATGTCCCTGTGCGTGCGCGTATGCGTGTGTATGATATTCAAATTAATACAGAAGTGGTGGATTAGGTTTACGGACTAAGAGAAAATAATCAAAACATATTTTATGTAAAAATATATATATATTTTTCATATATATTTATTAATTAATTTTTATCAATTATTTTTTACGTAAAAAAAAATCCATGGACACACACACACTCACACACACACACACACACATATATATATATATATATATATATATATATATATATAATCTCGAATGTGCGTTCTCAAAACCATTTCTAAAACTCACCAAGACGAGTTTTAATTTTTTAATTTTGCCCTATAGTTATTAATATCAAGTAAAGTTATAATATAAGAAATCTTAGTAGAATTGTTGCTATTTTACTATTTACTATAAACCTATATACGTATATACGTCATACAGACACACACATATTATTATTATCATTATTATTTCAGATGTATACACAAATAATATTGT
>OY744527.1:129407430-129437430 GCA_963556195.1 Sepiola atlantica
CGATTTTCATGAAATGCGTATGTATCATGTACATATCGTTTCATTATAAATATTGCAAATGATATATGTATGAATATACAATATGCAAAATGTGCATGTTAACATATACATTATTATGATTGAATCATATATAAACATATACTGAGATATACATTATATATATATGTTATATTTTATGATGCAGAAATTGAAAAAATATACGGACACAGGTCCACTATAGCCTTTGAAAAAAATGATAAACCTATCATCAAGTAAATATAATATAAAATTGATTTTGTTTTTCATCCAATAATGCTCAATTCGTATTTATCAGAAAACGTTATTATATATATATAAATTCCCGAAACAGTTTTTCATGGTAAACAACTGATGATCCCTTAAAATAGTGTTAGAAATAAACTAATATAATAACTGTAAAAAATAAATTGACTTACATGAGTGATTTTCCACTGGAAGACTTGGGACTATAAGTTTTTTTATTTTTTTATTTTTTTATTTTTTTATTTTTTTTTAATATAGTTTTAATGGTTGAGAAACTTCCGAGACTATATATATATATATATATATATATATATATATATATATATATATATAGAGAGAGAGAGAGAGAGAGAGAGAGAACAAACGATTAAAAAAACTAATAGCGAAAGCACATGGCGTGTAGATGTCGCGACTTGGATCTATAAGATTTAATTGCTCCATTAGTATTAAAAAATGATGATGAGTACAGATAGTAATCCAGGCTTTACTTGTCTTTTTTCTTTGTTTTGGTTTATTTCCTTTGTTTATTTACAAGCACTGAAGATAGCCACTCACAGATAATAAATGGTTAGAATACATTGATTATTTTATAAATATCTTGGTAGTAAACCGAAACAATTGTATGCTAGAAATAAAAACATGATTTTGTAAAATTGTGTGAATCTGTTCTTCCTAACATTTGATGCAGTTTAAATGAAATAAATAAATAAATAAATATATATATATATAATCACGCTCTGACTACTGAGTCAAATATAACTTTTGTATTGGGGTTCTAACCGTGTGACCGACAGGGATTGATTCATCCCATACAGATGATTACAGGTTTGGCATGAAACAAATGTGTATATTGGTTACTTTCAAAATATAATTTATAGTTAACTATTCAAAGCTCTCGTTAGATTGTACAGTTTTAAGTAAGTCTACAACAAGCCGTTATGAATATTTATTTAAAAATTAACCCTTATACACGTGTGTGTTATGCCAAAGCTGCAATCATCAGTATAGAAAGAGACAATTCCTGCCGGTAACACGGTTCGAACCCCAATACGAAAGCCATATTTGACTCAGTAGTCAGAGCGCGTACCGACGTGTCCACCACGCATTGCCGTAGAAATGAGAGAGTAACTTAACGTCTACATGGCAAATTTAGCGGCCATATCAGAACGCCACCCAGAGAACTCAATAACCTAGAGTAAATTATCTCATTTGGAAAGTAATGAAAGTATCCTATTAAGAAAGCTGTTAAAACGTTATCCTATTTTTTATTAAATCGCTTTGAGTGGTATTATTAATAATTATCATATTACTATTGACAAAATTATTCCTGACCAGAAAAAATATCGCCCGATCAGTCTCTCCCCGCTCTTTGCTAAAATCTTTGAATTATTAATCAATCTAACGATAGCCTCCCACTTCTAAAATGCTAAACATATGTGTGACCAACAGTATTGATTTAGGCAACCCCGTTCCACTGCGGATATCCTAACGGTCATCTCTTAAAGAATATTCCATACATTGGATAAGGAAGGTGAAGCAAGGGCAGTACGCTTGATATATCCAAAGCTTCTGACAAGGTCTGGCATGAAGCTTTTCTCATGGAATGTAATTCGCACTGTACTACTGGAGGAATATTTAATCTAATCGGATCCTTTTTCGCTAAAATAAAGATCCAGATCGTCCTCGATGGCTGTACATCTAAACAACACATTAATGCATATGCAACCCAGGGATCGATACTTGGACTATTAGTATTCATGATTTTTATTATCGACCTGCCTGATGCAATCGCGTGCGAGATGGGTATAATTGCTTATGAAACTACGCTCTTAAAATTAAAACCTAAAATGGAAATTCAAGGAACCTTGAATTTCTATTTTAGGTTTTAATTTTTAAATTGTTAGGTTTTTGTTCAGTTTAGTTTTTTTTTTACTTATTTATTTATTTATTTATGTATCGTTAGCCTAAGCTAAAGTTATTTCTGTGTAGGCAGCTGTTTTCTATCTCACTTCTGCAGTTTAATAGATTTCGGATGTCTTTAAAATTTAGGATTTTAAATTTTTCATTCAGACATAATCTACACGGGTCGTCAAAATTTCTACATGTACTGGCCTGTCGTATTATTTTCCATTGAATTATTGGTGATCGTCCATTGTCTTTGAGCTCCCAATAGTGGTTTGCTAGTGCTGTTTTAATTCGATGTTCTCTGTTTTTAAATGTGCTTTTGTGGTCATAATATCTAGTTTTAAAATCTATAGAGGTCATACCTACGTAGTACTACTTATTATTCGGTCTTTCCTAGGCAAATATTGTGGCTTGGTATACAATACTTTTGGTTAGGCATTTATTTTGTAGTGGACAAAGTGTACGATTTATGCAGTTGCATCTTTTCTCTTCATTGCTAACTTGTTCATTTCTATTCGGGTGGTTACTATTAGTGTTTTGTTTATTTCCATTTGTATTGTTTATATTTCTATTCTTCTTAGTATTATTTTTGCTATATTTTTCACTTTTTTATGTAATATGTTATTTTTACTTCCTCTCTGCTGTTCTCTTTCAGTATTTTGTTATTGTGTGCCCTAATTATCATTTCTAGGTTTTCGCAGCAGCTGTAGGATAGTTTTAGGTTATTTTTATTGAATATTTTATGCAGGGGATTGGTTACGGGGAAGTGTTTTTCAATCATATTTAGGAATTGTTTGCCCAGTTTAGTTTTTAGCATCTGGTTATAGGGCGGTGTATAGCAGACTATATTTCCTTTTCTTTTCTTTTTAATTTTGTTGTAATTATTAGTGTCCTGTTTTTTTAATTTAATTTCGGTATTATGGTAACCACTATTTTTGGAGTTGTATTGTAAATGTTGCTTGATTTTTTAAAAACACTTTAGTCGCTAGCATTATTGATAAACCTAACAATTTAAAAATTCAAACCTAAAATAGAAATACAATGGACCACGTGTTAAAATGATGTCACTCATTATATTAATACAACAAAAAAAAACAGGATATAGGCCAATCTATAGAAAACAGAACAATAGAACAGGATATAGGAAGTAACACTAACAACACCTTTGTTCGTAGGAAGTCCAACGATTGGCTGAAAGGACAACAAAGCATCTGATCGGTTAACTAGATAGCCGTGTATATGAAAACACCCTGCAAAAATAACTCCATGCATTATAGCCTGAAGATTCCTCCTCCCCGTGGATGAAACGCGGGTGCCTCTGTGTAGCTTAATTCCCATAAACATATTTTCATATCTTACTACCTAGCTCTACTTACGTATCGAGCACTGTTGAAGTAAATACTGAAAATTTATACATAAAACATTATTTCTCCTTATGAAATTGTATGGTGATACATGAAATATACATATATATATATATATATATATATATAGAGAGAGAGAGAGAGAGATTTTAGATTGGAAAAAATATATGAATGGTAATTACGACTGAAATACTAATTGAAAGTCACAGGTGAGATGTTTTTTTTATGTCAAACATTTTATTTTTAACCTTTCAATAAGTTCTCATAACACTTTCACCCACCTGCTCTCCCCTAGGCCCGATGTGATCGAATGTGGTTTTTATGTTGGCAAAATAGTATCAAAACAGTGCAAACTAGAGCGACATCATTTTCCATGCGTCTGTCGCTCCTCACCGCCCTCACCACCGTCAAATTGATCGGAATGATTCGCGTTAGGAAACGATCGATGGGTTCGAAGTCTCCGACCGACGGATTGATTTGATCGAAGCGAAAAATCGAAAATCTTACACGAGGTAATTTTTGTCGATTTCTCTTTGTGCGCGGCGGCGGCGGCGGAAGCGTGGGCGGCACGGTGTAGAACCGGAAGACAATATTTGTGTCGTGTTTCGCCAATCTAACGTAAACGCAATAATCACATTTATTTGTAACGATCCATGACCATTTATTGAGAGATAAACATCGATTGATTTTCGATCTTGCTAAAGAGAAATTCCCGTTGATATACAGATCGAGGAAACGAGATGTACAAACGGTTTATGAGTTAGTTGACAGGCGAATTGGTTGTGCACAAACACTTGGAACACTTTAATCGCATATGAAAACACATAGAAATGAACACATACACAAGTTAATACTTATATACACGCACACACACAATATATATATATATATATATATATATATATATATATATATATATATGTGTGTGTATGTGTGCCTTCTCACTCTCTCCTTTCTCACTGTCTCTTCTCTCCCTAAATCAATCTATCTATCTATCTATCTATCTATCTATCTATCTATCTATCTATCTATCTATCTATCTATCTATCTATCTATCTATCTATCTATCTATCTATCTATCTGTCTCTGTCTCTGTCTCTGTCTGTCTCTCTCTCTCTCTCTCTCTCTCTCTCTATATATATATATATATATATATATATAGAGAGAGAGAGAGAGAGAGAGAAAGAGCGAATGATAGATAGATAGATAGATAGATAGATAGAAAGATAGATAGATAGATAGATTTAGGGAAAGAAGAGACAGTGAGAGCGGAGAGATTTAGAAGGCACACATACACACACACATATATATTGTGTGCGCGTGTATATAAGTATTAACGTGTTGTGTATGTGTGCATTTCTACGTGTTTTCATAGCCATCTTTGGTAGATAGATAGATAGATAGATAGATAGATAGATAGATAGATAGATAGATAGATAGATAGATAGATAGATTTAGGGAGGGAAGAGACAGTGAGGGAGGAGAGAGTGAGAGGCACACATATATCATGTATGTAATTATTTCAATGAAAAGAAAAATCTCAATATATATATATATATCAGGTTGGAAAGAAAGCAATGTCGTTTTTGTCAAACACATTTATTTCATCTGAAACATTTACATTAGGGCATTTTTAATCTTTACAATAATTTCCCTCATTTTCTATTACTTCTGTCCAACGACATTGATGCCTTTTTCAAAAGATTTCTCTGATTTTTTAGCGAAAAACAAATTCAGGTCATTTTTGAGTTGGTCGTCATTTTCATAATTTTTATTGTTTAAGTGATGTTGCAACGACCGGAAAAGATGGTAGTCGGAGTGAGCAATGGCAGGTGAATATGGCGGATGAGGCAAAACTTCTAATTTGAAACTCATAACCTTTTCCTGAGTGAGTTTTGTGGGGGAAGTCTCGCATTATTCTGCTGAAGCACTACACCCTTCCTATTGAGTAATTCTGGTCGTTTTTTTGATAGAGCAATTCTTATATCATCCAGCTGCGAACAATATTTTACTGCTGTGATTGTTTGAGTAGGCTCTAGCAACTCATAATGAATCAATCCTCTCATGTCCCACCATAAAGAGAACATAAACTTTTTTGGGTGTAGTCCTTGTTTTAGAACAGGTTGTGGATTTTGGTTTCAGTCTAACCATTGTCTGTTGCGTTGGGTATTCTTGTAAAGAACCATTTTTCATCTCCAGTCCCTATTCTTTGCAAAAATGGTTCTCGATGATTCCTGGAAAGCAAAGATGTGCAAACAGTCAATCTTTAGTTTTGTTGAGCGTCGGTCAAATCGTGGGGAACCCAGAGTCCAAGTTTTGAAACTTTTCCTGACTCGTGAAGGCATGAAATAATTGTGGTATGGGTTGTATTGAATTGTTGAACTAATTATCTGCTGGTTAACTTTGGATTGCCCTCCACGGCGTTTTTAATGGCGTCTTTATCAATTGATTTTAGCCTTCCCAAACGTCGTCGATTTGACAGGTTAAAGTCTCCAGAAGAAAATTTTGCAAACCAACGTGAAATTTTCGATCATTCAGAACATTTATCCCATAGACAGTTCCAATATTCCTTGTAGCTTCTGCAGCTGAGTTTCCTTTTTTGAATTCATAGAGCATGCAATGTCTCAGTTGCTCCTCACTAATATCAATTTTTTGACGGCTGAAACCGTTAAACTTAATATTTTCCAACTAATTCCTATATCTGAAAGGTAAAGCAAGATATTAAGACACCAATTCACCAAATCGAGAACTGTATACAACTTCGGAGGCTCCAAAGTAATGAAGTAAAAAATACGACATTACTTTCTTTTCAATCTGAGATATATATATATATATATATATATATATATATATATATATATATATAATATTTGTTTTGTTTATTATCTATGTACGTGTACGTTTCGTCCTTTAATCGGAGTTCGTCAGCATAGAGATATCACCATTCACTACTGTTCCTGTGATACGAAACCCCGTGTTCCGAGTATGTTAAAGCTCAAATCCTGACATCTAGACCCTCGGCCACCGCTGAATAGCTAGATACGATACACAGTGATAATTTTAACATTTTTTTCGGCGGCTTGACGTTAAGAGAGCGTTCAACTTAATGAAAAGAACGATCCATTTAAAGCTAGCGACGTCATATATATATATATATATATATATATATATATATATATATACTGTATTAATGCATTAATTAAAATATTAAAATGGCTGATTTATTTATGACTAATTGAAAATCTATTCTGATCGATTTAATTTTGCAATTGAATATTTTAAATAGTTTTTTGAATTTGTTTGAATATTTTACGTTACTGCATTTTTTATTTCCGTAAATAATCGATAATTGCTAAATAGCAAAAATAATATGTGAGTTACGGAGAGCGGGAAAACATACCCAAACACATGAGACTTTGTCTCATAATTTTTATTGATATAGACATTAGTGTACGTATGTATTTTCAATAAGAAACTACAAACTTTCTATTAACCTTTAGGAAAAGTAAGTATTAAAACTATTTAGACTATTTTTATGAATTAAAATTATATTTGAGCACAAGTAAGAGAACAAAAATTAAATAAAGAAACTTGCTGTATCATAACATGGCATAACCGACACTCTTTTACCTGAAAGATTGGTAACCCATTCTGATTTTAGAATATCACTAAACTAAGTCACTAACGACAGTCCGGTTTGTGACATTAACAAAGGCACAGATTAAGATTCGGAAGTATTTTTACACCAATGACAATTCATAATTTGAGATTTATAGATATGCACAATGTCAACTCTTGATAGAATATTAAAGGATATAAGAAACAACAATACATCTATTACCTGAATTACAGCAATTTTATCAACCAACTACCAGTTATTATCAGAAGCAGAAGCTATATGAAATAATACATTAAGTCTTCGTGGCTATAGAATAAAATGGAGTAATTCTCTTTTTATACTATTGTATACTAAGAGTTAATTATTTCAGCTAGTGTAAAATGATTGTTATTTTCACTTTGAATGTCTTTAGAAGTATATAAGGACAGCCGAAAGCAATGATTGTCTGGCGAGGACAGAAGGTCAAATGTGACAAAACGAGCGAATGAATAAAAAGAAAGTGAGAAAATGTGAATCCAGTGAAAAGTTATGTCATCAAAAGACTGAGAAAAATGTCATGGTGTGATAGTGATCTACTATATTTCCTCATTATATGGACTCTTCTAGAAATTATGTACTAAGGAGCCTACGGCGAAGACTCGGGGCTGTCTCAGAGCGGTCTTTCTGTAACATATAATGTTCTACTGCTGTAAATGTACACTCTTATAAATATACCACCGTGTTGTCCTATTTAAAATCGGCTCTTCAAAGCCACAACTAAAAAATATTGTAAATCAGAAATCGAATCGGAGGCGAGTTGCAGTAGACGGAAAAAACGCAGTATCAGTATAAAAAATGCAGTAAAATGCGAGTATCTCTCCTTTCACACTGTACTGATTTTCCTGGTGAGGAACAATTGATTAGAAAATCTTCTCATTCTTCTTTTAATTCGAATGAATAATGGTTGATTTTATTTGTTCCAGCATTTAGTTTATAATTTCAGCTGCCCAATTTCCATGCAAAAAATGTCTTCATTACTTCGTCAAAGTTCGGCTTGGAGAGTTTTTCACCCTAGTAGTCGATCGATTGAAAATGACGACGATATGCAACAATACGAACGTACAAGATTATTCATGTGCAGAACAGTTTTCAGCGTATTACAAAAGAGAAAAGCTACCAATTCGGTAGAATGGTGATATCAACTTGGCTCCTATTGCTATCATGTTCAACTTCCAAGCTGAATTGAAGAAATTTATCTTTTCCGACACAAGCAAACATTATAATTCGCAAGAATGGGTGTGCAAAAATGCCCGTTCTAAAAAAAATAGATATATACACTAATTAAGTTGATTAATACTTTGATTAAAACCAAGCTATCCACTACCTAACAGAGTTTTTTAAGTCTCTTAAGTAAACCGGAACTCTTCCACACAAACGTTTCCTGAAGTCCTGTAAGGTTGATCTTCCTAAATAAGGCATCGGGACAAGGCTGATTTAAAGACATAATCATCTAATTGGATTGAGGGTGATATTAATGCTGGGTATTTGTATGAGGACACGATTTTCATTCCGAGAAATAAAAATAGCATTCAACAATTCTATGGAAGTTTCAGGGATCTCTGCTAATATATATATATATATATATATATATATATATATATATATATATATATATATATCAACACTGATTAGTCTTATAGTGCATGTCTGTGGGTATAAAACTATGTATTAAATAATAATAGCTCCTCTATGTGAGAACTCTGATGAGAAGGATAGAGTTTTTGACTCGCAAAAATGCAAGATTCTTTCCTTTGAAATTAGATTCCCTTGAAAACTTACTATATCGTAAACATAAATATGATGTATTTCTTAGGATGGAAATTTGGCATATATCTAGAATCCTCTGCCCAATATATATATATATATATATATATATATATATATATATATATATATATATATATATATATATATATATATATATCCGAAAATGTCCGAAATTGCCAGCTTAATGAAGTTGTATTTCAAGTTTCAGAGCATATTTGGTTATAAAAGACTGTTCGAAAAGTCGTTTCAAGTTTTGAAAATAAGATTTTTTTAGGTTGAAGGGTCCGGGACTTTCCATGTGAGTTTTTTCATGTATTTTGACTTGCCGTTACTTTTGTCATGAACTCTCTTTAAACTTTTCCCATCGTCCTTTCTCGTGTCTTTGGAATGGTGTGACTTTTATTACTATTGAATGCACCATTTTTACTGTTACTTATGAATAAACAATTTATCTGATAATTAACGATGAATACTATTAATATCTCTTGATATTGTTGTGAAACACGCGTAAGATGTAGAACAGGTATTGAATTTGGAAATAAATGAACATAAAAAATAAAATATAATTATATGAAAAACATTGTTTGTGAGACAAAGCAGAATTACAGGCATTCGCCGATATATGAATATAAAAAAATTGAAAGTATAGATTAAAGTTATGGTTATGGTTGTTCGACGATATATAAAGGTAAAGAAATTGAAAAGACAGATGGAATTCTGGTTATGAATTGATTGTCCCTATTGTCATTGCAATGCTATTAAAATATATATATATATAAAATTGAAATAAAAGCCAAATTAGCAATACAAGATTAATTTATTATTTTTTTTTTTCTTACATTAATCCTATCGATTACGGAATAAAATTCCTTCTTCAGGGGTGACCAGTATTGAGTCATTTTTTTTTTTTTTTTTCATCAAAAAACAAGAATAAAGAAACTTATTTCTTTGTTAATTTGATAAACGTCTTTGATGGTACGACGTCATCGCCTTGCTGTTATGAAATGGCGGTAGGATTCAAAACCGGTGTCGAACGAGAGATGCGTTGGCACGCTGTCGAGTAATGTGTGTGTTTTTCGTTCAAGTTTTAAGTATTGCATGGAAAGTTAATAAAATTGAAATAAAAGCCAAATTAGCAATACAAGATTAATTTATTATTTTTTTTTTTCTTACATTAATCCTATCGATTACGGAATAAAATTCCTTCTTCAGGGGTGACCAGTATTGAGTCATTTTTTTTTTTTTTTCATCAAAAAACAAGAATAAAGAAACTTATTTCTTTGTTAATTTGATAAACGTCTTTGATGGTACGACGTCATCGCCTTGCTGTTATGAAATGGCGGTAGGATTCAAAACCGGTGTCGAACGAGAGATGCGTTGGCACGCTGTCGAGTAATGTGTGTGTTTTTCGTTCAAGTTTTAAGTATTGCATGGAAAGTTAATAAAATTGAAATAAAAGCCAAATTAGCAATACAAGATTAATTTATTATTTTTTTTTTTCTTACATTAATCCTATCGATTACGGAATAAAATTCCTTCTTCAGGGGTGACCAGTATTGAGTCATTTTTTTTTTTTTTTTTTTCATCAAAAAACAAGAATAAAGAAACTTATTTCTTTGTTAATTTGATAAACGTCTTTGATGGTACGACGTCATCGCCTTGCTGTTATGAAATGGCGGTAGGATTCAAAACCGGTGTCGAACGAGAGATGCGTTGGCACGCTGTCGAGTAATGTGTGTGTTTTTCGTTCAAGTTTTAAGTATTGCATGGAAAGTTAATAAAATTGAAATAAAAGCCAAATTAGCAATACAAGATTAATTTATTATTTTTTTTTTTCTTACATTAATCCTATCGATTACGGAATAAAATTCCTTCTTCAGGGGTGACCAGTATTGAGTCATTTTTTTTTTTTTTTCATCAAAAAACAAGAATAAAGAAACTTATTTCTTTGTTAATTTGATAAACGTCTTTGATGGTACGACGTCATCGCCTTGCTGTTATGAAATGGCGGTAGGATTCAAAATCAAATTAACAAAGAAATAAGTTTCTTTATTCTTGTTTTTTGATGAAAAAAAAAAAAAAAAAAAAAATGACTCAATACTGGTCACCCCTGAAGAAGGAATTTTATTCCGTAATCGATAGGATTAATGTAAGAAAAAAAAAATAATAAATTAATCTTGTATTGCTAATTTGGCTTTTATTTCAATTTTATTAACTTTCCATGCAATACTTAAAACTTGAACGAAAAACACACACATTACTCGACAGCGTGCCAACGCATCTCTCGTTCGACACCGGTTTTGAATCCTACCGCCATTTCATAACAGCAAGGCGATGACGTCGTACCATCAAAGACGTTTATCAAATTAACAAAGAAATAAGTTTCTTTATTCTTGTTTTTTGATGAAAAAAAAAAAAAATGACTCAATACTGGTCACCCCTGAAGAAGGAATTTTATTCCGTAATCGATAGGATTAATGTAAGAAAAAAAAAAAATAATAAATTAATCTTGTATTGCTAATTTGGCTTTTATTTCAATTTTATTAACTTTCCATGCAATACTTAAAACTTGAACGAAAAACACACACATTACTCGACAGCGTGCCAACGCATCTCTCGTTCGACACCGGTTTTGAATCCTACCGCCATTTCATAACAGCAAGGCGATGACGTCGTACCATCAAAGACGTTTATCAAATTAACAAAGAAATAAGTTTCTTTATTCTTGTTTTTTGATGAAAAAAAAAAAAAAAAAAATGACTCAATACTGGTCACCCCTGAAGAAGGAATTTTATTCCGTAATCGATAGGATTAATGTAAGAAAAAAAAAAATAATAAATTAATCTTGTATTGCTAATTTGGCTTTTATTTCAATTTTATTAACTTTCCATGCAATACTTAAAACTTGAACGAAAAACACACACATTACTCGACAGCGTGCCAACGCATCTCTCGTTCGACACCGGTTTTGAATCCTACCGCCATTTCATAACAGCAAGGCGATGACGTCGTACCATCAAAGACGTTTATCAAATTAACAAAGAAATAAGTTTCTTTATTCTTGTTTTTTGATGAAAAAAAAAAAAAAAAAATGACTCAATACTGGTCACCCATGAAGAAGGAATTTTATTCCGTAATCGATAGGATTAATGTAAGAAAAAAAAAAAATAATAAATTAATCTTGTATTGCTAATTTGGCTTTTATTTCAATTTTATTAACTTGAACGAAAAACATATATATATATATTTATATATATATATTTATATATATATATATATATATATATATATATATATATATATATATATTATGAAGATAGTACTATCTTTCATGTAGGACAGAAAAATGCTATATTTATGGGGGAATATTTTTCTAAATTTTATATTTTTTATTTATTTATTTAATTCAATCATTCTGAAGAGCACATAGTAGAAAATTGTGGGATAGTTAGATCGCAGATGTGAGTAGATTAATAATATAGATATATGTTAATGAAACAACAATCCCACCATGAAAATGGTCAATAATGAGACATGAAGGAACAAAATATGTATAATAGCATAGAAAAAATAATTTTTTCTAAGATCTTTATAAAACACAAAACAATGTAGACATAGTCACAACATAAAAAAGTGGTTAAAAAGGCGAAAATATTATACTAAAATACTTTTAGAGTTTTCGTAGTATTAATTAGTTAGAGTAGTGAGAGCTCGTCAGTTGACTACCAGACCGACTGTTTCGGAGATTTAAAGACAATACAGTTAAAATGCCTCAATTGTACACTTTACTGGTGGTGATGTTGAATTCTTGGAACAGATATAAATGAATTTGTCACAAATTTCTTTATTTCTTAATAATAATAATAATAATAATAATAATAATAATATATATATATATATATATATATATATATTATTTAGGCCCTCCGTTCAGTCTAGAGAGACTATGGATACCTCTATAAGGGGCTGGCTGCGCGTGTAATTATGAAGCAAGGGGTGCGCAATCCTAAAAAATACCTCTCCTGAGTCGGCACTGCTTGATTCCAATGGCAAGCAGTTCAAGACGACTGGAAACAATGTTGAGATAAATATATATATATATATATATATATATATATATATATATATATGCAGAGAAAGAGATAGAGAGAGGGCGTGGAAGAGAGATAGAGAGATATAAGGTAGTTAAAACATGAAATGAAAATTTCAGACAGAATGGAATATTTGTTTATGAAATAGTGGATAAGCATAAAAATAAGGACACAAGCACATTAAAGATTAACCGTAGATAAGAGAACCATGTTTAATTCGACAAAACAATACTAAACAAAAATCAATGTGTACGCATGTACATCTATATATATATATATATATATATACATGTCAACCGAACTTTTGTTTGTGAGCAACCCTGCAATTAGCTAATGGAAACAGAATCTGATTACTTAGCAATCTAAACATCACGTGTATATATAAAAAAAAACTCCCGGTAACACGAATACCAGGCATTGTAGCCCGAGGATTCCTTATTAGGATGAAACACGGAAGCCTCTATGTAGCTTAATTGCGATAAATATATTTTCATAATATGATATATATATATACAGGGTGATTCATAAGTTATTTCACTTAGCTATTTAAAATGTCATTTACAATTGAAGAGCGAATTTTTATTGTTATTCATATGGCCAAATTTGATGAATCTCCCACACTTGTTGAAAGGCAATGGAAACGTGATGTGAACAGAAAGCCTCCTTCGCACAACACCATAATCAATCAAATATGCTACAAAGAGTCGTAAATTCCTTGCAAAAAAGAATGGAGCTATGCATGCAGAACGAAGGTGGAAATTTTGAAAATTTGTTGTAATTTTAAACTCCCATAAATGAACTTGTTGAATGAACTTTCTGTTTTGTATTACCGTATTGTTTAACTTTAGAATTTCAAAAATAAATAGCTAAGTGACTTATGAATCACCCTGTATATATATATATATATATATATATATATATATATATATATATATATATATATATATATAGGGAGAGAGAGTGAGAAGGAAAAGTTAGGTTTGGTAGTTTGGTTTGGTAGTTTTGTTTTACGGCATATCAACCCTTTTTGGGTTATTTAATGCCGAATCTGGTCTTGTTTTCTTCTCTTTTTTGTTTCTTTCCCCTTTTAATATCTGTTTCTATTTAACCCATAGTTGGGACCCTAACAGGTACTACCACTCCGGGTCAGGGTGGACCTGGGAGCAATGGTAATTAAGAGGAGACTCCACATTCCTCAAAGTCCGTAAGCCGGATCTCACCATCGGATGTAGTTTAAGGTCATATCCAGGACCGGGAGTAGGGTAGGAAAAATAAAAATAAAAAAGGGGAGGGAGAAAGGGAGAGGGGATGTTGTTTTTGTTTTTGGTTTTGTAGAACATAATTAAGTTTTACAAACAAAAAAAAACAAAAAAACAAAAAAAAAACGTCAATGTAGGTGAATTTCGTCTCAGGGAGCCACAGGGCAGCCTGATCTGGTATCACCAGGGAAAAGTTAGTTTATATATATATATATATATATATATATATATATATATATATATATATATATATATATATATATATATATATATATATAAATATATATACATATTTATATATACTATTGCCTAATTGTGGTAAGTTCAGCTTGGAACTCCGACAAAATTGAATATTAGTTTATGAAATAGTGGATAAGCATGTCAACAAACTAGTATAAATAAGGACTCACACATCATTAAAGCTGGACCAAGATATGTCGGTCATTTCATTCAACCCCATTCGTTTGGTTATAAGTCCAATATTAATAATCGTTTTGTGTCATCATTTTATTAGTAGGTTACATGTTTATCTATTATTCCATAAACTGATATTCTATATCTATCTAACTATCTCCCTTGCTCTCTCTTTCTATCTCCCTCTCTCTCTATTTATATATATATAGAGAGAGAGAGAGTAAGAGAGAGAGAGAGGGGAGAGAGAAAAAGAGAGATATTAGTTTTCTTATATATATATATATATATATATATATATATATATATATATATATATATATATATAACTATTGCTCACTGGTGATAAGTTCAGCTTGGCATTTCAAATATCTGATCCTCTTAACTAACTAATCAACCAAGAAATATCGTTCAAGTCCTTCACGTTGACCATCGCAAAATGACCATCGTTTTAGTTACTATCAACGCTTCCATTCAATTTGCCAATACACTTTGCATATGAATCGAATCTCTTATCGGGTTCGTCTCTATTTCGTTGTGAAAGGAAAAGATCAAGTTGCGACTGACTATTGTGTCTTCCCTTATCAAAAAACATGTTTTCATTCTTCATGAATTTTGTATGCTGCTTTTAATATTAATGCATAAACGTGGTCGTAATAATACGTGGTAGAGAATACAATATTTTTAATATCAGAAAACCATCTAATATGAAATGTTTCAATATGATCATAATTTATCTATACAAATAAAAGGGATGTGTGTCTGTCTATATATAGTTATGCGTAAAATTGCTACATATGCTTAATCTCTTTTCATATAAAGTTGGGTTTGTGTATATGTTTATATATTGTATGTATAGGATTCACTCCTAAACTAATGAACCGGCCATCATGAATTTTGAAACACAAATGCTTGACGTAAGAATAGCTAATATGGACTATATCTAGTTTAATTTCATGTTATGCAAAGAGGCCAAAAACTGTTTAGTAAAATTCGTATACCTCCGATTTTGGGGAAATTCAACAATAGATATTAGATATCAATTCATAAATTATTCCCAAAGTTTCAGTTTCTCGTAAGTTTTTTAGGAGACAAAATATGGAAACAATCTCCCATTGGAAAATTCGATTATTTCGTATTTACATGCAATCTGATTCGTATCAATTAAGCAAGATTCCCTAATTTCAATTTCTTTTCAAGACCCCTTGAAATCTGAACATTTTTTAAATCAAAATCATATAATGGATTTTGATAAAAATTGGATTAAGGATTCTATATATAAGGTTTATTAGATTATATCTTTATTTTAATGGAATATAAAATTGTGCAAAACTGTTCTGCTCGGAGAATTAATTTTACTTGTCTTGGGACGGGTATTCTTCTAACTAATCTTTATAATATGCGTTTCTTTTGCTATTATTCATAACATCTACAGTCAATATGATTATAATGAAACAAAACGAGCTAATTACACATTGAACGGCGTTTATCATGTAGTAATAATAATATATTAATGATATATGATGATTACATAACCGAAAAATAATTGATATGGCGTAAAAATGACAAACAACAGTTAAAATCGTTTGCAATATGTATTACATTTGATCATAAAATATGTGTGTGCTTTGTAAATTTTAAACTATTAAACTTATTATACCTTATGGAATATGTATTCTAGATAACAGGCTGAGTACCATGGACACATTATTTTTTATTTTGTAAACTTTACGATTTACCACCAAACCGTACAATATCTCGCTAAGAAAGAAAAATATTACAATTTAAAACTAATGCTAAATTTATTGCTCATATATATATAGTCTCGGAAGTTTCTCAACCATTAAAACTATATTAAAAAAAAAAAATCACTCATGTAAGTCAATTTATTTTTTACAGTTATTATATTAGTTAGTTTCTAACACTATTTTAAGGGATCATCAGTTGTTTACCATGAAAAACTGTTTCGGGAATTTATATATATATATATATATAATTAAACTATTTTCACAGACTAAGGAAATAAAATAAAAGGTAAAATATATATATTGTCTGTATTACCATGATTAGGGTTTATAAAACCGAAAATTTGGATAAAAAAAAATGATTTCATAAATATTTAATTCATTTGACAAAATCTCGCGTCAAGTTGTTTTGTTTCTCAATTTTAAAAGTTTATCATTTCAAAAGCGTTTCCAACTGTAGTAAGACTCATCTCATTATTATCATATATATATATATATATATATATATATATATATATATATATATATATATATATATGTGTGTGTGTGTGTGTGTGTGTGTGTGTATAGTTTGTTTATTACCTCTAATATACTAGGATATTACACTTTAGTATTAGAATATATCAAAAACCTTTAGTGCAAAACAACACAATCTATAGTGGTGTAAAACAAAATGTAACAAAAGAATTTCCTTAAACTTTCAAATCTCGATGAATTTCACCGGGCAACGCCCAATTTCTTTACTATTAATCGTGATGAATAGAATCAATAAAATTCTAGTGAAACTAAACTCGATAATTTTACCATTTTGTTCAGATTTTCAATCTTTCTTCAAAAGCCTATTTCCATGTAAATGCGTTTTTGGTGTCAAGAAATCAGCATATTTTGATCAGGTAGAAGATGTTAGATTAATAAAAGAAAACGAAGCTTTAAGAATATTGTCATCATTTTTTTTTCATTTTAAGACAACCATGAAAAAAAAAATGAAAACATGCAGAATCGTATTCATGGCATTGTGAACAGCCTGTCAAAGATTGAAAACCCATGTTATCAGAAACGAAAGCTTTTGTGTATCAACTTTCATTTTTTTAGTCAAGATTTTGAAAAAAAAAGCAAGTTTTTTCTTTTATTCTTTGATAATATTTATTTTGTTATCATTAATATTTTGGTCAAGTAAAGATTTTTTCGTCGTGTTCTTCCAAAAGAAAACTCATAAAAACCTGAAGAATTAAATAAATGGATTACATCGACGAGGAGAGATCTTACGATTTTTACTCAGCAGAGAAAGTCAATTAAGAAAATATTATTATCCAATCATTTTTAGTAACTTTTTTCCTTTTTTATGTTTTTAAGCGATGATTAAATAAACGCTTTCAACGTTGTCGCTTTGTCTCCTAGAAGCGCCCTTGTTTTCCAAACGACTATTATCGAAGAAGGAGAAGAAATCAATTTTAGAATTCTTAATAAGAAGACATTTGGCTATCATTGACCTCTTTATCTTTAAATCGTTTCTCTTCGGTATTTTCTTTCTGTATTCAATGATTGGTATGATTGGCGCTGGCGCACCACTGGCAATGACACGAGGCGTGTATTGCTATAAAAACTTAATTACACCTTTTTTTCGACGCGCACGCTTTTCTGACTATCCGAGCGACAGAACTAATTGAATAAGATTTTAGAAGAACACACACTAGTAAATTTGAACGAGACAAGATTAAATATGTGAGTCTAGTGATGAAAATGTTATTTTGTGGGAAATTCCATCACCGGAAGAAAGTCCGATTCTTGCTCGAGAAAAAATAGGAATTATACTTAAAGATACACACTGTAAGTTGAAATTAGAGCGACAGCTTTTAAAGAAAATGAACAGCAATCGTGTATATTAAATAAATAATTTTACTTAAGTAAGTAATAAAGAAGGAAAATGCTAACAGCATAAGGTGAATATACAGAATTAAGGTTTACGAAAACGTGTATACGCGTGAACCTATATTACGTGAAAAAGTGTTCAGGTAACATGTGCGTGCGTTTGGCCACCATAGTTTGAGTCGTACGAAAGATGGTTTTGTTTGTGAATTTCTTCAGGGGCTACTGTCATAATGAAGGCAACCGTTAACTGATGTCAACCGTAGAAGTGAAAATGGAAAAGGGGGTAGAGGCCCTAAGCGTTTCAATTGATATAGGTTGGCTCACGTTACGGCTATGAGAACAGTGATTGGAAAACGTTTTAGCCAATCTACGTGACTTTTAAAATGACAAGGGAAGGCGACCATACTGACCAATTTATGAATATTTTATAAAGTCCAATAATTTAAAATTTCAGCTTGATATACGGACGGAGCAACCAAGTCCTTATAAAAATATGCGAATGCATTAAAAAAAATACTATTTCTAACTCAAGCGTGACAGACTGACAAAAATACTACTTTGAACCTAAGTTTGGATGACCAACCGACGGAAACAGGCTTCGATAGAGATGTTTGGACGTATCTAAAATTTAAAACCGTCAACGTAATAATCATAAACCAGCCCCCCAAAAAACGGAACTGATATTCTTAAAATGCGTCCATTCAATTTACGTGATGAAAATTATACGCTGGTGATACCAGATCAGGCTGCCCTGTGGCTCCCTGAGACGAAATTCACCTACATTGACGTTTTTTTTTTTTTTTTTTTTTTTTGTAAAACTTAATTATGTTCTACAAAACCAAAAACAAAAACAACAGCCCCTCTCCCTTTTTCCTTCCCCTTTTTTATTTTATTTTTAGAACTTGAAGCATAAATCTTTTACTATAATGACCAGATTCGGCATTAAATAACCCAAAAAGGGTTGATATGCCGTAAAACAAAACTACCAAACCAAATTATACGTAAAACGTAAGTGTGAGAAACGGCAGAGAACCTCTTACAGAGATACATAGACGCATTTAAAAATGAAGTGAGAACTTCTATTTCGCGCTGGGATCAAAGTGTAGAATCTGTTAAGTCCTCAGTCATAGATAATATATCCTTCCTATTTCTATTTTTGTACCATAAAGAGTGATCCGTTGTCGAGGCTGGATATATCCCACAAAAAAAAAACACCTTGTGTCTAACTTTGCCCGCGTGGGGAGACAAGTAAATAAGGATTTCTGACAGAGATTTTATGATTGAACGAACATGCGACAAAATTGATGATATTTGGATAAAACAATATTAGAAGACCCGTAACTCGTTGAGTCAACGTTGGTATATTTGAAAGTAGTGTACCTTTAACCGATTTTGACGAAGAATTGATAGATGATATACAAGTACGTTCAATGAGTTATTCCATCATTCAGGTAATCATAGAAGCTACCGAGCTAATGAAAAAGAATTTCAAAAACTACCTGGCGAATATACCCGGTGAACCAAGTGCAAAAGAGAGACACACAATTGCGCTTAAAGGGACGGTTAGAATCCTAAAAAAGATCTCTCGGTTGGAGTCTCTGAAATAGCGGGTGTTTGTCTGTCATCCGATAAGATGCCCTCCCCCAAAATACAATTGAAAAAAAAAAAAGAATACTATAACTGTCATTTTAAAATTCAACGGAAGTTAGCGACCTTTTACGAACGAGCTGAATTGGAAAATAGAAACCAGTTTCAATCGCCGCTGTTGCTGCAAAAAAAAACTATATTGACGTGAGACAATGAAAGCAACTGTTGCTATGGCGACTGACTAGACAGTCGTTTATGTGTTCACCCACTATTTACGCCATGTATTTATTTACATCATTCCCTCACTCTCGCCCGCTTACGCTGCTGCTACTACTTATCCCCGCCCTCTAGTCCCGTCTTCCCACCACTTCTCGTCTGATTCGCCCCTCCAACCACCATCAATAACATTCAACGTTCAAACAAAGCAAGCAAGAATACAAGAGTTTTGGTATTGTATAGATGAATGAGGACAACAGTCCGAGACGCATGAATAATGTCTATTACTGGCACATTGGAATTTGCGTTTGAGAAAATACGTTTTATTTTACGATCGTATAAATTCATGAAGCCATATTTTGAAGAAGGAAATGTAACCTCTATGTAAATATCTCTGAGGGGTTTCTTTTGTCTGAGGGTTTAATTTTGCCTCCGCTGCACTAGGGGGGTGTTAGCGAGTTGGGCCCATTATGTGAGTTTGTTGGTCGGATAATTAGCGAGCCAATAACGGGAAACAACTAAATAATGAGTGGATGCGTGATAGGGTTGATAGATAGCGTCGCTGACAATGGAATCGGCGATGATTAGTTCAAATCCTATCTGATTTATGTTAAACTACACACTTATATCATTTAAAATGTATTCTATTTTACAACTATGGGTAAATAGTGACTTGTGTTTAACAAATTGTATACAACAAGTTGTGTGTTTCGGAATTAAATGACACAAAAGGGGTTGATATGGCGCGAAATAGACACCCACTACTAAAAAAGAAGCCATAAGTGATTGAATCTCTATATAGACGGTACTTTGTTAAATGTAAAGGCAGTTTACTATTTATACACAACGAGACTGGTTCCAGATCTCTAACCATTCCGTTGACATTATGTACAAAGTTGAATCTGTATTTCAAACCTGTGGGCTGACATTTTATAAACATCTTAACTACAAAGCAAATGGATAGTGTAGCTCATTAACACTTATACACGTTTTGTATCATTATTGGCGAAAGCTTTGACAAAGAAATTGATTTTTACATCTTTGTTATTTTTTAATTCTCATGCTTAATATAACTTTTTTAATATTTAAAATTTTTGTTAAGTCCCAAACAAACTGCGAATCCATCTTTCCATCGGATGTAATTTGCGAACACCACGCTTTTTATAGACCCAAGTTATTGGGGTTTCTCTTTAAACTATTCGAGATAAACAAAACACAACGAAGAAAATGATGTTCACAGAAATGTTACAATGTTCTCCTCATTTTGCCTACAACAACACATAAATGTCGTTCTGTCTGTTAGTTGCGTTACACATTCATAGCAACTTTTAATTGCCATAGGCCTTTTACAGATAGGCCTTTTACAGATAGGCCTTTTACAGATAGGCCTTTTACAGATGGGCGCTTAAGCGCCTCAAAGTCAACCTAATATTTCCACTACCTTTCACCAAATAACAATCCTAACTGTTGACTATTTCAAATATGCCCAGCACTTCTAACAGTATATGATATCTACCAGAGCGTCCTTCGCTATATAAAACTAAACTCGAGAACGAAGTTTTGTGCAAACGTTCACTTGGATTCAACCATATAAGAAGGCGACACGAAGAAGACTTAGGGTCGGGTTGACAGGTATCACTGAGTTAGAAAACCTAGATAAACCTTTTAACTAAAGCTTTTTTTTACTACAAATTACAAACAATACAGTTTGTTTCGTTTGTCCGAGTGGACCCAAACTATTTTTATTTATTTCCAGTAAAACTCACTAATAAATACAAGCACACACCTTTTTCTCGGTATTAGGAACAATAGACTATACTTGAACACTCTAGTAAAATGGGATTTAAGTCCGCTGATTGCAATTGCCAAAATATCAGTTGCAATACATGCTGTTATATTTCTGAATTTTTTAGATGAGGATTGATAATTTGTATTATTTGTATCATTCAGACTAGTGTTCTCATCTGTTCTCATACTGTTTCGGCCGATGTAACCCCCGATCTTCTTCAAGTCCCGTGGCGTAACGGATAAACTACTAAGTAAATTCAGTTCTAGGTGCAGTCTTCTAATGGTTGAAGGTTCAATCCTAAGTGCGGGCGATACTATGGATTTTGAATAATGAAGATTCTACCCGGTCATGCTGGCAGAACGAGAGCATGCTACCCCCGTGGATTAAATACAAGGTTCCGTTCGAAATTCCGTGCAGATTCCCAAGTTCGAGAGAAAGGTTCCCTAGTTCAACAAGATACACCTAAAGAAGGTCAGATGTTACATCGACCGAAACGTTGTGAAAATTACACTCAAGATGTAGTACGAATAATCCCAATTATACGAAATACGTGCATTTCCTCTTTGCTTTTACTACCTCTGGTAGAGTTTACTAGTGTAATTAGGCCATTATTTTGCATATATCCAAATCTTTGATCCACATGGCGCGTTTAACATGATATCGAGTGAAGCTGCAGTAAGCTGTGATTGCCAATCTAATTCAATTTTCAAATTTTATCTAGAAGAAAATTATATACATCAGCACAATTACATATTATCATTGAACTATTGTGGAATGATTGTTTTCGTTATTCGGAGCTAAACAACCCACAAGTGCGGCACACTTCTACTGAAAATGTGTGAAGCATTGAAAGCGACCAAAGAGGATCATTAAGAGTTTGTGAAGTTAAAAGATTGTTTCGGTTTAATGTGCATCTAATGTGGCTGACGAACACGTGTATTTAGTGCAATTCTGGTGCTGAATTTGTTTCACTAAAATTAACACTTTTATGATTAAAAGTAAAAATCTTTCAGATTGACCAAATAGTTTTTACTAAGAGTATATATATATATATATATATATATATATATATATATATATATATATATATATATATATATATATATATATATGTATACGTTTATCCATATTAATCTTTTAATATGTATCGCTTTATGCGTATATTAGACATGTTTATTTATGACATGTTTGTACCTTGGACAAACAGGTGCACCATAAAAACAGCACCCCACAAACATAAATCCTTACGGGGACAGACAGCCAAGCGGTGAAGTAGAGGTGAGATAGATATATAGAGATAGATAGAGAGAAAGAGAGTACAAACAGATCAAATAATTTACAGATATATAGATATGTATTTGTAGACATTGCCAAATAGATTATTATCTGTGTTAGATAATCAACAAGTATGCTTTCCTAATTATATATATATATATATATATATATATATATATATATATATATATATATATATATATGTCATATATATAGCGCTCTATCCCTTAATAGACTTCAAAAACGACCTATGCTAGAAATATCATTTCTTTGATCAGTCATAACTCAAAAACCAATAAACCAAATTAGTTAAAACTTTGTACAAAATTTTCATTTGATAGGTTCTATAAGTGTGTAGAATTCAAGCATCATTATTCAACGAAACCCAGAGATCCAGAAAAGTCAGGAGTGATTTTGTGTTATCCGTGTGTACGTACGTACGTGTGTACCACCCTGTATCTCATCAACTATTTGATGGATTCAGCTGATTTTTGGCAGAGTTAGCGGTTCTAGGGTCTAGTTGATGGCATTTTAATTTCAGTTTACCATATACCTTAGTTTTCAAGAAAATTCAAAAAAACTTTAAAATTATCATGGTCTTGAGGCATATCCTTTACAAAAGTAGTGACATTCCATGATAAATGCCAGTATACTGAAATCATATGCCCTTAATAGGGTTAAGATGACAATTCATATACACTAAATGTCCAAAAGCAAGGAAATTCCCAAATGTTTACACTTTTATTGTCATTAAGGGTATGACTACATATCAACCAAGTCATTTCATTATCACATCACTACAGTATAAATCTCTATGCATGAGTGGATGAAGTGTGTGAGGTGCGCTGAAGAAAAATTGCTGCCAGTAAAATACATAGCCCTGTTGTGCTTGCATACCCTTGATGCCAATAAAAGTGTAAAAATTTGGGAATTTCCTTGCTTTTGTACATTTAGTGTATATGAATTTTCATCTTAACCCTATTAAGGGCATATGATTTCAGTATATTGGCATTTATCATGGAATATATATATATATATATATATATATATATATATATATATATATATGTACTGTTGAACTTTTTCAGATGATTATTCTAAATTTAAAAATAGTTAAAATGACCCCCTTAATCAAATTAAGAAACATGTGAACAAGGCATGGTGAATGTCTTTTTAAAAAATTCTCCAACATCGCTCGACTTTAATCTACTTAAAAAGGCATTTGATATATATATATATATATATATATATATATATATATATATATATATATATATATATATATATGTGTGTGGGTGGGAGTATCATTTATTTTTCTTTAAAATGTAAGGCTAGTGGTAGAGTGGTAGCAAAGTGCTCAATTAATAAGAAAAATAAAAAGAATAAGAAACTAAGAGCGTAATATTTATTTATATATGCATTACAGAAGATTCGAACAACATCCATACCGTAAATTCCTTGGTGACCGTTAATCCATAGTGCAAATTTATAATGCTGCATTAAAATACATACATAAATGCAATAATTGTTATTTATTGTGTTTACGTATTATTTATGCTTCAATGTTGTTAGCTAATTCTTCTGACACAAGTAAATGCATTTTAAATATCGTTTGCTTCAGCTGTCACGGACACGGTTCCTTGTTAATTTTACAGATCCAGTCATGCAGTGTCTCGGTTGCTCTAATGTATTTTTTTAAATTTTTCTTCCAGTTTATTATTGATTCGTTTCAAATGTAGCCCGATGATGATTAATGAACGAATCGAAAGTACTCGATATAACTTTGGAGTTTTCATTTATCTTTTTGATTACGAAACTGGTATGGTGTGATTGTGATTTCCCCTATTCGTGACTAAATGTACCCTTCCAGACACTATGTATCGATGGGATTAACACAAGTCTCAACGCAGGTTTCGAGCAGTCTTTCTGTAACATACCATTATGTACTTCTGTAAATAAACAGTTATTTAAATATACCACCGTGTTGTCTTATTTATTATCGACCCTTCAATGTCATAACACTGGCGACAAGAACTCGAACTTATGTCGGACACAAAATAACTGGGATTTATTTGGCATACAACACTGGCAACGAAAACTCGAACTTATGTCGGACACAACATAACCATTACTACAACTGGAATGTTGGAATTTCGTTTCGTTAGATTTAACTGATGTACTCGGAATTGTTAATTACAACAATAACAGCGAGGTTTTAAAAGCCGTACTGGAATTTAACATACAAGGTGTGCCAAATCTGTGAAAGGAAAATAGGATAAACATTAAAAAACTATCTTTATTCTTGAGTAAGGATGAAAAAGGTTTCAAGCAAAGATTTTGAAATTTAAATCGTTCAACCAACAACAAAAAATAAAATTAAAAGATTGGATGGAAATGTTTCTTGGCCTTTTGGCTAAGATCAAAGTGTAGTATCTGTTCCGATGGATACTGCACCCCATACTGGTGTTGTCCTGGCCTTCGGGTCTTGATTTACGCCGGTCAATGGGTCTGTCCTGTGCAGTTCTGGGAGGTCCACCTTCCCAGGCTTTGCCTTCCCTCTTTGGGGAGGAGTAAGTTTATTGCTTACTGCCTGAGGCGCCCTTACCGGGGAATGCCGACGGGGCTGCCCAGGCAATTTTTAAACCCCACTTTCCCGACCCGACCTTGGGTCACATCTTACTTGTGGGAGTAAGATAAAAACTGGCCTTGTGCCTAACTCGTGGAGAGGAGTAAATCAATACCCAATAAGAACAGAGCAATATACGAATTATTGAATGGAGGTCAAAATGGTGAAGATGAAATTGCATTTTTCACAAAAAGCTATTTGGAACGCTATCGATAACTTTAATTGCAACTCTTTTAAACGGAATTACGTTCGCTTCGTATTTCAGACCATACGAAGATGTTTATAATACAGACTGTTCCAATTCGACCGATTGTAAAAAAGGGTGCTTTACTATTAAAAGAAATTAGGAACGGTTGATCATACCAAATTCATCAATTATATATCGCCGCAAAACACCAGTAAATTTATATATGTTGAAGAGATACAAATATTAACTAAATTGTTTAGCACTAAAATGCCTCTTTTTCACAAAAGGTGGAAATGTATGAATATCAAAATGAAAGAAGATGAACACTACACTACTTTCGCTAGTTTACAAACACTGCGATGATTTCCAATTGTCGAAGGTGAGCGTTACTAATTTTAAATTCCAAACCTTTGCACAAGGATTAGTATCGAATAAGGATGCAAAAACCAGAAGAAAAGTTCTTAATAAACTAGAGAATGAACATGGTTTAACGCTTCAACATATATCGCATAGGACAGCCAACGACAAAATTTGAGAGATATCGAACAAAACGGAGTGTCACATACTAAAAAAATCCATACAAAAAAAGAAAATTAATTCACCAACTAAATTTGATGAACAAAAAAAGATAATTCTCCTCTTAAGCCTTGTAGGTATTTGTAGTTGTACAGCGATTGCCAATATAAAATGTAAAACTGGTACAACGCGAGATACAAGAGTCAGGCAAAACTGTTCGTGGATACGTTCAAAAGAGTGGTTAAAAGGCGAGAGATACACCTACCGAAAAAGCCAGTCAAGAATTTTTGCAGGTATATAGGATGAGCCCAAATAACAATTTCCCATATTCCATGACGCCAGCAGAATCAATATTTACAAGACAGATTAAAACAGTGATTGATAGACTATTGCCAGCCCATACAAAACCAGGACGTGGAAAAAATGTCACGAAAGGGAGGGGGAGTTTCAAATTTGAATAACAGTTTTCTTTTGGATGTTCAAAAAGAATAAATGCTACTCTGAAACAGGGATAGTGGATACACGGATTGGAAACATACTTTACATGATAAAGGGAGCTAAGTTTTTCTCACAAAATACACATGAACCTGATGAGGAAACGATATTCAGATGCTGACGAGGATAATAGTTTGACACATTTGAGATACGAATCCTGCAAACAGGTGCTGAACAACAAAGATCAAAAACAAAGCGCACAATCACAGACTTAATTGTAATACAAATAATAAAAGAAACAAGTATTGACACCATGCAGAGCAAGATTAATAAGGGGGTGTAATGGTGGGATGGTATCCACACTATTTGTGAGTAAATGGAGTCTTCCAGACACTGTGTATAGAAAGGATTACAGCAAATCTCGAAGCAGTCTCGGAGCAATCTTTCTGTAACATCCTATTCTGTACTTCTGTAAATATGCAACCGTGTTGTATTAATTATTATCGACCCTTTCAAGAAAAAAGAAGATGGTTAAACAAAATTGAAAAGATCAAGAAATATATAATGAAAAGAGAGATAGAAATTTTCGTATGTATACATATATACATAATTCACCACTCATCTCTCTCTCTATATATATATATATATATATATATAAATATATATATATATATGTGTGTGTGTGTGTGTGCGTATATATTCATGTATATATATATATGTAAATATATATATAGACAATTGTCCTTAAAATAGCTTGTTCCAGTCAAACCAACCCCACGTGCACGTCGCTAGTAATGCTACGCCAACGAGGCTCTTGTTAACGACAAGTGTTCAGTGCTGTAAAACCGGATCCCCACTGCCTAACAGGCTAAGGTTTTTGACACAAAAAATAAGGGTGAGACAACTCTGATAGAAACCCCCAGATGCGCTTATGCTCTGTAAGCTGTAACATGCATGATCCACCCGGCTGTAGATCACGCTGTGAGTCACAGCCATGGGTATGTGGCAGCACAAAAAGGAGAGATGTCCTCTTTAGCCTTTATTAAAGCAGGCATCTAGGAGAAAGAAAAACTCGATCTAACAGCTTGGGTTTAAGTGATTACTGGTCATCGGGCTGTTTGTCACCGGCTTCATAGTCGCCGATACTTAGAGAGTGGTCGACGTGTCGACAAGCGTTGATCACTGTCATCCCGTTGCTGTGCTGATACCTTTTGCGTATCCGATTTATATGTAGATACCTTCTATTGGTCTAGCTTAGCACAATGTATGTAATGAGTAATACGAAACTTAATCTAAAAATAGCTTGTTGGAACGTCAGAAGCTTACTTGATTGTTATGGTTCGGACCGGCCGGAGAGACGAACAGCACTTATTGGACCAAAACTGTTACGTTTCAACATTTATTTTGCAACCTTGTCAGAGACAAGATTGTTGAGGTAGAGTAGACGTGTAGAGTAGTGCTCTGTATATGCATTTTACTGGATCGGGAAACCGGAAGAACGACACGAACATGGCGTAGGATTTGCTCTTAAGAAATTGATTGCTTCTAAATACGAGAATCTTCGTCGTGGTCTAAATGAGCCTATTATGGCCTTACGTATGTTATCCTGACTGCTCTGCGAAATGATAAAATTCTTTTGCTGAGGGAGTTCAATACGAGAGTGGGTAGAGAATATAAAACATGGCGTCTACTAGGACGTTATGAAGTTGGACGTATGAATAAGAGCGGGTTGCGTTTACTGCAAATGTGTTCGGAACTGGATTAAGGGATAATTAACATGTGTTTCCACCTGAAACCAAAGTATAAGAACGCATCCACGATCAAGGCAATGGCATTTGATCGATTACATCATCACCCGTAGATCCGACTTGCAGGACTTCTCCAACGTTTGAGTCAAAGGGAATGTCGAGTTATGGATATATCATCTTCTGGTGTGTGCTTACATGAGATTAGTAATTAGGCGGCAGAATAAATGTTGCAAAATTAAAGTATGAGAAAACTGCTCTAGACTAAGCTTGAGCAGATATCTTTTGAGTGTATGTGGGAGTGTTTTAAGAAGTGTGTTTATGAAAAAACAGTAGATGTACTTGGGCTAACAAAGGGAAAGCATTAAGATTGGTTTGATGACAATAATGCTCACATCGCATAACTGCTACAGAAAAAGAATGAACTCCATCAAAGACGGATTGATAGCGGCTTGTCACCTCAGGATCTGAAGTCTGCAGATCAGTCATAATTAGCTATGAAATCAGAGTTGCAGAGAGAATTTAGACGGATGAAGGATGAATGGTGGCGATGGAAGGCTCGTGATAATTAGCATGCCGCTGACGTTAAGGGCAGTAAAGCAATGTATGACCTGATGTTGAAAGTCTATGGTCTAAGACGTTCTAGTGTAACTCGATTAAAATCCAAGTTACTTGATAGATTGCCAGAGCCTTATACTGAACTCTTCACTAATCCGTCGATAGTCAGTCGGGTTGCGATAGATAGTTTGTCTCAGATGGCTGTCATTGTCTGAATTGATTCTGTTCGTGTCCTCGAGGAAGTGGGGGGGCTATATGCCAATTGAGATGCGGACCACCTGGTGGAGATTTTAGACATGTATTAGTCCTTCGCTGTGGTCGAAGACCAATAACAGAACAAATTAACAACATCTGGTTTGACAGACATGTTTACCAAGATTGGTGTGACTCCATTATGGTATTTTTGTACAAGGACAAAGGGAGAAAAGATGAGTGCGGCAACTATCGAGGCATTTCTAAATTAAATGCGACATGAACGGTATTTACCAGAATCCTGTTGAATCGATTGAATGCCTACATCTGTCCCTTTGTGCTTCCTGAGATTCATTGTGGCTGTAGAAGGAGTAGGGGTACCACTGATATGATTTTTACGGCGCGTCGCATGCAGGAAAAGTGTATTGACCATTGTCTAGACCTATATCATGTCTTTGTTGATCTGACGAAAGCGTTTGATACAGTTAATCGGGATGCGCCATGGAAGGTATTTGGTAAGTTGGGATGGTCTTCTAACTTTGTT
>OY744527.1:129439930-129469930 GCA_963556195.1 Sepiola atlantica
GACAATTTTGCAAGTCGTATCCAAGTATCGTTATAATTAAACGGCGGTACACAAAGTATGTTGAACATTCAAGACAGAAATTCGGCGAAGAAATCAAACATATACACACACATACACCCCCATCCCGAAACAGTTTTTCATGGTAAACAACTGATGATCCCTTAAAATAGTGTTAGAAACTAACTAATATAATAACTGTAAAAAATAAATTGACTTACATGAGTGATTTTCCACTGGAAGACTTGGGACTATAAGTTTTTTTTTTAGTTTTTTTTTTTTTAAAATTTTTATTTTTATTTTTATTTTTTTTTATTTTTTATAGGTTGGGAAACTTCCGAGACTATATATATATATATATATATATATATATATATATATATATATATATATATATATATATATAATACCAAATAAATGATACAAAACAATTATGAAATGTAATGACCACATCCAACCTAAAATATAATCCAATAATAAATACATATATGTTCAGTGTACGGATTTGCAGCGCATAAAATGTTGTTTATGAAGACACAATTAACCCCCCCCCCTGAAGTTACTTAAATAACAAACATATACAGGATTATTCACAGACATTACCTCAAGGTTTCAGCACGGAAAAATCAAACAATCGTTTCAAAGTATTATTAGAAACTAAATAACAATATTCTTTTTGGCTGGTAACAAACTGTAGTATATGTTCTGATACTACATCTCATCTCTTCTAACAATAGTCAGTTAAGGAGAAATCCTTCTAAACTAAGGTTATCTTATTTTTGTCTTAATCAAGAATGCTCTTTTTTAGGTAGCTGGATTTTCCGCATATATAAAACTGACTTTGTGTATAACTCTACCCTCAGTGAGAGGCAAGTTAATAAGGAAAATAACGTCATACCGCCAAAAAACACTCCTATATCAAAAACTTCTACAAATCTAAAAATATCAATGCATATACTGCATTGAAGAGGAAATACAAATAATTAAATTTAATGACTAATTAAACACTATTAAATCAACGCTATGAAACTATTTTTGAATGCCACCAGAAGAATACTAAATTTAATAGGTAAAAATGAAACCGAGATTTTTGCATGAATAATTACATTTATATGTATAATTATCATTTCATTATAAGTTTATTTATATTTAAGATTGCAAGACTCTACACCCTTTCCTCATGTCTTCTTTTTTACATCTCAGTAATAAATATAGCGTTTATTATTGTTACTGTATTCATGACACTGTATGATAAACGGTCATCTAAGTTAAAAAGAGTAAATTAGAGCTGAAATCTAAAGAAGTGAAAGTAATAATTGCGAGTGGGAATTGAACTTGTGGAATTCACTAGCAAACATATATTAAACACATGAAGAATGATTATATAACGTATTTTAGCTTCATAAAACAATTGTGACAAAACAAAAACGAACGTGCATTGTAGTGCATGTATGTTGTATGAAGAAAAGAAATGCATTGTGGTGGATTTAATTTTCTAAGAAAATTTGTGTTTCTTTTAAATATGAGCGTTGTAAAAGTTTGTTTTAATAACTGTCGATTTTAAAATCTATAAAAAATCTTAATTTCCAATTGAAAATAAAATTTATAAAGAAGAGAAAAGTGCGCGAGTCGTAGCTTTAACGGGACCGTAAAGCATCAATTTATCGTCTACAGGATCGCTAAAATTGAATTGAACCCAAATTAAGTAATTATTTTATTTATAATCTATTAATAATGGCGTTTATGTATCTGTCTGTCTGTCTGTCTTTCTGTATGTCTGTCTGAAGCCGAAACTCCATCAGAGTAGTATGACTATTTACTAAGTCCGCCAGCTTCATTATATACTATAAAAAAAACCGCCGTAAACACTATGCGCGTTTCTCAATTTACATAATCAATTGCTTTTGAACTTCTAATAAATTAGTAGTCGCAAATATACACTCATGATTGTTTTCTTCAGATTTCCACATGTATTTACGCTATTTTGCTCGCTAATAATCTTACTCATGAATCATAATTATTTCTTTTATTATTTATATATATATATACATACATAAAATGCGTTATGTAGTTAATATAACTATGACAAAACTGATTAAACAGCCAGGGTTAATCCATTGAATTGCTTCCCTCCTTCCGTTAATTGAGTATGGACGCAAGACGGAGCGTTTGTAAACAAAACGCTGCCATTCACCGTTCTACTTTTTAAAACGTTCTGAGTTTGTTTATTTTCTTTATCTTATTAGCCATTGTGTTTTAAAACACCAATCTACTGAATCAAATTGTTTAATTAAAATAATAATTGATTTAAAAAATACTATTTAAAAATACGCACACCCACACATTATAATAAATTCAGTTCAGGTAAACTTTTTCTTTCCGAGAATTAAAAAACTATTCGTGTTTACTGTATTTGATTTTTTACTACTTTCATATCCAATATTATCATTTTTTCACGACCTCATCTGAATTTATGATTACACTTTATACGCTATTAAGCTTTCATTTACAAACTGTTTTTATTATTCCATGTTTTATTTATTAAAAAAAAGATGTGATTTATTTTTCTTTACTGTCAACAAAAAACTAACACATTGTACGGGTAAAACTATACAACTAATTTTAGAATTAAATTGTTTAATTAAAAAATGTCATTAAACACACACACACACACATCGTGTTCACTGTATTTGATTTTTTGGTGCTTTTTCACTTTAGGACCCGCACTAACTTTGACTCAATCGTTAGGGTTAGGGTCATGGTCAAAGTGAAGGTTAGGGTTAGGGTTAGTTTTTTTTTCTTTTTAATTAAAAATATTTATATGTATGGGGGGAGGATAAAAAAATGGGGGAAGGCGGTCAAACATTGTTTTTCTTTTCTTAACTAAAAATATTTCTATTTATGGGGAGAGTAAAACAAAAATCAGAGTAGGGTCGAATTTATTTTTTTCTTTATTTTCAACTAAAAATATTCTTGGTCATAAAAAAAGAAAATCAATGTCTTACCACCCAAGAAATATGACTGGAGCTCTATAGGTTTACGCGTGAGCGTTCATTTCTGACGCGGCAGCCTAGCAAAAATATGCGACCGGAGGGAGCATATATTCGCTGGTATGTTATAATATATTTTTTCAGTCGGAAAGAAAATGAATCCAAAAACATCCGTAATTTAACTATATAATAAAACAATTGTTTGCATGTCTTTAAAAGCGCAATCGTTTACTCATATACATTTAACGTAAAATAAAATGATCACCCCATTGGTCAGATGGCACTTTTATCGACACACACATATTAGTTATTTTTACGGGCAAATATTTACCGATGCTTACATGTATTCAGCTAAAATAGTAGAATCTTAAATGTATTATTTGATTAAGTTGCATAGGTTGCATGGCACTAATAATACAAAAAAGATTAGTATAAGGATTTTAAAAACAAACTGAAACACATCATTGTGTTTGCTTGTGTCTCACGAGGAGACAAGTAAAAAGCAACACGTTACTCCCTCTGTACACTTTCATTAACTGTTTTTGTTGCAATCTTACAAACGATCATAATTAGTTATATATATTTAATTGCTCTTTCTTACTCTGCTTCATACTGTTGGTAAGTGAAAATAACTATGATGTATATTTGCTAATACTGGCTCATTTACGATGTCAATAATACTTGTAAAATAACTCCTCTTTGTCAGTTTTTTTAATTTCACTACTGGTTTATTTAAGATCTCAAATTATTGTTGTGTTTTTACGTTCTACCAGTGTAGATTTTTTAATGAAAATCGCTCCGGACAAGACATGACGCCACTTGATGTAAGGATCTAACAAGAACAAATATGATTACCGCAAAGACAGGAGAGGCCTATTGGCCTTAGTGTTGAAAAGACCAGAGTTATAGGTAGGAAGAAAAAACAGACAGCAGAAAAAGAGTTACACTGTTCTTGGAAGGAAGCTACTGAGATAGGAATCTATATTACAATAAGGTATCAAAACAGCGAATTAATGGAGACCACAAGACTAACGAGTCAAACAGGCTGGAACAAAAGAAGCAGGGAATAGATCACATTTATATATATATATATATATGTATATATATATATAGACAATTGTAGTTTGCTTGACAAGTTGCTTGTAAATAAGTATGGTGGCATTGATGAGTGCTTGTAGCAATGCAGAAAATAGGAATTGTAAAAGAGCGTATGAACAAAAACAAACAATCGATGAACTATTTGGGGTATGAATCTTCACAATATCTATTTTTTAAATAAATGTTTCACTTATCCAATGAGACTTACAGCTACATATTAATAACATTTCCAGGATGGTTGAAAATCTTTTAATAATTTCGAGAGAAACCCACCCTTCTCCAAAATAAATGCAAAAGTGAAACCGTCCAGTGAAATTAAAAATCCAAGATGGCTGCTAGATGATAATTAAAACGATGTAAAGAAGAGGATAACAGGTAAAAGATATGTGGATGGAATAATTTAAAATTGTTAAAGGCGTACGTTTGGTAAATAATGTATTTTAGTAAATTTAAAATTAATTGAAGGGTTAGATTTAAACCATCATATGGGATTTTAGATTAATAATGATGTTAAGCGAAACCGATTACTAAAATTATATTTTCCCGCTTCATATAGTTTAGTGGTTTTCCTGAAATCTGAACGGATTAAACTTTTAGACATGCTTTCAGTAAGTATGGAAATAGAGATATAGAGAGAGATTTTTAAAGATATTAAGAATTATTTAACGCATGAATCTTAAAGAAAGATATCATAATTCGGGCATTCTATTAGCCGAATCGACTTTACCATTAGGTAGAAGTTGGGTATAAGTTGGAGTTAATAATTGTCAATATTTAAATTTTTGTTTATATCTGCATGCTGAGAGAAGTTCATTTTTAGAGTTTATTATATTTTTACTCTTAGTAGCAGTCAGTAGCGTGGTGGGAGGTTGATGGCTGCAGGGGCCAATCACTGATTTGGCGCCCCCCGGATATGAGCGACGAAGTCGCGAAAAAATGCAGCTGGGGTAAAAAAAAAATGATGTAGTGGGGTACGGGGCGGAGCCCCGGAAAATTTTGCCATTTTAAGGCCTCCAGATGCCCCGTTGATGCATTTTTTAGCACTAAAATGCATTACTTTATGTTAAAGAATTGCCTTTCTCTCGAGTTTTTTGGGGGCATTATGGAACAAAAATCATCTTTTTTTTGGGGGGGGGGGGGACAATGCCCCCTTGGAGCCGTGCCTGCCTGATGGTATTAACTTCTTCTCCCCCTCCTCTGTCAGCGGTGCACACCATGGTTGGGCGCTGTGGAGAAAATTTTGATCTTCAAAATCCCAGATGGCAGGAAAATGGCCTTCCAGACTTCTTTTTTCCCTAAATCTGCTCCAATAAACAGTGCTAAATTCTAGTATTTGATCATTAAACTTGTTTTATGACATGTCGAGAAGAAAGGTCAGCTAGAGGAGAGGTTTGGATCGGAGAGCGAGTCACTCACTGTTGTATTACACTAAATTTTCTTGGGTCTCCTACAAAGGGTGCGCCCCCTAAAACCCCATTTTGGCGCCCCCCCCAGAAACCTTGGCTGGGGGGGGCCTGCCCCCCCGCCTCTCCCCCTGCCACCACGCTACTGGTAGCAGTGTTTATCAGTACGGTTTCAGAGGTGCACAATTGACAAAATTTAGACCCTTCGGTGTATGGTTTAGATTTCTTCAGGATCGACGAGTGTAGTGTGTATAGGATATTTTTAGATTTTGAATTTTACATTAGGGTAGTTAGGAATTTCCCTTCATTCTTATCGATGTTGTTTTCGAAAGAAGATGTATGGTTTGAGATGCGTTTTTTTCAATGATGCCTCAAGATAGGTGTGTATTTAAAAGGGAGTAATTATTTGTTAGGAAGACTATTTATATTTTTAGATTCATTAAGAGTAGGGGTATTGATGTGTTGATTAAAGAGTGGGTTTAAATTATTTGAACGTTGTTATTATCTGCGGCTGAGTTCTTTTGGTGGAAGTGCTATTAACTGATGTGATCGAATAATTTGTTCTTGGGGTCACATTATGGGTATTTAGTTGAGGTACAAGCTGAGAATGCGTAAGTGTGCTGGATAGAGGAAGTGTGAGTGTACTAATATTATTTAGTAGCACGGGTAGGGGATTCTTTTATAGTGAATTCGTATATTACAGATTTGTGCATACAGTCATTATTGAGTGATATTGTCGAGCTTTTTAGTAATTGCAAATAATGGGGCTACTTTATAAATATTACATTCCATCCAATTTTTATTCTCATCACCTATCTACTCATATATAAATATATATATATATATATATATATATATATATATATATATATATATATATATATATATATATATATATATATTAGCAGAATACGTGTTCCAGGACGGGTAAAATTAAATCCCTGAAAATACCAGTTTGCAGCAATTTTATATCTCCTTACGAAGATTACAAAACTCACGCGCATTTAGTCTTCTGGCTATATATCCTATGGCCCATGGTTAAATACGCTAATGTGTATTTATCTCATATATATATATATATATATATATATATATATATATATATATGTTTATATATATATAATTATATGTATATATATATATATATATATATATATATATATGTTTATATATATATAATTATATGTATATATATATATATATATATATATATATATATATATATATATATATGCATGCATAAAAGACTAACTATTCCCACGAAAAGGTAAAATGAATTCCCCGAACAGTTATCAATTTTATGTCAGTTTACGAAGATTAAAATTTAGAGATACTCATACTACAACTTATGTCTTAAATCCTAATTACAATTATGATCAAAACTAATTACATCACCCTGATTCAAAAATGTAAGGCTTAAGCTTAAGGGATCTTGAGAAGAAATGTAAATTAATGAAATCTTTCTTAATTGGTGTCTCATGACTATGGATCAAATTCAATCAAATCGGATATAACATTTTTGAATTTTCAAATGTTGGTTGCTCTTCTAAACCCTTTTAAAATACGATAAATAAACTGTAAAATGCGAAAATTTTATAATGTATATCTAACGCCTATTGTTAAAATTTCATAAAACTCGGAGGTATCCGAATTTTCACGAAAAGCTTCCAATCCCTTGTTTTCCGTTTGCATAAAACTAAATTCAACTAAATATAGCCTATACTTGAACCCTTACGCCTAGGAGCTGTCTTCAAAAATTTATAATAATCGGTTAACTAGCTTAGGAGTGAATCCTGTACATACAAATATATAAATATATAAACATACCTAACTTTATAAACTAACCAGTACTGCGATTGTAAACAAAACAGATTAGAGCGTGAAAACTCTTGCCACGTTCAGTCACACACAATAACCGTAATACGACGAAACATCTGTCTTTGGATAACTCTTTGTCGCTCCCCCTCTATGTATCTCTCTATACATATACACACACATACACACACACACACATATATATATATATATATATATATATATGTCTGTGTGTGTGTTTGTGTAATTACGTATAAGCACTGAAACAAATCAGTGTGCCGCATCTCTACAACTGAGAGTGAAGTCTTTCAATTCAAGATGACGTTGTCGGGCGACGGAGATGTTGAGAGGAGCGGGCATAGCGAATGATTGGTTTTTGCTTATCTTTGGTGCTGGGTGCACAAATACAGCGATGGACGTGCGGAAGTGATGAAAATCCCGAGTTAATCAAGACCGCTCCATCAAGATGCTGCTGAACAAACAGGTGTAATGGTGTGCGGGTGGGTAGAGGGAGCAGTATTGGTCAGGGTAGTTCTGCAGGGCCTGGGCGCGTAAGGGCTGTTGCGCTCCTTCTGCTTTTCTACGACGTATAGCGATGGACGACGACAAACAATGGACGTCCAGATAAACATTTCGTGGCTGGCGGTGCGTGTGCTTTTTGGGGTCTGCGAGTGTGACGAAGAAGACATAATCGGATATGGATTGGAAGGTATGCGGTGTGACTGTCCACTGTGTTCGTCTCTTTCATACACACCCGTCTTTGAAATGTCCCTCGGTTCGCACATCCACTCACCAACCCAACAATTCGTTTAGTCCGAGTTGGTGCAGCCCCTCCAGTAAACTGAAACATTGTCCATCTTCCATCATAGTTGGTATCTCTCGACTAATTGAGCAGTCCGCCATCGGTGTGTGGGGGAGGGGGTTATTGCATTGGAAAAACAAATGTCGATGTCCGAAGATCACAGACAGAGTAGAGGAGAGTCTACATGGGATTTTATACTGGGGCAGGGGGACATCCTAGGATACGAAGGGAAAGGGTTGGTAGAGGCGGTAATGAACGGAAGTGGGGTGGAGAAGATGAGGTGAAAGATATAGATAGTAAGCTTAAGAAAGAAAGAGAGAGAGAGAGGGAGAGAGAGTTATATCATTATAGAGTAGGAGGACACATAACAATAGTGATAAGGATAACTGTTGAATTCCGATCGTGATGATGAAATTAATAATTGAAACAACACATTTAGAAAGAAATTCTGTCCAAATTGTTGTATGAAAAAATAATAAACATAGATATACGTAACTTTAGACAGTTCGAGAAATGATGAGGAGAGAGTTGGAGAGACAGGAAGATATAGTAAATGAAACGTTTAACATTAAGCAATCAAATGCAGATTTGGTCAAATCCGCTAATTATATATACATAGGCATGAAAGTAGTAAATAGAGATCAACAAAAAATTCATACACGATGGCTACACTCGGACTATACAAAGCAGTAGTAAAAGTTTGAAATATCGATATTTTAAACTAATTGACATTTTCTGTGTTTCAAATATAAATATGTTTCTCGCTGATCACTATTTAAGTATGACACCGGCGAAAGAATTCTCACAATTTCAGAGGAGGCATGTTATATGTTAATAGGAAGGTAGATTTAATCAGCGTCAAATTGCCGCATTACTTGGGATTCAACTTTGCACTATTAACCGAGTGATTGCCCAATTTATCACCGAAGGAAGCTATTTATATAATCTTGCTTAATTCCTTCATTATTAATGATAATTAAGGTGTCTATTTACTTCTTTACTTCTTTACTGTTTATATATATATATATAATATAATATAATTATCTAATGATACGTGTTTCGTAACCTTACAACTATTTACTTCTTTACTGCTTATATATATATATATATATATATATATATATATATATATATATATATATATATATATATATACCTCGTATACTATACAATATGCTCCTCCTCCTTTCGTGCGAATCAGATGATTCTGGTGTTGGCATTAGTTTCCCCGATATTTTTCTAGTTAGAATACTTTCTGGCAAGACATCGGGTACTTACGGGAAGGACCACGAGAAGGTTGCCAACATCCCTAAGTGAAAGTAGTACTGTGGAACCGATTGGATTCGAACTTGGAACACCCAGGTCTTCAGTCGTTACCCACTTAACCACCGTCGCCTCCCATACAATATGCTTTATACTATACACTATATGTATACTATACAATATGCTTTATACTATACAATATATGTATACTATACAATATGCTTTATACTATACAATATATGTATGTAGTTTTAAACTAGCATTGAAACCAAAGTTGATATCAAACCGAAGCCAAATTTAACATTGCAACAACTGGCCGAAAGCTGTCAACGACATATTTCCGAGAAAAAGAAAGCTAAAGAAATAGAGGAAGCAGCAAATTCTAATATTAAAAATGTTCGTCGTTTTTCAAAAAAATCATACTCTTCGAAGGAAAAATTCAGGAAAGATTTGCCTCGAAGGTAGGATGAAAAATTGCCAAACCACCCTTGTTGGGGTTGCGGGGACCTACATTGGTACCAGAAGTGTCCTTTTAAACGAAAAAATTGCGACAAAAGCCATAAAATGGGACACAAAGCCTCACATCGCAGAAGTAACACTAGAAAAAAAAGTTACATAAAAACAACCAGAATTAATGGTGGCAACCTAAACATACGAAAGTATGTTACGGTAAAAATGAACAATCAAGATGTTAAACTACAGCTTGATTCAGGGTCGGTAACCGGAGAGAAAATAAACTTTGAAGGGGAAGTCATTTCAAAAGTGACACTAAAAAATAAGACATTAAAATTACGCATGTTCGTAATGAAAGATACAGGAAATTTGTTCGGTTCAGATTGGATTCAGCACTTCCAGCTCTGGGATTCGGCGATAAGCGCCTATTGTCAACGAATAGAGAACTTTTCTACTGAAGCAGAAAAATTGAAGAAGGATTTGAAAGAGTCATTCCCCAAGGTGTTTTCTAATGAATTAGGACGCTGTACTAAAATGAAGGCGAGTTTTGAACTAATTGAAAATAAGAATCCTGTTTTTAAGAGAAAACGAAGTGTACCATTTGCCTCTCTTGAAAAAATTAATGCAGAAATAGACCGGTTGGTGGAGTAAGGTATTTTAACACCAAAAACGCCCCCGGAACAGAGACGTTCATCAAGAAAACGTAAATTAACCAGGAGTTTCGAGGTGAATCCTAGGAAAAAGATATACCTTGATATTCCGGGGGAATGAGTTTCGGAAGGGGGTGTTGTGGGTGAACCTACCTACCCTTTAATAATAACTAAATAGTAGCAACCGGCTACCATAAATACCGGTTTTGCCGGGAGAACATTTGGAGGCACATTTAGGCACTAGCACTGCCAACCCTGACTTGTGTATAATTTCTCTGTTCAATACAATTCATTATTATTATCTCTAAACCTGTTGTTCTTTTATTTCATTGTTGGTACCCCTAAACGGATCCACAACAATTACCCAAAGAAAACCAAAACATATACAAAAAGTCCCACAAAAACTATCAATATCGACAAACTGGCTGACCCTCAGGAACATAGTAAAAATAAACGAATTGGAAGAAAGAATAGCATTTGGTTTAAATTCACCCTATAATGGTAATGATAAAACTAATATTCTTAAGGAATTCTTAAACATTATATATAACTCCTTCAAACACTTGCATAGATACAGCACTATTTTAAATAAAACTCTATTATAATTTCCTACTCCACAATGCCAAATATAGCGCACACCATCACCACCTCTAATAACAAAAAAAATAATTATGCCCAGCAACCAGCACCTATTATACCCTCTACTAATAATTGTAACTGTCAGAAATCCAGAGAATACCCGTTAAATATCAATTATATACAAGTGACGTCATATACGCTTGTACTGTAAAACAACTCCCCGAAAATGCTATCATGCCAACTAACACCAGCATGCAAACTCTACCCTCATCCTATAGCCCTCGAAATCCCGAACTCCCTGTACTAAACGACACCCTAAATAATATTCCTTGCACTAACGAACAACCACTGCTAACTAACAATAACCTTGATCCCACTCCTCAAATTGTCTTATCTTCTCCACCTAACAATTCCAACTTAACTTTGGCCCAGAGCCTGAGCAGGAAGACCCAAACTACTCCCGATACTACAAATAACAAAAAATACTATAATAACAACCCCATAAAAAATACACACTTAAATAGGGGCTCGAATCTCAAACCATATCTACTCCTTCAAACACAACAACAACAATGCTACTGGCACCTCTCTATCCAATTTAATAAAAAAAAACCTTTAACTGTTAAAACATTACCTACTCCCTAAATTGGTCAATATTAAAATAGTCTAAATCATACACTCCAGGATCCGCTTTCTGCTAACTATGAACATTAGTAACATTTATGATAGATATGTTATACTATGAAGGGGGGCCGATATGATAGATACAGCAGCTAAAAGCTAAAATATAATTAACTTTAAAAATGAACTTATCTTAAATTGCAGGCAGAAGCGAAAATTTAAATACATCAATTTCTATAACTCTTTCTGACAGCACTCATCCCAGCCAACAACTCTCTATACCATTAGACTAATTCTTAAATTTTATAATTTGTTAACTTTTTAACTCTTCACCTTTCCAACCTTACAACTAATCATCCCAATAGCATAGCATATCCTCCACTGTGCACCTAATGATTTTATTAGCCCATAATACTTAATATAAATTGAGAACTAACATTATTCTTCTCTACTTCACTAATCCTTAATCTCCTCTACTTCAACACTTTAATTCCTACACCCTTTTTCAATTACTAGCTACCCCCTTACATTCTTTTCCGTTGCCTCTCTTATCTTATTTTTGCATACTATCCACCGACTCTGTGGATGCAGCGCTCTACCGACAATCCTTTTCTCATAGATTCCATAACCCTCATCTTTAAACTGCGCTCCCCGGTTACGTCTATAATGGCCCATTTTCCCCCTTAAATCTATCTGTAATTTCAATACCCCATGACAACTTCAGTTACGTAATGAACCCAATCCCCCCCCCATAATCCTTGTACTGGAATTCACGTGTTGCAAACATATTGACGATGTTTCAAATCCTAACATCAGTAATATATTAAAGTATCTTATTTAGATACGCATCTAATATTTAACTAATTTGGAAATCTATAAATTCTTTAAACATTAAACTCTGAAATACGATAAATGTCCGGATAATTACATTGTAAACACGTAAATTCCAGATTTCGAATCGTCTGAGCCCTTATTCCAAATTTGAACCCTTTTAAACTTTCTGAATTATATATAATTTTGTCTAAAAAAAAAACGTTAATATACGGGGATACTCACCCTGGAACTGTTTACTTCCTGACCAGAAACGCTTCTGTATTAGCTTACTGAATTCCCACCCAACTTGTAACCGAAGCCAGCCAATGCCTAACAAATAAACTCGCAATAATTACATTATATTGTTGCTTACTAGCGATGAGCTGTAACTAACAAGCCCGTACCCTACTCACAGAATCAGCCATAGTCCCATCCAGTAAACCTTCTTCTCCCACTTCCTTAATTTCACACTCCTTTCCCATTTTTTACTGGCTTCGTTTTCGACCAGAAAATTTTCTCTCATTCCTTAGATTCAATCGAAGTAACAAACACTTTCCACGGCAAACTTGAAGTATACACAACATTTTAAACTCAACTCTTTAAAAACTATTTTCATTCGCGGTCCACGGAAGTATTTTAAAATGGCCCTAATTCTCGATATTACATCCAAATAAGTGCGTTTTATCTACGGTTGAACTAAACATCATTCTATTTGTTTTACTAAATTTTAGACATTATTAATGCAGTCTCCACGAAATCCTTTTTCCATCTTTAAATCTTTCGTCACCGGACATTTTGTCAACGGACATTCACCAACTGGGCAGACTCTATATTTTGATAACCTTTTTATACACACACTCTTACTTTCTATTACTTTATATTGATTCTTAATTTTTTCAAATTTTAAATTTTGGCTATTCCCCTGCCAACTTATGCATCTACGCAATTCTTCTGATGATAAGATTTTAATCTTTGAAAAGCCTGGCTTAAAGAAAATAAAAATAAACATGTTTTTATCGAATACACCTTGCATTGAACAATCGAAGATGAAATAGATTCGTCATCTGCACATCTTTATCTCTCTTCTTTCATTTATCTATCTATCTATCTATCTATCTATCTATCTATCTATCTATCTATCTATCTATCTATCTGTATATATATATATATATATATATATATATATATATATAGTTTGAATTACCGACTTAGAGTGTTTGAATTACCTACTTGAATTACATACTCGACTGTCTTCGGTCTCTCTGTACAAGGGTTTGTGAGGATAACCTTACATTAGGATACTTCATCCTACTAGTAAACCATGACCAAATATTAAAAAAAAACATAGTATTCTAAGTCTAAATAAGATCCCCTCGGTACGGCTATATACTGACTCATACGATGAATTGTGCACTTTTTCCTAGTGATGTTACCTGAAGTAACAGCACTTAGCTTGGTACTTCATAGAGCCATAATTCTTGTGTTGCCATCAAGCAAAATTCAGTAAAAACACAATAAATATAAACTATGAAATAATTGTGGCCAATTGACGTCAGGAAAATTAGTGCTCTTCACTTCTTTACTAACTCAACGTTTGAGAAGTAGAGGAGAATCTTGATTGAACACTCGGATATCTATGTATCTCATATAGAAATCAAATGTTAATCCCAGAAAGGGGCCCCTTAATTTTTGAAAACTTACTGAAGTAAAATGAATATATATATATATATATATATATATATATATATATATAATATCATAAATGTTTCATATCACCCCTTCTTATTTCCCGAGTACCAATACTTGCTAAATAAATAACAGACTCATACTTAGAAATAGTGGAGAAAAGAAAGAATGGTAAATAGAGAATAGAGAGAGAGAGAGAGAGAGAGAGAGAGAGAGAGAGAGAGAGAGAGAGAGAGAGAGAGAGAAAAGGAAGGGGTGGACAAAAGGGAATCGGAAAAGATAGAAGATACAAAGCGATGAAGAAAAAGAGAATATCCTGGAAAATGAGAAAAGCAAGAAGAGAGAGAGAGAGAGTAAGAGAGAGAGAGAGAGGGGGAAAAGGGGAGAGGGTGTGTGTTATATCCTCGTGACGTGAGCTCCAATAGAGAACTAGATATACCAGCGCGTGTGACGTGGTTGGGCCGAGCCGGTGAATCAGAATGTAAATTAATGATTTGCTCAGAAGGCATGACAAGTTGTAATGTAAAGACAATATTTCTAAGAACCACGTCTTCTTTGCTCTAACCTAAACATGATAGCCGACGCCGTTTTGAAAACAGGTGCACTTAATCTCAGCTTTAATATTTGCTATTTCATTTCTAGTTTTCTATCATCATTACCATCATCATTAGCTATTATTATTATTATTGTCTATCATTAATATTATCACCATTAGCTATTATTATCGGTATTATTGTTATGATACCATTGTTTATTTGTATTTTCTTCTTCTTCTTCTTCATCTTCTTCTTATTATTATCATTATTATCATTATTATTATTATTATTTTTATTATCATCATTATTATTATCATTATTATCATTATTATTATTATTATTATTATTATTATTATTATTATTATTTTTATTATTATTATTATTTTTATTATCATTATTATTATTATTATTTTTATTATCATCATTATTATTATCATTATTATTATTATTATTATTTTTATTATCATTATTATTATTATTATTATTTTTATTATTATTATTATTTTTATTATTATTATTATTATTTTTATTATTATTATTATTATTATTATTATTATTATTATTATTATTATTATTATTATTATCATTATTATTATTATTATTTTTATTATCATCATTATTATTATCATTATTATTATTATTATTATTATTATTTTTATTATCATTATTATTATTATTATTTTTTTTATTATTATTATTTTTATTATTATTATTATTTTTATTATTTTTATTATTATTATTATCATCATCATCATTATTATTATCATTATTATTATTATCATTATTATCATCATCATTATTATTATTATTATTATTATTATTATTATTATAAATTATCCAAAAAACTTTATAATTAAAGTCACAGTTGTCGTTATGTTTACTAACAATACTAATACTGCTGCCTCTTCGTGTGATGATACTTGGTGTATTTTGTCACAACCAATTACGCATACATCTTTTAATAGATATTTTATTTTACATCAACGAAACGAAACCAAACAACAATTCCTCTTTACTTGAAATAACAGTTGTCGTCTAGTTTAGATTAAAAACTATACTAATATTTTAATCAAGGACTGCTGATTCTTCTGTTAGCTTGAATATATATATATATATATATATATATATATATATATATATATATATATATATATGTGTGTGTGTGTGTGTGATCGTTAAATTTTTTTTATATATTCCAGATCGATTCTTATGAGAATCAGTTTCAAAAGTAAAATGAAGCTCAGTATTCACAATTCAAACCTTAAACTCTCTATTTTAACAATAACAATAGAAGTATCAATAGTTTGACTTGATTTCTGAAGGGAATTGTCAGAGAGTCTTTTTGGTGTGATTTTGAGTTTTTTTCTGCACATTTGACTTTTGAGGGTTTTTTTTAGTTTCCAACTTTAGCTTGTATCACTTCCATTCACGATTCTGATATTTGAAGAATTTTTTTGGTGTGATTTTGAGTTTTTTTCTGCACATTTGACTTTTGAGGGTTTTTTTGAGTTTCCAGCTTTAGCTTGTATCACCTCCATTCACGATTCTGATATTTGAAGGATTTTTTTTGTGTGATTTTGCAGTTTTTTCTGCACATTTGACTTTTGAGTTTTTTTTAGTTTCCAGCTTTAGCTTGTATCACCTCCATTCACGATTCTGATATTTGAAGGATTTTTTTGGTGTGATTTTGAGTTTTTTTCTGCACATTCGACTTTTGAGGTTTTTTTTAGTTTCCAGCTTTAGCTTGTATCACCTCCATTCACGATTCTGATATTTGAAGGATTTTTTTGGTGTGATTTTGAGTTTTTTTCTACACCTTTGACTTTTGAGTTTTTTTGAGTGTCCAGCTTTAGCTTGTATCACCTCCATTCACGATTCTGATATTTGAAGGATTTTTTTACATGTGATTCTATATGGATGTTATGAAGTTTTCATCTGGTAACTATCTCTGTGTCCATATGATGACTTGAATATTGTTGAAATATGCTGTGAATTTTCTCCAGAAACATTTGTAAGAGTTCATTTGCTTCAAAATTAACATTACAGCATAGTGTGATAAAACTCTGGTCATAGGACATCCTACGTGGGGAGTTGTGCAGCAAACTGTTTGTTTACATTACATTAACATTTCCGCCTGTTAGTACGGTTGGGAATATATGGATCAGGGAGGAAGCTTCAAAGGCAAGCGGTTGGAGAAACGAAATTCTTGGAATGGAACAAAAATCGGCAGTTTAGGACTTCTGCGGTGAAAGGGTGCGATTTTATAGCTTGTCGGGTTGGTCAGGGGTATTTACGTCTAAGAGTAGAAGTACGGAAAGTTCGTGGGAGCACATTACGTGGAAGTACTTGTAAAACAAGCACAGAAATGCAACCTTGCGGCGATGGGACAGGGGATAGATTTTGGTAGACAGTGCGGGCCCTATTAGGTTAGAGACTGTTCAAGATGGAGAGACTAATAGTTAGTAGTTAGTTACTGTTGTACAGTATGAAATATTATCGAAGTACAAATGTTTGTTATGGCATTGTATTATGTATATTTAATTTTAGTTATGTTTAAATATATTATATATATTGCATAAGTATAAAATAATATTTATATTTAAAGTATATTATTTGATTCGTATCTAAAATATACTATGTTAATCATATTCTAAGTATACCTTCTTATCTATATTGAACGTATATTATTTGAAACATATTTCAATTGCTTTCTACAGGGTGGGCCAAAATAAGGGTCCTATCTTTAAATTTGAATAACTTGAATTTGAATAACTTCCACAAAATAAAAGTTAAACTCACCAAACTTTATGTGTGTGTAGACTGACCCTTCCGAGATTTTTTGAAATAAACAAAACAAATTTTAGTCGAAAAACACTTCTTAAAACTTACAAAAACTAAAGTATTGTTTTTTACACTGTTTTGAGTTTTTTAAGCAAAAATAATGTTTTCTAAATGAGGGTACGTTCCTTAGGGCTAATACGGCTCATGCTTGCTTCGGAAGGGGTCCTTTACTTATTCTAAAAAAAAAAATTTTTTAAATCAATAAATAAAAAAGTTATGAATTTTTAAAAATAGGACCCTTATTTTTGCCCACCCTGTATATATATACATATTTAAGGTAAACTATCGTACGTGTAAAGTCGTATATTGTATGCATATTTAATATTTAATATTTTAGATAAAATATGTTTGATCTTTATTAAAAGTATGATATATATACAATACAATGATTTATGCATAGTTAAAGTATAATATTTATTTATTACTTGATATAGTTTATGCATATTTTAAATATATTTTCTATTGATATAATAATTTATACTAACGGAACTCGTAAAAATTCTACAGTTGTATCTGTCATCAGTTTATTATTGTTCATATGAAGTGATATCAATGCATTATTTTTTATTGTCATGTTGTATTTATTGCTGTCGTGCTAAAATATTTCCATTCTATGAACGTCCGACGCGAACGTAAATTCCACAACGTTATTGTACCACTGTTGTTCAAACTGAAACATTATCTTAGTACTCTACTTAATGTAATTTCAGAATATATCCAGTTATGGGGGTGTATCTATAAAACCCTTGTCAACATCATATATTATGCTGGAAACATCATTGCCAATCAATGTTACAGTTCATTAAATTTTGGTCAGTACCAGTTTATGCATCACTGCAGTCACTGTGGATGTGTTCCGTTACTTTACTGGGATTTCCACAATGGCAGTTGCGTGTTGTTGCTGGCTCCACATGTATGGTTCGCTTGCTGCCTTTTCTACCTTCGCTCTTGAGAGATGCGTTCAAGCAATGGATGTAAGACTGCCGGAAACCTCATGGTATTTATATGGTCGCTATCTTCCAAACCAATTTCTGGAAGCCCTCATAGTCTGCAATTTTAGCATCAAGATTGTAAGCGAAACAATTCCAGTTTACTTTCCGAAAGTTACATCTGGGCTGTGTCTTGGTAATCACGGGTTGTACTACTGTCTGCACTTTCAGTGTCATCAGGTTATGTTGAGACTGGTTGCAGCCTCTGCTACTCATGAAGTAAGCCGTATATTTGAGGCGCCCTCTCCGACTCACTTGCCATCAGTATTGTTCTGCCTGTATCCCGATGCGTATTATGGCTCTTGAAGTAGCTAATTGTAATCATGGGTTATGGGTGTTAGTTGTCCACTTGGAATAAGTTAAAATGGGTTGGTGGTGATTTGTAAACCGGCATAATTGTCAAGTGTGTGTTCTCGAGTTTTAGTATTTCTATTCCATGATTAGACAAGACCTCGCAACTAATCATAATAGACTTATCTCTAGCATAGATGGCGCTCTCGGCGGCGCGACTACCATGGTGGATGATGAGATGCATTTTAGGAATCGTGTTCTTGTGTGTCCCTTGAAAACATAAAATGTCTGTGTTGAATTTAGACAGAAGTTCTGTCTTCGCTGGTGAGATACCTTCAGTGTTGAAACTTGTAACCTTGAAGCCATTTTGTACTGGTGGCAAAACCATTGTAGGAGTTTATGACATATTTCAATTATATGGACTACGGTGTAACGCATACCCCATGATATTATTTCTGCAACTTTTGACAGAACAAAAGAAAAAGAATGTGTATTAAAAGTTTATTTTCACCTTCGGCAAAATCGTGACATCAGGTCAAATTTTAAAAAAATACTTAGTGTTCATTGGATCTTCGGCGATCGTTCGATCCGATCTTTTAAAAGTTTAAACGGGTGAAATTAGCTTAGTGTATTGTTTATATAAATGTGTCTATCCATGTATAATTAAAGTTTATCCATATTGAAAATAAAATATTTTATATATTTTTAAAATATAATATGTCATGCATATATAAAGTATAATAATTTATGCATATTTACAAGATAATATTTATGTAAAATTAAATATATTTTATACATATTGTAAGTAAAAAATGTGGATTTATATTTGTTGTCTATATTCTTGTACAATTTGCATGTATATTAAAATCTTCGATTTTCATTGCAACTAAATCAATTAAATTTGAGTTGTTTCTAAATTACCGTGTTCAGAAATGTGGAATTTCTTTAAATTCATTGGAACCAGCAGAATTTCGAATTTCTAAAGCTTTTCATTAACACTTTTTATTACGGCCATTGTTTGCTTAATGAAAGTCAACAAATGAAAAGGGTAATTACTGTGAATTACAAATGAGTGAAAAAATAAGGTTGCCCTTAACTAATATCAAAAGGCCCTTTAGTTCAAGAGAAGCCGGAAAAATGGGATATAAAAAAGCGTCTATTCTAGGGGCACAGTGATACAGCTATTTCTTCTTCCCCCTTTTTCTTTTTCTCTTCTTCTTATTCTTTTTCCTCTTTTTTCATTTCTTATAATTCTTACTTTACTTTTAGTTCTTGTTCTTCGCTTACTTCTTCTTTTCCTTCTCCATTTTCAATTTATTTCTTCTTTGTTTCCTTTTTCTTATAATTCTTTCTGTTCTTATTATATTTTGTTTTCTACTTCTTCCTTTCCTTTCTTCTAATTTTTCATCTCCTCATTTGTCTTTGTTTACTCCTTTCTTTTTTTCTTCTTCTTTAATATCATCACCTTTATTATATTCTCTTTCCCCATCATTTAACACCATCATTAAGACCATTTTCCTCTTCTTATTCCTCCTCCTAATGATCATCATCTGCTTCTTCATTATCCAGATGTTCATCGTCTTTGTTTCCATCACCATCATTATTATTATTATTATTATTATTATTATTATTATTATTATTATTATTATTATTATTATTATTATTATTATTATTATTATTATTATTATTATTATTATTATTATTATTATTATTATTATTATTATTATTATCATAATAATATTATTATTATTAGTAGTATTATTATTATTATTATTATTATTATTATTATTATTATTCCATAGTAGTCTTAATTTTTTGATGTTTTTAGATGGATTTTTCTTTTTTGAACATCAAGTCAATTCCCTGGACGTTAGACATTCAAGCTGTACCTTAACACTTTCGCCGTTCCTAACAGGCAAGCTTTTTGCAGAATTAGAAGAGGAATTGTCTCGTCATTCTGTTTAAGCCATTTATGGTGGCTTTCTGTTATGGTTTCAAGCGGTCTAATTACAACGGCAATCACCTTTACTTCGTTACATTTGAATAGTCTAACTAATTCCCATTTCAGATCTTGATATCCATTTTTTTCGTGCTCCTTCTCCTGCACTCTGGTATCGATGTCGCAGGCTATATAAATGATTAAGCAAGTTTTTGTTTAGAAATGTTAAGTCGGGTTTGGAATGTTCAAAAAACCTTAGCACTTTGTATACGCATATCTCCAAAAGGTTTGACATTGTCGTTCTCCTGTAACAATTCTGGCTTATGTTAATACCACTTCTCATTGTGGTCCAATTCATTAAGTTTAAATATATTCTAGTGTGGTACCTGAGCGACTTTGTCGTGTCTTCATTTTTATACAGATGTTCTGCTAGAATTGGACATTCAGATACAATATGCGCTAAGGTTACTCCCCATTTCATTACACAATCGGCATATCAGTTATTCTGCAGTTTTCTAAATGTAATGTTTAGTAGACTTAGTGCGAGTAGCTTGTTCCTGGGCTGCCATTAAGGTTCTCTCAGTAGATCCTTTGACCTACCCTGACCAACCAATTCCAGCTCTCATTATCTCTAAATGCAGTATTTATAAAGAAAACACTGTATAGTTTCTTTACAAATAATTTTCACCTTTTCCCTTGTAAAATTTTATTTTTTTCACCACAATTCTTTCTATATCCTCTCTTTTTCACTTCACGAAGAAGAATCTACTTACTTTTAGAAATATATTTATATAAACAAACTTCTTCTATATTCACAACATCTTCAACACTAAGTAAACCTCGAGCACTTTCCTTTCTAGGTAGATACAATCGATCTGCATCTTCTCTTCTTTGCAAAAGCTCAATAAATTGTAAACATTGCCAGTGTTTTGGTATCTAAACATTTTAGTTCATCTACATTCCAGTCAAGTATACCGGCAGTATATCGAATGATAGCTACTATTCTGGCATTGATAGCATAGATTGTATTTCGACTATGGAGGTGTGATTCAAGAATAATTCTTACTCTTCTGTTGTACTCAGCTGTGACCTGTTTTATTATTTCCTTGTTTGCAATCTTATCTGCCTCCAGTATACCCAAGTATTTGTCGCGCCTTTCACTCTCTACATTCTTTATCAAATCTGTTGTTGGGAGTTCAAGGCCATCTGAATGGAAGGTTTACCTCTTTTTATAACAATAATGGCACATTTTGTGATGCCAAATTCTATTCGTATGTTGTCACTGAATAATTTTATCGTATTCATAAGGGTATCAAGTTGGTTTTCATTCTTTCCAAAAACTTTAAGTTCATCTATGAATAGTAAGTAGTTGACTGTATGACCTCCTTTCCCAAGTGTATATCCAATACGTAAGAGAAGTGTCATTATGATCAACCTAATGACAAAAAGCAAAGGTGGAAGACTAACGCACTGGAAAATCCCTCCCCTGATTTTCACTTTACCTAATGCTACATCTCCTGAAGTTAAATTGGTTTCCCAATTATTTATGCCATTCTTTAAAGCTGTTTGAATGTTGGGGGCTATTCCGAAGATCTCCAACCATTTGTGTATCCATGAATTAGGCACCATGTCAAATGTTTTCTTAAAATCCACCCATCTAATGGCAAATTTAATAGTCCTTCGTTTACAGTTTCACATGATCATTTTATCGATCAGAAGCTGATCTTTGGTGCCTGTGATCTTTGTCGGCAACTTTTCCGTTCCTCAGGCAGGAAATTGTTTTGGTTCAAATGATTATACATTGAGAAAATATGCTAGTAAAAAGTTTCCACATAACTGAGAGGCAAGTGATTGGTTTAAAGTTTGTCACTACACCCGCTTTTGTCTTATCTTTTATGATGAATACTGTAGTTCCCTTTGCCAGCCATTCAGGGAAGCTACCTGTTGTCAAACAGTCATTTATCATTTCTGCAAGAAGTGGGTGAAAAGCCGGGTGGTTTTTAAACCAGTATCCCTGGACTCCGTCAGGTACAGGTGCTTTCAAATTTGAAAGTTGTTTAACCCTCTCCTTCAGCATCTCAACGGTAACTTATATTCGTTTATCGTTCTACTCTATCGTTGATCCATTCTGTATCATCTTGATGCTTTACTCCCTTTTCCCAAATGCATTTCCAGAATGCATTAGATTAGTCGGCATCAGGTATAACGTCATTCCCTCTTTCAATTTCTTCTAGTTGTCTAAAAAGGAGTGCCTGGTTGTTCTCAAACAGCCCGTTTTGTCAATACTGCTCTATTCTGTCGCTGTAACGTGCTACGACACGCTGTTTCAGTTCTTCAATTACACACGGGAAAGCTTTTCGGTGTATGTAAAACTTACGGATCAGTCTTTCACAAGCGCTCTGACTTTTGAATTTGCAAATTTCAATAGCTTGCACTTTACTTAAACTCTTACTAAGTAGTTTTACCTGACTATTATAACGTTTCCTCCACTAGGGCTCTTTCTTTCCTTTTTTCCGTTTTTCTATTCCGAGTAGATTTGACACAGTATTGGCAGCAGCTTTAATAACTTTATTATACTGATCAAATTATTAACTAATCAAAATGGCAAGATTTCATTCATTTTGATGGTGACAGTTTTAAGTTTTTTCCTATTGACAAAACTCAGGTTTGGCGGCTGTTCTAAATTGTCAGCTTCTCGTCTAACAACATGGAAATATCAATATCTTTTTCTGTCATCCCATGTTCTATCGTATGTTTTACAATTGCATCTGTGGTAACAGCCTGATTACCATTAGTTACAATATTTTCACTCTCAGAGTTTGTTGTTGTGTCTACCCTAGACTTTTGTCCAACTACATCAAGTTTATTTATCTCAACTAGATCGTCCAAGTCTTCTCTCTCAATTTCCCTTTTTAGTTATTGAATTGCAATAGCAGATAACCAGTTATTAGTTTTAATCACCCGGGCTTATCCTGCAAGTTTGTGGTTCTGATAATTCAAGCAGACCTAGCTAATTCGAGCTTCGGTTGTCTACATCGTCTCTCAGGATCACTCTTCAAGTAACATTTAATCACAATTCTATTTAAGGCCTTAGTCAAATTAGTTCTCGTTTTAGTGTTAGTGTTTTGAAAGTTTCGCTGGATGACGTCCTGGAAAGCCTCGTTCGTTTCCGCGCCGAACATGGGACCTGTACTTGACATTCTGAACCCACATACATCGTTTTCGGTTTGATAATTTTAACATTCATCTTGAAATAATAAAGGAATGCTTTGTGTAAGGTTTTCTTTCCTTAGTATTTTTATTGAGATACCATCTCTAGGAAAGTTGCTCGCTGGTAAGAACCATTGGTCTTCTCTACGATTTGGGTGGCAATAAGCCTCCTCAAGGTCCCAGCATTCTCTGCACTTTTCCAGTGGAGGTCTGGTTTGTGCTGCCCCTCCTCTGTCTTCTCATCCTCCTTGACCCTATGCAAATATTTTGTGTGGTGTTAGTCTAGGCTGGAACCATTTTGGGGGGAGTGGGGAGTGGGGGGGGGCGGTGAGCTGATGGTGCTGCTTGCTATTTCTGTTCATTGGTTCATTTTTGTGTCGTGTCAGTTGAGGCCGGTGTAATTTATTAGGGGGGAGGCTTATGAAGTGATGTTTCTTGTTTTTCTGTTCCTTTGTTTGTGATGTGTTCTTTCTGTGATTTTGTTTTCTTACAGTAGTAGATTCCATGTGACCCTTCGTAGCTTATGCGGGTTGGTTTCCGTATCCACTGATTTTTCTAAAGATTGTAGCTGCTTTGATAGTTCCAATAATTCCTTTGATTCCAATTACTCCCAGTCTATTCTCCAGTTTTGGGGGGATTGTTCGTACTGCTCCTACGATTATTGGTATTATACTGACTTTCTTTATGCTCCATATTCCTTTCAGTTATCTGGCTAGTTCCGTGTATTTGCTTCGTTTTTCCGTTTCGTTGATCTACTCTGTGATCGGCTGGAACGGCGAAGTTAACTGTTTTGCAAGATTTTTCCTTCTTGTTGATTATTATGACATCCGGTCTCCTTGCTTGTATGAGTTTGTCTGTTTGTATATCCATATCCCAGATGATTTTGTGTTTTTCGTTTTCCAGTATTGTTTCAGGTTAATGTTTATACCATTTGTCTGTGTATTCTAAATTCAATTGTTTGCACAGTTCCAAGTGTACTGCTTTCCCCACACAGTCATGTCTGTTCTTGTATTCTCTCTGGGCTAGTTTGCTACATTCACTTATTATATGATTTACTGCTCCGTCTCTTTGTCCACACAGTTTGCATTTACTGTTTTCCTGGGTTTTATCTACTTTAGCTCTAATGTAGTGTTTCCTAATTGCATTGTTCTGTGCAGTCATCAGTAAAGATTCCGTTTCTCTGTTGAAGTGTCGTTTTCTTAGCCATGCCGAGCTATTTTCGTTGATTTCTTATCTTGTCAGTCTTCTGAAGCGTCCATGTAGTTGTTTTTCTTCACACTTTTCTTTTCTTGCCGTTTTGTTTCTGGTTTCGGTGCTTCCCGAGTTGTTCGTTGGAACGGTATCTCTTGCTGCAGTGATAAGGATTTCCGTGTGTTGAGTTATGTATTTTTCCAGCTCTTTTCTTGAGTCTTGCACACAGTCTTCTATACTTACCAGTCCTTTCCCCCTTCGTTTCTTTTCATGTAGAGTCTGTCCGTATCGTCTTTAGGATGTAGTGCGTTGTGCATGGTCATTAATTTTCTAGTCCTCTAGTCAAGGTGCTTGAGTTCTTCTTTGGTCTAGCCTGTGAATGGTCCAGAGTATCTTATTAGTGATACTGCCAAGGTGTTTATTCCTTGTACTAGATTTCAGCTATATAATTTCGTTTCTAAGAGCTTTCTTGTTCTTCTCATGTATTCTTTTCTAATCTTTCAATTTTGTAGATTTGATGGTGTCTGCTTCCAAAACTCACAAATATGTAGAGCTATCCTGTTCGCTTAGATCCTTCATCTCCTCTGTATTAGGCAGTTCCATGCCCTCTATTGTCTCCAGTTTTCCCCATTTCATTTCTAACAATGAACACTTTTTCATTCCGAATTCCATTGTAATGTACTGGCTAACTATTATAGTCGTAGTTTTCAGCTTCTCCAGATAATTTTTGCTTTTTGCAAATATCTTCAGGTCGTCTATGTACATGAGGGGGGTTATTCTTTTTTTCTGTGTCTGTAAGCTTGTATCCAGCATCACATTTGCAGGGTATGAGGTTGAGTTGCATCTTGGCTATGATAAATACTAGTAGTGATAGGGGGTCTCCTTGGAACATGCCTATCTGTATTTAAAAAAAATCTCAGTCAGGTATTGTCCTCCAGCTGTCAGTTCTAGTCTCCATGTCTCCATTTCTTTCTTAATGAGATTAATAATCCCGTCGGGTATCTTGTACATTTTTAAGCATTACATTATCCATGCGTGAGCGATTCTGCTGTAGGCTTTCTTGTAGTCATTCCATGACATTGATATGTTTTTCTCGGCTTTTTACATACTTCGGGATCTTTTGACTTATGTATAAAAGACTATACGCCCCTCTTTTTCTTTTTTAGTATTCTCTTTGTTCCTTGGAGAACAGTCCTCAACAGTTCAGGGAGTAGTAGATGTGTTCTCTCAGTTGTGCCATGAGGATTTTCCACATTGTTGGTAAACAGGTTATTGTTCTGTAGTTACTTGGGATCGTTTCCTATTTGGCGTTCTTTTGCATTAGTGTTGCCCGTCTTCTGGGCATCCACTCTGGTACGTCTGTTTTGTGGATACATCCACTCAGTTTCTGCGCTAGCCTTTCATGTAGGGTCGTGAAATTTTTCAAATTAGTATGCTGTATTCCATCATGTCCTGGTGCTTTCAAGTTTGCCATTTTCTTTAGGGTTGTCTTAATAGTTTTTTCATTTATTTCTGTTTATGTTCTTTCTTCAATTTCCTGTAGTTCATCTTTCATGTTATTCAGCCATTTGGCATTTTTGTTTTTTAAGTTTTTTCCCATAGCTTGCTCCAGACGTGTTTTTCCCTCTCAGCCCCCGTTGTTTTGTTGTTTTTCTCTGTTTACGTTTTTATAAATTGCCTTTCATTGTGTTCAAAGGTCTTGTTCTGTTTATGCTGTTACGATTTGGATCTGTATCGTCTCTATCTTCCTTATTATTATTATTATTATTATTATTATTATTATTATTATTATTATTATTATTATTATTATTATTATTATTATTATTATTATTATTATTATTATTATTATCATGATTATTAATAATCTTATTATTATATTATTATTAATATTATTATTATATTATTTATATTATTATTATTATATTATTATTATTATTATTATTATTATTATTGATAATAATAATAATAATAATAATAATAATAATAATAATAATAATAATAATAATAATAATAATAATAATAATGATATTATTATCATTATTTACTTACTTGGAATTTTAATACAAGACGTTATCAATAATTTATCACTGAATAATCAGTGATTACGTCTGAAATATGAGTGCAAGCAAGTCTTCATGATTTTCAGCAGTACCACTTCTTTCTATAACTGATGCAAATCATGTTACCTTATAGCAACAGCCGTTTTCCATTGATTTCTCGCTGGAACCGACAGTTAGTATTTTTTTGGAATATGAATGTCAATAAGCCTCTTTATGGTTCCTGTTCTATTTGCACCCTTCCAGTAAAGGTGTGTTTGTTGCTCTTCATCACGAAGTTTCAGGGAAAATGGAAATACTGAGTTATTTCCATTTTCCCTGAAACTTCGTGATCATATTGTGTGATACTAACCGAAACTGAAGGCGAGGCTGGAGCCACCAATACATGTCGGTGTTTAGGGAGCGATCAGTTTATGTGATTTCTGGAATAATAATAATAATAATAATAATAATAATAATAATAATAATAATAATAATAATAATAATAATAATAATAATAATAATAAGTCACATAATAAGTGAATGTCCAAAACGGGCCCAAAAAGAATACAAAAAATAAGCATGACTGCGTAGAGAAAGCAGTATACTGGGAGCTATGCAAACAAATGCATTTCTAACACTCTGAGATGAACATAAACCAGATGCAGTACTCGAAAACGACAAAACACAAAATCTTTATGATGTGGAAATTCAAACAGATAAACTAATACAAGCCAGAAGACCGGATGTCATAATAGTCAACAAGAAAGAAAACTCCTGCCAAATCGTAGATTTTTCTGTCCCAGCCGACCACAGGGTGAAGACCAAGGACACAGAAAAACGAAGCAAATACACTGAACTCACCAGAGAATTGAAAAAGATATGGAGTATGAAGAAAGTAAATATAATACCAATAATCGTAAGAGCACTAAGAACAGTTCCGAAGAACCTGAAAAAAGACTGGGAGAAATTGGAATCAAAGGGAAACTGAGACCATACAACGGACGGCAATGATAAAAACAGCTGACATCTTATAGAAAATTCTTAAATTCTGAACCTTTCCACATAAGCTACGAAGACTAACCAATCACAGGCATGATGCAATAGGAAGAAAACAAAACAACATAAAGAGCACTCAAGAACCAAAGGAACAGAAACTGCATGAAATTTTATAAACTACCCCACCCCCACCACCACCACCACCACCACAAAAAGTGATGGTACCAGCACCGGCTGATACCACACAAAACAGTTGTGAAGGGTCAATAAGGATGGAAAGACCGAGGAGGGATAGCACTACCCAGACCTCCGTTGGACTAGGACATTGGAGAGGCGTGTTGCCATTCAAATCCTAGAGAAGGTCAATAGTCGTTGCCAACGAGAAATCGATGGTAAGCGTCCGTTGTAATAACGCAAATTCATTTGCAGTAGTTATCAAAAGAGGTAGAGAGCACTAAAAATCTCGGGAGACTTCTTGTCACTCAGACTTTAGGGAACACCACTGGTGATTATCAGTGAGCAATCACTGATGACGACCAGTGTGAAAACTCCTGGTGAATGAAAATTATAATAATACTAAAAACAATTAAACTGTTCTTTAGTTTATTTATGTATTTATGCTTGGAAAGTTTAAGAGAAAAAATATGTCAATCGAAAAAATCTCCAAATAACTAACGAAAAAAAAAAAAAAGAATAAAGCAACGACTGTTTTATTGCGTCCAATCACAATGGCGGTGCCTTCACTTAAATTCTGTCGAAGGTCATCCTTTTTTATATTGGCTTGAATAATGCAAAATATGACGCTGCTGCTTGTTTCTGAAGAAGCTAACATCCAAAACAAAAGCGAAAAGTCACTGCTGTTTCTATTTTATGAGCTGCTTCAACGGATTTATTTTCTTATGAGGAACCCTGGTCCAGAAATATTTCCTGATAAGTATTACGTACGAAATATATATTCAATGAATGAATTGACCAACGATGGGATTTGTATATCTTTTGTTATTTTTTATCTACGAGGTTTCTTCATATGTGTATGTTGTACCCGACTCCTTCGGCTTTCGTGACGTCACCAGTTCGACCGTTCCTGGGTTCAGTGAGTCACCCGATACTGCTCGGGAAAAGTCAGAGCCCTGATATAGGTCGTAGATGTCGAAACGCCTAGTTCAATGATCACTCACTCCAACGTTGTGTATGTTTAGATCAGTGAGCGATCAGCCAGGTTGGATCCGCAACTTAGTATCGCTATGAGGTAAAGGGTCATTCCATGCAGAACGGTAGAATAAAAAGAATTAAGTCTGTAACGACGTGTTCTGTTGTGTGTTTTTCTGGAGTTGGGACAGGGGTATTTAATCGCCTTCCCCCCAACTCACTAGACTCGGCAGTCGGTTTGAGTTCGATGTCTCTTTCCACGGGGGGTTTCATTCTTCCTTGTGGTCTCTCATAAACCGGTGAGCAAAACCGAAGCCCGTTTTCTTCCAATTCAGATTCACTACCCTTCACTAAACTTGTCATTCTTGGGGCCACCCTTCGTTTTACTTCTTGCGTGGTGGCCTCTAGCCGTTTCCCTGGTTCCTTACCTCAACATCAGGTGGTATGCTAAGGTTCGGCGTCCTAATCCCTAACCTCCGATCTCTTGCTACTGATCCCCACCGACTCTTTTGTCCGAAATGAGCACACTTAGTGCAGTTCGGTCCAAACGAGCGACGTGGGCGTCCATAATTTGTGGGACACTCTGCCGCCCGATTCCCCTCATCACTACAGGTACAGCAGAACGATACTCTTCTAGCCGAGGTAGGCC
>OY744527.1:129474930-129549930 GCA_963556195.1 Sepiola atlantica
ACGTTTTGCATTTTCTTCAAGACTAGCATTCGTATTTTAAATATATACGCTGAAATTTGCATATACAAACGAAATTGCATAAATAGACCTTAGGTCTAGTAAATACAATGTATACTATTGTAAATTAATACACCCATTTAAGTGCTCTTAACAGACTGAGAAAGTAAATAGATAAATATTTTAAAAGTACATTGATTTATATGTAGTTTATATAACATACATTAGATTTGAAAAATATGCCCACGCAACACTGTAACACTAGGAACCGCAACAGAAATCGGAACATTATCTGGTTCTCCCCCCCCCCTTTTTCTCTAAACTTCAAAACTAAGGTAGGCCAAACCTCCCTCAAATTATTAGATAGACACTTCCCACCACAGCACAAATTCCACAATTTTTTTAACAGGAACTCTATAAAAACGAGTTACTCATGCTTCCCATCTATGAAGAAAATTATAACAGCCGAACCTAAACGAATAGAGGATACAGCCTGCTCCTGTACAATCAGAGATCAATGCCCCTTGGATGGGAACTGCAAAGTAACATCATAGTATACGAGGCGAGCATTTCCAGACAACCAACGGACAAGAAGGAGATATACATTGGGATGACAAAGGGCATGTTTAAGCAAAGACTATATGCCCACAGGCATACCTTCAAATATAGAGATAAAGTAAATGCAGCTTTAGGGGCTCGTACATGGGAACTAAAGGATGAGGGAACACCTTTTACCATAAGTTGGAAATTAATTGAAAGGCGAAAACCATATTCCCCAATATCAGGCCGCTGTGCACTTTGCGATGCTGAAAAATATAACATCTGCGAACCATCAATGACCCTAACATTATATGCCTAAATAAAAAAGGGGAGATATATAAGGACTGTATTCACAGGAGAAAGGCACTTCTGATAAATTGGGCAGAACAAAATACATAGGTCATAACCGCAGAGTACCCAGAATACGGACTTTTAGGATTTTGGATTTCACGATGATGGATTCGGCTTCCGAATTTCCGATTGAACTGTATGGTATCCCGACTGTGGCCCTGAACTAGATTTCTATTATTGCATGTTTTAATTATGGATTGTTTTTTATATTTATGTATATAACTGTTTTAAATTTTAAATTCTAATTTAAAATTTCTATTGTGGAGAACCCCATATCCCCATTTTTCTCTTGCCTTTTATCTTTTATTTTTACACAATTTTATGTTATCCTTTATTTTATCTAACAGTGTATTTATTTCATCTTTATTTTTCTTCATTTTTTCTTTATTTTTCTTTATTATTTTTCTTCATTATTCTTTTTCATCTTTCTTTATTCCCCCCCTTTTTATTATTAGTACCTTAATTTTTTATGATTAGTACTCTTAGGACTTCATATATTTATAAATGGTGTGACTACAATTTATTTAATTATAAGTTTTATTTTTAATGATTTTTATTTAATATTTTTAGTATTAAAAAGTTAAAAATTATATTGAAATAATATGCTAATGTAATAATATATTACATTAGCATATTATTTCAATATAATTTTTAACTTAATATAAATTTATTTTTATTTTTAACGTTATCTCCATTTACTTTCGATAACATATATAGCGTTTCTATTAGTTAAATTTGGATCCTTTCCATAACGGGCTACGTACTTCCACGCACGTGACGATTTAAACCTGCTAGGTTCCAGTCTGTCCAACTATTAACGTTATTCCTATTTAATTTCTTGCTTTTTCGATGTACAGCGTCGCTGTTGTTTTGATCTGAAACCTTTCCATAACTGACTACGTATATTCCACGCACGTGACAATTTTAAATCTGAAAGTGTTCCACCTTTCCAACGGACAATATTTTGAAATTCCTGGCGGTTGTTCTCACTCATTAAGCTATACGACTCCGCTGATGAAGGTCCGATTTTCTCGGATCTGAAACCTTGGTTCGGATGTTGTTTTAACACTTTATTTAATATTAATAAATATCATGCTCTTATTAATTATCTAGTTAATTTTACTTTTGCATTAATAATGTAGAACTCTGCTGGGAAACTCTCCCAATTAATAAATACGGTATATATATATATATATATATATATATATATATATATATATTTATTTATTCTGGTACAGAAAAATTAGTACAACATTCGTACCGTCGGTTTCAAGCACGGAAGGTCTTACCCATCTGGCTCTCTTCAGCTTCTGTTGTCATCTGTCAGATGACAACAGAAGCTGATGAGAGCCGGATGGGTAAGACCTTCCGTGCTTGAAACCGACGGTACGAATGTTGTACTAATTTTTCTGTACCAGAATAAATAAATATTATGCTCTTAATTTTTAACTTTAATTCTTAATTAATCGAGCACTCTGCTGGGATTTTTCCTACCATTTTACAAAGAAGTTATATATATATATATATATATATATATATATATATATATATATATATATATATATATATATATATATGTGTGTGTGTGTGTGTGTGTGTGTGTATGTGTGTGTGTGTGCGCGCGCGCTGTATGTATAAAGAGACGAAGTGGGAATAGAGAACGAGTAGGACATATAAAGCATCGGAGGTCCCACACAAATGGACAACACAGAGTGCTTATGATCATTGCGTTTGAAAGATAATTATCAACACGAAAAATGAACTGACAATACGAGATCGAATTGCAACTAAAATCCGGCAACACAATCGTTCCTTGGAAATGAAATGAAACCGGATCTCCGTGTCTTGTGCCATTGCTTCCTATCAGGAGAAGAATCTCTTCTCTCTTGTATTTCGTGATGGTCAACAGGAGATATACTGGGTCAAAGAATGTTCAATAACAATCGCCAGACAGTAAAACGAAACTTGTTAACAGTTGACTTTTAGAACTAAGCTGTGCGTCAAGTGCACAATTAATCACATGGATACGGTCACCGTTGATGAAATCAGTCGCCATTCCCTGACGACGGCGCCTCAGGCAGTTAGCTATAGACTAACCCTTTCTTAAAGCGAAAAAGAAAAGGCCTCGAACGAACTTACATGAGTAAAGTTTCCTTCTAAGAACTACCCGTCTAGTGAACACAATATCACGGAACTGCTTACCAGCTAACTACAGCATAGTCGTTTTCTAAGTCCAATGTTGACAAAATCTTAACTAATCAAATTCTTCCCAGTTTAAACATTCGTTACCAATCATTACGGTGTTGTCTCCTCACCCTCCACTAGAGAAACTCATTAAGACTCGTCCTTAAGTGGCATTTGGGCCTTGGTAAGCGGTGACATATAAGTACATAAAAATTCGGCTATGTCTAGTTCATCAGATTCTATAGTATCTGCTGTGACCATTTGTTCAATATTACAGTTTCGAACAATATGGACCACCATTTACATTTAGCGATGGAGAAAATAACAACTTTTTACTTTTTTTACATTTTTAATCTGACTCTTTATATTTCTTGGTTACGTTTAATTATAACAGTATCGTAAAACTTTCGATTCAACAGTTTAATTTTTTTCTAATTTCGAAGAGTGCCGAAGTAATTCAATATATATTTCACATTCTAAATACAGAAATGCGAAACTATATTTATATCAAAACACTTTACACTTATTTAATTCAATTATACGGTAAAATATTTTCAAATAGTCTACCCAACAGAACACTGCTAAAACACACTGATCTAGATGTTTCACTTGCATAATAATTTTATAAAGAGGCTATAATAAATTAATATACTTCACGATTCATTTATAATTTGGATCTCCAATTTTCTTATATATGAGCAATAGTTTTGTTCATATTAATATTATCATTATTATTATTAGTAGTAGTTTAACATTCAAAAGGATTATTTTTAAATTCGAATAATAAATCCCGACCCCGTTTACGCATGCGTATGTATTAATTTGGAATAATTTATTAAAAATTATAAACTCCACATTAGATGCAACAAAGTTTTTATTTTAATAATTAAATATATACTTCATATTTCAAACTAAATTTGTTGTTGTTGTCGCCGACGACGTCGATGATTAATATGATTATGATAACATAACAACGATTACATTTGCTATAATGAAGAAAATAAGCCCCCACCTCTTCTCATCTTTTTAAATTACAAAAACAAAATAATTTAGTTCTTTCTATTTCTTTTTTCCTTGTGTTGATTACGTAAAAGTAAACGAAAAAAAAAAGTTGGCATAGTTAAAAGAAGAATAAAAGAAGCAAACATTAAGGTATAAAGAATCCCGGCCACGTTAGGTAGAAACTACTGGTCTATCTATCTTTCTATCTATATACGTATATTTGAATATAATACAACAGAATGATACATGAATATATGTTCACGCATATATACATTTTGCAAACATCATTCTACAAGGGAACACGTGTACACACGATTTAAAATAAAACTAATCAATAATTCGAAGTGGGTTACGTAGAAGACAGATTTTACCAATAATATTCAGATAATCAAATGTATGTGAAGATTCCCTGATCTTTCAGAGAAAGAGAGAGAAACGAAAGAGAGAAAGAGAGAGAGGAGAATACATCCATGCGTGCTACGCTATTCATTTGTTCAAGATGGCCCGTTCATCTGTGTTCAAGGAAATTAATTTATTCGCATATGAGAAGTGATGCGTGACTCCATTGGTGTATATATATATATATATATATATATATATATATATATATATATATATATATATATATATATATATATATATATATATATATATATTAGTCAGGTTCATTTTATATTCCAATAACTAACTTTAGGTATGAATTTCTTTCAAATACTTTGAATCACCAAAATACTTAATTAATTAGCACCTTTTAATAGAAAATAATAAATATATAATAGCTTATTTCGGAAGTTTGATCATGTCTGAGTTACTATAAACTGTTTTCGATTGAAAGGGACTAACTCTCCTCTTAGTTTCGCATTAAATAGAAACGTATTACTTAAGTGCAGTAATATGAGCAATTAATCTTATATTAGTGTTAATTTAAACGATTTATAAATAATATTAAACATCTGGCACTAAAACACCGGAGTATAACAATCTTAGTAATGCTTGAATAGATAGCTGAATATATATAGCTAGCTCCAAACTGTTAAAATTAAAAGAGATCAGCTCTGCACTTAGTTTCGTATTCAAATGACCTAAATTAGCATTTGCCAGCAAAATGATGTAACTTTAGGCAAGGAAAAATACCCTTAAGAGAATTCGAATTTTTACAAATAAATGATAAAATTTATAAACTATTTTAAGGAATATAACTGGTTAAAAATTTATAAATATCCGCACAACTTTAAGGATGTTCTAGCTCTGAACTGAAAAATTCAAGATGGCGTGCTAGTGAGTTTTACCCCCACATTTGAGTTTACTCTTTTCATTTTTTATTTGTTTTCGCCAAAAAATCACCCACGGTATAGTGTGTGTTTTTTTTCAAAATATTTCAATCTAAGAACTTTTTATTCTTTGTGATTTTTCTGATGACTTTGTAACGTTGCAGAGACGATATTGACATAAAAATGTTGTTTGGCTCACGGCAAAAGAAACGGGCCGTAAAGAATACATCTCACAAAAATGTTATGTTTTTTGGAAATGTGAAACAATAAAAATTGAAATAAAACAATAAAAAAAAATTAAAAAACAGAAACCAAAAAATGGTTATTGAAATATAAAATAAACCTGACGTATATATGCTCTGTTGTTACTTATTGACAATCATCGATCTGAATCTTTTAAAAGACTGCTAACTAAAAGGAACTGATAGTACATGCTAATGCATATATTGTAATAATTAATATATATATATATATATATATATATATATATATATGAAATATAATTTTGTTTAAGAAATCGATAAGATGCCAAGATTTCTTTTTATATAATGAATTAAATATTTCGGACGGACATCTGTTCTTTTTCAATGAAAATAAGATTCTAACATTGTTATATATATATTATTTGAATATTTCTCAATGTCGACCGCTTGAAAACGAACTCCCAACGGCGACGCTCTCCCTGGTGTAATGTGGAGACAGTGTAGTGTCAAAATTGTGTGATGGTTGTACACATGGTAGTAGTGAAAATAATATATATATATATATATATATATATATATATATATATATATATATATATATATTGGCCTATTTTTATATAATCATTTTATATTTCAAAATAATATTTTTATAGAAGCATAAAATTATGTGTTTGTTTACCTGTTTACACAACCCCATCCCCTCTCTCTCTCTATCTCTCTTTATATATTTATATATAGAGAGATGGATACGTCATATATATATATATATATATATATATATATATATATATATATATATATATATATATATATTTAAATATGAAGGATTTTTTTTCTTCTACACACGACGGCGTCTCGGGCTCTCTTAACCTCATCAGTGTAGGAGTGGCAGTTGTGGGTGGTCGCATGGGCTCGAACGCAGTTTGTAGATTCAGGCTAGAATCACGAGACAACCGCTCAGAACAACACCGTCGCGAAACATTGACACAGATAGTAATTGAAATTAAGATACATAGACCCTGTTTTTTACAGTGTTCAACGTTCGAGCGGAACTTGCTTATCGCAGAAATGACAACAAACTTTTCAATTTCAATCAGGGCTGAATATTTTTAGTTAAAATCCCTTTTAAAGATGAACTAGTCTTTCAAGACTATTACATTTTTAAAGGGGATTTTAACTATAAATATTTAAATATTAAAGTGTTTTTCACCTAAGACGACGTTTTCAGGGCTATCTTATCCTTATCAGTGTAGGCTCGAACGCAGTTCGTAGATTCAGGCTAGAGTCATAATTATATAAGGTTAATACAACAAAAGATATAAGAGGCAACTAATATCTTTAATTAGTGAATAGTGGATTTTCGTTCGTGCTGATGTCTTATCAAGTTGAAGTGTTCGCTTTCGAATTTCTTACGCTGTCTACTGGGTTTGCGCGAGATTTATTACCTTTGAATGTAATTTTTTTCTTTTGAGTAATTTTAACGGACCCGGAAGAAAAAATGGCCGAATACATCAGATCAGTTTAATTTTATTCGAATTGGATTTTATGGTTTACATTACTCCTATTAGTTCTTAGGGACTCTGAATTTGGACATCATAATATTCAACACGAAGTGAGTTGTTTTCATATGATTTGTTTCTCTATCGTTTTTCTTAACGTTTTATTAATTTGCATACACCTTGAATACAATTTTCACTGTTATCTACTGCATCGATAGCAAACGAATTTCCCGCCTGGATACCTTTTGTCGTTTTTCTCCGCACTCTTCCAGTTGAGGTCTGGTTTGTGCTGTCCCTCCTCAGTTTTCACATCCTCCTCGACCGTCAACACATATTTTGTTTGGTGTCAGCCTAGGGCGGCACCATTTTTTAAAAATCATTTTATATTTTAATATTTTAATATTTTTTTAGTTATTTTATTTATTTATTTTATTTTATTTTCTAATTTTTAATTTTAATTTTTTAATTTTTAAAATTTTTTATTTCTTATTTTATTTGAGGGGGATGAGGGCGAAGGGAACGGGGAGAGCTTATGGTGTTTGTTGTAATTTCTGTTCCTTTGTTCTTTTTGTGTGGGATATGCTGAGGCCGGTGTAATTTATTGGGGTGGAGTTATGAAGTGATGTTTCTTGCAGTTTATGTTCCTTGCTTCGTGCTGTGGTGTTCTTTGTGTGGTTTTGCTTTCTACTGTTGTAAATTCTTTGTGACTGGTTACTCGTTGTAGCTTATGCGGGTTGGTTTCCGCATTCAAGGATGTTCCTTAAGATTATTATTAGCATTGTTGTTGTTATTATTATTATTATTATTATTATTATTATTATTATTATTATTATTATTATTATTATTATTATTATTATATTATTATTTTTTATTATTATTGTTATTATATAAAACCATTAATATTCTTTATTATTATCATATAGAAGTAAAGAGATTATTATTTTATCATCTACTTTACGTACGCGTTTGTGGCATGTACTGACACACGTATGTAAAATATATGATGACACAGAGAATTGTTCAATTGACATAGATAAAGAGGAGTGAGAGAAATGTCTTAACATCTAAGAGAGAGATGATTGACTTGTTCAGTTAATTATAAACTACGACTTATTAGAACAATGAAAATACAATTTTCTTTATAACAAAACTCAGTGCTAGAAGTAAGATCTATTTTACCATGTATCTTGTGTTATTAACGTATATAGAAAAGGCCCAGAAGGGAAACAAACGTGACTTTACTCACATTTAGTTTAATAATAGATACATACATCCTTTTTTAATTCATGAACGTTTCCTTAATGAGTACTTAATCCGCTGCCGTCGCGGAATAAGATTCTTAATATCATGTGGAAACTTATTAGGAAAGACGCTGTGCCCATGGCTGATGCTAACCTTAGTATTTACATTTTTTACGGGGACTATCTTCACGTCTCGTGAATTATGTCTTATAATATTTAAATAAGAAGATTGGAATCGTCTTCTTATTCTTATATGAGTAACTAAAAGAACGTGATCTGTTGGGATTTGCTAGCTCAACCAAGCAATTCTCTAATTAGTTTGTATATTTTGGTTTGTAGATCTCCTTGTCTATCTTTAAGACTTCTTGGATGTTTTTCTCTATTACTTTCTGTGTTCACCCTGATACTTGTGTTCCAACAAATACGCGCACAGATAAGAAAGGCACACATTGCACAGACACAATAACTAATAAGGGCACTAGAAAATTTGCCACTTAACTACAAATTAAAGTAGATAAAATACACCAAAAGGAATATATCGAATAACTTCATTAACATTAAACTAATCAAACTGATTAACCCTACAATACAGAGTTAGATCATGCAAAGGAAAATTATGCAAAACATCATTAATCACATACGAACGGCCGTATGATAATCTTTGCAAAGACACCTCCGACACTATCAGATTGTTCCGCAATAATAATAATAATAATAATAATAATAATAATAATAATAATAATAATAAAATGGTACCAGCCTAGGCTGACACCACACAAAATATGTGCATAGGGTCAACGAGGATGAGAAGACAGAGCAGAGACAACAAAAACCAGACCTCCACTGGAAGTGCAGAGAGTGTTAGGACCTTGGGGAGGCTGATTGCCACCCAAATCCTAGAGAAGACCAATGGTCCTTACCAGCGAGAAATCAATGGTAAACGGCTGTTGTGATACTGCCAGTTTATTTGCGGTGGCCATCGAAAAGAGGTGGAAAATACTGGAAATCTGTAGAGACTTGTTGTCACTCAGACTCCATGGAATACCGCTGGTTGTCGGTGAGCAATCACTGATGGCCTGTGTGAAAACTCCTAGTGAGTAAATAATAATAACAATAGATAATCTTTTATTCAATTTGGCACAATTGACTTTTGTACCTCAACATCGATAGAACTTGTAATTACTATTATAAAGTATGCGAGAAACTATGTAGAGATTTCGAAGTAGCAGGTAGATATTATCCTCGCTTGCCATAAATTCATTCTGTTTAAACTGATACTTAATGTATAAAAACAAATAATAGTGATTTTGATTCTGCAATATTGTACACCGAATAGGTATTTTATCTTACACCTTTTAAGTAGACTAGTACACTTTAGTCAAATTAGTTAATTAATAGATGGCGGTTTAATCATTATCCCTGAACTAAACTTGTCTCGAGCATATTTATTCTTCATTCTGAAACCCACGCAGTCGCAATCAAATATGCCGCATAATTATTTTCCAATAACGTCGTTATCTAATATATAAAGTAGAGACGATTTTTCCCCTGTACCTTCTTGGAGTATAGGAAAATAACCACATGCATCATAGACTACTAAACTCACCACTATATTACACTTATTCACTCGAGCGTGTTTTAGTAAATGTGTTATTACTTTTTTCTACCTAACACTAAATATTACATTTGGCTCACCATCAACGTCTCTCCGAAAAACCAACTCCATATAGATGGTAGCAAAAACTTTTCTCCCTAACAATTGTGTACTGTCACTCTACTCATCGTCACCGGGAACTAATACACGTAGTTTAATTTTGACAAAACACCGGTTCTTATTTATTATTTGCCTGGTATTAATTTAACACGCATGCCAATAATCCAGATTAAGTTAATTGGCCTATTTTCACATTCTATTTTTAACCCGGAAGCGTGGCGCGATCGGTAAGAAAGCAGGTTTTATGATCGCCAGTTTTAGCGTTCAATCCCATTCTACTCTACTATTTTTTTTCTTTTATATTACATGTAAAACATTCGCCAACACGGTAGACGGGCAGAAAAAACAATAGGCCGTTTCTTTTTTTTATTCGACGTCATGCAATAGGTAGTACTTTCTCCCGTGCAACGTCGGGCGACGGGTTCCGCTAGTAATAAATAAAATAAAAAAAGACGTTAATTTAAAAAAGACACAGCTCGACTATAAATAGTTTAAATAACAATTGAATTTCATAATATAAAATACGTAGCGCAATTACCCGTCTCCACCGGATTTCTCAAATCTTCATTTTCTTCACGTCAAATCAACTGGACAAAAATGCGTTTCTTTATTCGTATTCATTGACACTGTAGAATGAGCCACTGTGTATATTGGAAACAAAGATAGTGTGTATTATTTTTAAAGTTTCCCCGAAAGAGGATGTCCTATCAAACTAAACAGTTTAACATCTACAAAATCTAATATGAGAAATCACGTATTTTCTAAATAAATAAAAAGAAACATCATTGCTTGTGTACAATTTAAAATAGAGAATTATCTCGCTTACCACTGATTGATCCTCTTCATGGAGGCTTGATGTTACACAACGTGAAGCTCAATGTGATGTGTAGCCATTATTTAAAGGTGTTTAGTAATGGCCAGAGTGTGATAAAATATATGGAAAAAGAAAAATGAGAACTATATACAGGTGTAACACCGCTTAAACGAGGAAGGGTAGACTCGGGAATCACTCCCCAGTTTACAGGTTTTCCAAGCTTCAGTTCTGTCAATGCTAGATACAGAAGTTCAATTATGTAGATGTCTGTCTATCTATGAAGTTACGTACATAACCATATATACTAACTTACATCACCGTATACATTGTTTTCTCACATACGGCATTCTTCTCCTATTTCTCCAGCATTTTATTGATTGTTTATTTTCACCTGACTAGTGAACGAAGAATCAAAAGTGCTCGTGATACTTATGGAGCATGTATTAATCTTCTGGATTATTGGGAAAGAATTTTTAAAATGTAAAACGTATAATCAAGCAGTAGAATTCTGTTATGTTTTTAAATGTTTGCTTAAATGAAAGAATGCTGTCTAACAGGAAAGCTATTTCAAAGTTAAGCTTGACAGACGAACAAAAATGCTATTTCAAAGTAAATCTTGACACTCCATCGAAAATGCCATGTATACACACACAAACACACACACACATATATATATATATATATATATATATATATATATATATATATATATATATATATATATATATAATATACGGAACGTTTATGTCTTTGTCTTTTAAGGGGAGTGGGACTTGATCAACTCTGTTGGGAAGCGATGAAATAAAATACTGTTTTGTTTTTAAATTCCCGAAACAGTTTTTCATGGTAAACAACTGATGATCCCTTAAATAATGTTAAGACTAGTGTAAATTCTTGGAAGCAAACTAATATTGTAACTACAAAAAATAAATTGACTTATATGAGTGATTTTCTACTGAACGACTTGGGACTAAAATGTTTTTTTTTGTTTTTTTTAAAGTTTTTTTTCTCTTTATATAGTTTTAATGGTTGAGAAACTTCCGACACTATATATATATATATATATATATATATATATATATATATATATATATATATATATATATATATATATATATATCATAGCGTTTGTATTCTACTATCCACAAAGCAAAGCACACACAGACATATAAACGTATATATATACATATACATTTTATATTGGTTTGATCTTCATATCTTCATTTGCAGTAAGTATTGTATACCGTTATTAGCTACGCACGCATACAAACAAGCATATTCGCATGTATGCATATGCGTAGTTGAAATTGTAAAAAATACAATTAGAAAGATAAAGGAAACAGGAGTGGGAGCAGGAGGTGGAAAATGAGGGGGCAATCGAGAAGTTGGTTGTGACGTGATGGGCTGGTGCTTTTTTTTGAATAACTCATTCGAACGTCACAAAACCTACTCCATATGTCCCAGTCACCTTCTTTAAAAAAAAGAACTTGCAGCCTCTCACTTGAGAGAACTCTCCACCTTGAGTGACAAGCCACCTTGCACAACGTTTCTCAATTTGCCTCGAGCAATGGCCGACATTTCTCTTCTTCTTCGTTTTCATTTTCTATGCCAATTAAGATATGAAACTTTATTCTCTTTTGGAATTTTCGTATTTCTTTTCCATCAGCAACTTTTTTTCTGATTTGTTATGTTTTTGTCTTTTAATATCGTATTTTTCATTAATACATTTAAAAAAAAAATAAAATAAAATTAATATGAACAGGTGCATCCATTCAATCTACTTGTTTTGTAATGGAAATGGGATTCCAACCTTAATCTTGACAGACTAACGAACAATAATATTTCAATCTTACGCGTGAATGACCAACAACATATTATTTCAAAGTAAAACCTGACAGTCAAACGATAATGCTATTTCAAATTAAGTGTGACAACCAGCTATACTATTTAAAAGTTAAATTTGACAGACCAACGAACATACTATTTACAACTTAAGCTTGACAGAATAAAGAAAATGATATTTAAAGGTGAACTTTGACAGACAAACGAAAGTGATATTTAAAACTTAGGCGGGGCAGACCAACAAAATGCTATTTCAACTCAAGTCTGACAAACCACGAAAATGCTATTTCTATGTAAAACGTGATAGTCCAACAAGAAAGCTATTTCAAAGTTAAGCTTGACATATTAACAAAAATGCTATTTCAAAGTAAATCTTGACAAACCATCGAAAATGCTATTTCAAAACTTATGCATGAAAAACCAATGAAATTGTAATTTAAAACTTAAGATTGGTAGACACACCAAAAATGATATTTCAATCTTAAACGTGATTAATCGAACATGTAATTTCAAAGTTTAGATTGACAGACTAAAAAAAAATGCTATTTCAAACAAAAACTTGACAGATCAACGAAAGTACTACTTCAAACTGAAGTGTAAAGGACAAATGAAAATGCAATGTTAAAATTAAGCTTTGAAAACCGACGGAAATATTATTTTAAATTTCCATAACTACCATATATATATATATAGCATGTATCACAAGTTCGTTCGAAAACCAATAACGTGATCCCTGATTAGCCTGGATGATCTAGAAATCTCGACAATGAAAAAGAACAAAAAAGTAAAAAAAAAAGAATGTAAACACTGAAGAAGACATTTTTATGTCGAAATAATATATAATAAATGATAAATAATAAATGCTTCATTAATTGATAGAACTCTCGCATTGCTTATCTGGTTTTTTAATCTCATTAAAAACACACACACACAGACACACACACACATATATATATATATATATATATATATATATATATATATATATATATATACATATATATATATATATATATATATATATATATATATATATATATATACAGGATGGCCCAAAAGTAGGTTTCCCGTTATTAAACTAAATATTTAACCTATTTAAAGTTTTTCGAATAACCTAGTTAAAAAACTTCAAGTATTAAATGATAACTGTAAACCTACTTTTGGGCCACCCTATATATATATATATATATATATATATATATATATATATATATATATATATATATATATATATATATATATATATATATATATATATATATGTGCATATGTGCATACGGCACAATCACGTTGACACACTGGTTCCCGTTAGATCACCGAAGTTAAGCGGCGTTCAACCTGGCCAGTACTAAATGGGGATACCAGGTGCTGTATGTGCTCTCTGTTTATCTCTGTTTATCTCAAGCAATGCCGACTCAGGAGAGCGGTTGTTAGGGATTGCGCAACCCTTGCAATTACAAAATTCACACGTGGGAGAGAGTCCATATATATATATATATATATTAGTAAACTGGTATAAGCTAAAAGTATATAATTGATTTTAAATTTTAATGTTTTCTTTCTTTGGGTGTACGGTACGGAAGTCTCTTTAATGGTAAGATTTACAGCGACAAAAAATAATGTGTCCACGTTACTCACCCCATTACCTAGAATACACATTCCATAGTTCATAATGATAAGTTTAGTAGTTTAGGATTTTACAAAGAACATAACTATTATTGACGATCATTTCCGCAAACTGATCTTTCTAAAATGTATTACTTTATATAACTGTAAATTTTTATGTAGAGAAATTCTTTTCTCTATTAAATCTTTTGTATCTTACTTATTTAAAATTTTTGGAGGCAAAAGTTTACGTGGGCGAACCCCCTTAATGGTAAAGTATACAAATAAAATAATGTATCTATGTTACACAGCGTGTGACCTACAATTTCTATTCCAAATCAATAATGATCGGTTCATTAGTTTAGAAGATTATCCTTTACATATAAAATATACACATACCTATATATATATATATATATATATATATATATATATATATATATATATATATATATATATAAAGAGGACTCGGGAATCAGTACGTTAATTCTTCTGAAATTTCGTACCATCTATCTATCTATCTATCTATCTATCTATTATTAAACTAAAGTGAATTAACCATTTTTCGTTTAAGGCTTTTCACGATATACTTTTATCACACAACATACACAATAAATATACCTTTGTTTTGGGATAGAGTAATGTTTAACCATTCCTTAATTCAACAGCTCTCTAATCCTTGATGTCTTTGTAAGCTTTAAGATGAAAAATAACTCTCTTTTTCAGCATTGCCATCTATTTTATATAGTTTCTGTACACAATAGAAACACATTCCTATATTATTGATTAAGATACTATAGAAATAAAAGTACTTATTATTTTCAATTATGCAAGAAGAATATTTCAAAAGATCTGTTACATATGGATTTGTAATGCAATAAAAGTAGAATAAATAGTTATCGTGGTTGTGAGCCAACGAATCACCGTTACGTCTAGTAGGTTATATATATATATATATATATATATATATATATATATATATATATATTGATAATTAGCGTTAGTTATTGGGCGATTCGAAGATGTTATTTGCATTGACTACTACACGCAGATGTAGGGGAGGACGCCATTCATTTTCATGGATGGCTCCATTTACTCAAAATCCTACAGTTATAACTCTGAGAGTTTAACAAGGGGGCATCAAGTATGATATATTTTAGTCTTTGTTATAACGCGACCGATGATTGAATCCCAGTTACTTAAATCTTTATCAAACACTGTAACCATTATGCCAAATGTGCGTGTTTGATGGTTCAGTTGGTATCATAAATATATTTATGTATCAGAATATATGTAATCGTTTGATTTAACGAGAAAATAACGCACCTAAGCGCTTTTGTATTTTAAAGTTAAGAAAATATTTGTCAAATTATGAAGGCGCTCTACTAAAACAAATACAAGAATGGATACTGTGGAGTTTCGTCTATTCAAACTACACGTTAACGATGAAAATGCTATTTCAAACTTAAGCGTTACAGAACGACAGAAAAGTCCGACGAACACAGCTTCATATGAACGCGCTATTCAGAATAACTTCAAATATTAAAGAATTTGAAACACGAAAATTGTTTTGTTAAAACGTCTTGATTAATATTGCCTTGCCTTGAGTCATGCATCAATTGACGGTGAAATATTCATAAATTTGGTGCATCACGATTCTCGCCCACACGCTGCGACCAGAAACACCAACCCGAAAGGCCAGTGTCCTTCTCCAGAAGGGTCTTCATCGTAACATGAGGTCTTCCAGTTCGTCGCTTGACCTCCAGGACCCACAGGAGCACTTTTCAAGAAGGTTTCGTGTCGGAATACGTATGCAGCTAATGCCAAATGTCGGTGTTTAACAATTGCAGATGTGCATGGAATTCAACGATACAACATTTTATTAGTTACATCGTCTCTCCATGATATGCTGTAGTGTTTTGATGTATGGTCCATCAAGTTTCTTAGATCGAGCAACGTTAAGTATCAGAGAGTCTATTCCGTATATTGTTTTGACTTAAGCCTTGAAAACTTTTGTGTCTCATTATTGATAGCAGCTTTTCAAATGTTGTCCAGAGCGTTGATTGCGCTCCACTCTTTGCCAATATTCGAGTTGTGGAGCGAAAGTAAAAAGGCACAATCACGTCTCTCGCCATAATCTGATTATGGATTAGGTATTAAACAACCCGAAAAAGGGTCTATACGCCATACAACGACCATCCCCAAACGATTACCTATCTATTGTGCGAAGAACACAACATTGCAACATTTGAAATGAAAACGAAAATACGCTTCCCTGTTTCTATTTCACTTTTCTTATTGGCAGCAAGTTTACGCCAAAACGATGAAAAAAAAACAACCAAAAAATCTTTCTTTCTATTTAGGTGAAAAATATATAATTTATCACTAGTGTTAGTATCAGCAGCCGACCTTGTGAAAGACGATGAATATTTAACATGTCGCCTACTCTGCTGTCATCATTCATGAAAGAGAGTTATCTTCCCTTTTTTAAATGAGAAACAATCACATATTGACTAGCGATAAAAATACAAAAATCGCAATATCCGTGTCATCGATTTCTATCAATATTAAATAAGCTGAAACAAGAAAATATATTTTCTTAAAAACAATTTTTTTTAATGATTTGGATTACTGTAGCGTATTTTTTTTAATAAGGCTTCTTACCCGTAACCGTGTGAATTTCACGGAGTTAGGATGTCTGATAACTCATATCGTATATTCGAGAGAAGTAGACAGGGAAATTTTCTCATGATCGGTCTGTCGGTATTCCCTGGTGAAGGTATCTCAGGTGATCGTTAATAAACCAATCCCGCCCATAAGTAGGGATTTATTAATATATAGATGAAGAATATTTCTAGTCAAACATACGTTTGGTTTGACATGTATAAACTTGTACGTTTCAAGTTACATTTATGAACAAATTAATGGAAATATGCCCCATGTTTCTTTCTCTCTCTCTCTCTCTCTCTCTCTCTCTCTCTCTCTCAATCTCGCTCTCTCTCTGACACACATACATATACACACATATCTATGTTTGTATAAAATAAAGTATGTGTTAATATATTTGCATTTACAGGATTAATTCCTAAACTAATTAACGGACCATTACTGATTTTGGAACACAGCTGTCAAGCTTAAAGGGCTATATTTAGTTTAATTTAGTTAATGCAAAGGGTGCAAGGGTGAATACTGCTTGTTATTAAAGTCACTCAGTGCCCGAAGCCTGATCACAAATCGCCACTGATTTGCAGTCAAGAGTCTTAACCCCTCGGCCATAGGGAACTAGTTAATAATTAGAGAGGAATTTAACTTTGTAAATAGCGAATCGGCGGCTAAATTTACACGAGCAGTTTTAAGTGATCAACAAACGTATTTGGATCGTGCATGCAGCTGTTAGTACTGCTTGTTATTAAAGTCACTCAGAGTGCCCGGCCTTTAATGAAGGGGGCTTATAATAATATTTATAAATAAATATTAATTATTTAATACCTACAGACATCGATGTTTCATGCTAACGCAATCTTCAGTGCAGGAAGCTAATTCTGAACGGTCGGCGGGCGCGAAGCCTGATCACAAATCGCCACTGATTTGCAGTCAAGAGTCTTAACCCCTCGGCCATAGGGAACTAGTTAATAATTAGAGAGGAATTTAACTTTGTAAATAGCGAATCGGCGGCTAAATTTACACGAGCAGTTTGAAGTGATCAACAAACGTATTTGGATCGTGCATGCAGCTATTAGTACTGCTTGTTTTATATATATATATATATATATATATATATATATATATATATATATATATATATATATATATATATATATATAAAATTGAAATATAAGCCAAATTAGCAATACAAGATTAATTTATTTATTTTTTATTTTTTTTACATTAATCCTATCGATTACGGAATAAAATTCCTTCTTCAGGGGTGACCAGTATTGAGTCATTTTTTTTTCTTTTTTTTTTTCTTCTTTTTTTTCCTCTTTTTTCATCAAAAAACAAGAATAAAGAAACTTATTTCTTTGTTAATTTGATGAACGTCCTTGGTGGTACGACGTCATCGCCGTGCTGTTATAAATGGCGGTTAGGATTCAAAACCGGTGTCGAACGAGAAATGCGCTGGCACGCTGTCAAGTAAAGTGTGTGGTTATCGTTCAAGTTTCAAAGTATTGCATGGAAAGTTAATAAAATTGAAATATAAGCCAAATTAGCAATACAAGATTAATTAATTAAAAAAATTTTTTTTTACATTAATCCTATCGATTACGGAATAAAATTCCTTCTTCAGGGGTGACCAGTATTGAGTCATTTTTTTTTATTTTTTTATTTTTCATCAAAAAACATATATATATATATATATATATATATATATATATATATATATATATATGTTTTTTGATGAAAAATAAAAGAATTAAAAAAAAATGACTCAATACTATATATATATATATATATATATATATATATATATATATATATATATATATATATATATATATATATATATATATATATATAGTACTCCACATGGTCAAAATCCGGAGAATCATTACTGTGTTTATATAACAGTGCTCAATAATGAATATATCTATTTACTTGTAATAAAATGTTTTATTTATACAAACATAGGTTGACTACACATTCAGAACATGTTCTGATACGTTCGCCTGAGGATGACGAGGTTATCAAAGCTAAGATTAAAACATGTTATGACCGTGTTGCCAAACTATGTTTGTATAAATAACACTTTTTATTACAAGTATATATATATATATATATATATATATATATATATATATATATATATACATATTAATTATTTATTACCTACAGACATCAATGTTTCATGCTTACGCAATCTTCAGGGCAGGAAGCTAATTCCCGACGGTCGACGGGTGCGAACTCCGACTATAAATCTCCACTGATTCGCAGTCAGGAGAGTTACCAGTTTGCCACCAGAAATCAGCGTGGAATTTAGGAGGAATTTAACTTTGTAAATACCAAGTCGACGAGTATTCACAGCAAGCGGCGAAGAGTGATTTAACAACAACAAATCGTGTTGGATCTCGTAAAGTGTAACATCTTAAGCAACATTATACGCACTGCTTACCAAATGAATAAAGAAGCTGTAATAGGATTCTGACATTTTTCGAATTAATTTTTTTTGTTATTATTTAGTATCCTATTATGCAATGCTTTGATTGCTTATTAGAAACGGGCTATAGAGAACAAAAGATAATCTTTTTTTTTTACTAAAAGTCACCACTTACCAAGGCCCAAAGGCCACTCGAAGATAATTGTAAATGAGTTTATCAGGTGGACGGTGAGACAACGCCGTGAGGATTGGTAATGATGGCATCTACCTTTTCACAACAGCTTCTTCGTACTTTTCTTTGCATCTTCACCACAATAACTTATTCGTCAAAATAACTTCATAAAAGGCACTAAATGTATAAACGAATGCACAATATACCAATGTTGACCCACTGAGTCATGCGTCGTCTTGTATGCATATAAAGAAGAAGATTGGGAGGGGAAGATATGTATGACGCATGTTACGAGATGAAAGCCAAATATGAAAATCATATTCACACGATTAAATTTGTTCGCCTTGTATTTAGCCCACCGTGAATATGTAGCATCTGTTCACATAATATAAGACGTTAGAAGAATCGATAATTTAGACATTCGATGATCTCACTGTAAACGTGTTTAATTATTCATCCTAAAAATATGTTTTGCAGCTTTAATAAATGACTACTTTTTGCGAGAGCGATACAAGTAATAAGTAAAGTAAAATATTACATTTACACGGAGAGGGTTGGAAACTTAGGATTAACTACTTTACTAAAAAGACGGAGGAAAGATGATTTGATTTGAACTTTCAAAATAATGAATAGGTTTTGTTTGGTTTGTTGGTTTTACGGCATATAAACCCTTTTCAGTTTATTTGATTTCGAATCTGGTCATTTTGGTAGAAGACTTTTTAATGCTTCAAATTCTTTATATGTTCAAGAATTTATTTATGCTTGTTTTGTAGACGAAAAATGTTATTTTTGTTTTTGACTTTGCAGAACACGATTGAGTTTTGCAAAGGGAAAAGAAAAAAAACAATAACATTAATGTTTGGTGCATTTTTGATCTAGAAGCCGGTACCTTCAGACAGCCTGATCTGGTAGTACCAGCAAAATAATGAATAACATTTCTAACTATGGTGGACATTCTTTTAATAGTTCTCCTCGAACTGGAAGACACATTTCAAAAACAAGTCCTATTAACCAAATATTATTTTGCTAATAGAGTAATACATGTTTTAAACTAGTACTACATCAAACTAAAAACAGTAATAACATTTAAGATGGCAATAAGCTAAATTCATAATGGTAACAAGTAATTAAGAGAGTATTTTCAAGTATTGAATATTTAACAGAATGCGCTCTCATCTGTTAGAGTGTGCCGACAAATTTGACCAAAGTATTTTGGGGTGAAATTGATTTTTAACGATCCCTTATACTATAAATTGCCTTAACAGTTCCGTTATGTCGACTGTGAATTGAACAACTGGTTATACGCAATCAGGTATTTTTACACCTGACGAAAACTATCGACACTGTTAATAGAATAGCACTATTGACAAACCATCGGCAGGATTGGATGCCCACCATGGTTCGTCAAAATGCTCAAACAACTTCACAAGGATATGAAGACACGCTTCCACTTCGGCGCTGTATTTTCTGAAATAATAGCTGAACATAGTGGCATTTTTGCAATGACGTTATTCTCTATATGTTTTTAAATGACCCCAATACTTTTTTAGGATAGTAACGTCGGTGTTCTCACACGTTTCTGAACTATTAGTATGAGTGTAATCGAACTCGATATAATGCAAAGTTAAAGATTTTACAAACCTGTATCGTGAGCTCCTCTATGCTCATGATGCGGACTTCGTTGCCTACGCTAAGTGGGTATACAGATTATAACAGACCTCTTCTCTTGGGCGGACACCGCCTTTAATTTCCTCATAAATCTGGAGAAAACGAATGTAATGCTAACCAATCCACCAGGAATTAAGTGTGAAGAATCTAACATCTACACCAAAGAGACTAGATTATATGTAAGTAACTCAATTGTGTATCTCGAGAGTAGTCTCTTCCGAGATGGATTCCTTAACTTTTAAATACTTCTAATAATCAAAACGTCTCGCCAAGTTGTTGGTACGTTTGAAAGCGTGTGTGGTCAGACACAGCAATTACAATCCAAAGAAAGCTTAGTGTGTACGAATCGTACGTGTTTAAAAAAAAATTTTTTTTACATAGTTCACCCCAAACAAGGCAGGCCGCCACTGTAGACGTAAGGGGCTACCGAGGAAAAAGAAAAGGGGAGAAGGTTGGGGGGTCAACCTAAATTGGTATTTGCGCAGCGAGATGTCTGTTTACATTACTTTTTAATTTCTGCATGTCAGTACTGTCGGGGAAACAGGGGGCAGGGAGGGAGTTCCAGATGCCAGCAGCACGAGGAAATAAGCTATTTGAGTAGAAAGCTCTCCGGCATCTGGGGACCTCCACAGTGAATGAATGAGATTTAGTTGATTGTCGAGTTAGTCTAGTGAATTTACGTCGAGGGGGCACTGCTGACCTTTATTCCTTAGAGACATGGATCACCTATCGCTGACAAATAAAGGCCTTAAACCCAACGTGCATAAGTAGGATCGTAAACGTCAGCTGGCAATCATTTACACTAGACACCACTGTCATACAGAAAGCTGGAGTGTAGAGTATATAAGTGCGTGTTATACCTAGTCAGACGCACTGGGCGGAACACCTAGTTAAAATGGAATATTACAGGTTCCCTAAACAAGTTTTATATGTTGAACGTAATATAGCATCATACAGGCAGAAGCCAGGGACCTCGTATGGCATATCTTGTAAAAATAAGTCGGGGTTGCTGCGTCATCTGTGTAGCCACAACTAGGCATTGACATTGTGTAGCTTTGTTGGTATTTTTCTGTAAAGAAGTCGCAATCACCATATATCATATGTCTCTTTGTCTCTGTTTAGCTTATCAAACATACGAACTTCAAATTTTGAAAGAGTGATATCGTTTCCATAGAGATTGTTCAAGTCGAATGTTTTATCTATTTATTAACATTTGGACAATATTTATGCTGCACACAATCGAATAGATCTGACAAATTTAAACAATTTTTATTAGGTTAAAAACTGCACAAAATCTTTAAAAAAACTTTATTTTTTTTATTATATTCCGAAGAATATAGACGCGAAGACTCTTGAAACGTTTCAAGCTATTTAAACTGAGTATAAAACCACTCTATACAAACAAGAATTCGCGTAACAGTTATTTTGTACAGAGTACCAATCGATCGTTTGTTTGTGAAACGAATCCATTCAGTTTAAAAATTGATGTTCATTTAGTGAGACTGACAGCTACACCGATAATTAATTTATAAATTGGTTTCAGGTGCATTTTTAAACGATTTCAATATCTCACATAGATTGGCACATATATTAAACAATTTAGCGGTATTAGATTTTCGTGTTAATACACTCAATAGTCTGTGTATCTATATATATATATATATATATAAATAAAAAACCTTTTTCCATCTATCTTAACATTAAAACACGTTAGGATTATATAATTCTATGAGAATATATTGAAATATCCTATATATAGGCACCTCCTACCCACTCAAACAAATCTCGATTTTGATCATTTGCATATTTATTTATTTTTAAGTTTTTAATAAATTAACATTCTGTAATATACCTTTCTACTTTGTATTGTCAATTGGTCGTCTACATACGCAATCGTTTTATCGATAGTGGTATTATTATAATTATAAATAAAGTAAGATAAAGAGATTTTATTTAAAAAATGATAGCGTTTAAAAACTTTTTTTTTTTAATTTAATTTTCAAGGAAGATAATTTACTTTCGGCTTTAGTAAAGTGTTAAATATAGCTGTGATGTCGAACAGATATTACACTTTGATCTTAGCCAAAAGGCCACGGAACCATAAGAAAATATTTTTTTGTGACTAAACATTTTTAAATTAAAAAAAAAATTGATTAAAATGGAATATTTTTTAATGGTGGTGTAGTGTAGTATCGGTTCTGTTGTCATAAGACTTTCCTCCCAGGAATTACTTCCTCCGTTTTTAAGGGGGTGTAGGGAGGAATTCTCCCAGAATAAAAAATCCCCAAAACTCGATTTAGTCAGAATATCTTTTAAGGGGGGTAGTGTAGTATCGGTTCTGTTCTCATAAGACCGCCCACGCAAAAATGACTTGCCCTTTTTGGGGGGAGGAAAGGCGTGTTCGTTCGTCATGATATTATCATCTGACAGTGTAGTATATGTTCGTTCAACATAATACAAACTAAAGAAGAACGATTACTAAAGTTTATAATAAACATGTCTTTTTTAACTAGAAAATTGTGAAAGTTATCGTCTTTCCTTAGCCAGCATATTCGTCTTTGTTTATAAAGATGGCGACTATATATTTCCAGCCAATTCTCACTTAGGCGTTTCACGTGGACAATGAAATTGCCATGGTTTGTAATGTTATCTAAATAAATAAAAGCAAAAGTTTTTTTTCCGCCTATTGTAACTATATTGACATTAAAACTGTTCATGATTATTTAATTCTCTGTAGTATATCTTCATTCGTCATGATACATTCCTCCCAGGCACTATCTCCTCTTCGGGGGGAAGGCTGTACAGTATACATTCGTTCCTCAAGATACTATTTCCTCATGATTATTAGTGTTGCGTGTGTACTATCTATTCTGTTGTCATGATATCGTCCTCCCAGGCATAACCCCCTTCTTTGGGGTGGGGTCAGTGCAGGTAGTTCGTTCATCATAATATCGTCTTCTCAACCTATCATTTGCATATTTATTTATTTTTAAGTTACTAATGAATTAATATTTTCTAATCTGTTAATAATTGAATTAATTAGATTTTACTAAATTTGTTGCTGTTGTTGTTGTTGTTGTTGTGGTTTTTGTTATTGTTGCTGTTCCTATTCCTATTTACTTCCTCCCACGAGAGCAGAGTAAGGCACAATGTCAATATTTAACGTGGGGTAAATCCAGCTCCTCCAAAATGGGCACTCTGAATTGGAACACAAATTAAATTGTATCTATCTAGAAGGATTTCTCATACACTGATAGAGAACATAAAACTAAGTGCAGATTCAGTACAGATACTACATTTTGCTCCTAACCAAAAAACTATGGAGTTAACATGTTGGTAGTGATGATGATGATGATGATGATGATGATGATGATGATGATGATGATGATGATGATGATGATGATGATGATTATTTGTCATAGAAAAGAAATAAACCTCTTCTAAGTTTTCTAAATAACAAAAAAAAGTATTTTTCTTAAATATTCTTTACGTATTTTTTCTTTTATAATAAAGGTAAAAAGTACAAAGTTACCCATTTCGAATTACTCAGTAATATAAAAGTGGAGTATTTGACCAATCGAGCTATCACCCTTGTGTTTATTCATTTTATTATATAACCAGTTTTAATGGGGAATTCATTTTAATTTTTATGCTGAAACAAAATAAAATTTATCGACGTTAAATACCTTTTTGTTGTTTTTACCTGAAAAACAACATTTGACGATGTTTATGCACAGTATATTTCCCCCATATTAGAATATATCAAATAACACTACGACAATAATCATTTAAAAAAAAATTCCTTTAAATTACCAAAATGTCAAATGAAAATTACTTCTTTGGTTTCTGTAAAGAAGACTACAGCGTCAGTAATTGCCGCCCGGGGTGCGGTTGGTTTTTGCTAGTATATACATATATATATATATATATATATATATATATATATATATATATATATATATATATATAATTGAACAATATTTATCGCTCGTAACACCCATTTTGTTCAATTTAAGTGACAATAATTGTCCTCAAGTTTCCAGTGATTTCTATACTTTCCAGTCGATATCAGAGTGGTTATTTTTTAGTGCCCGTACAACTGGCAAGTTCCGGGAATTTACGTAGATTTTCCGTAACCTTTAACGTAACTCTCTAATGAACTGTAACGGCGAAATATCCTGTTTAACATATTGTTTTTCTTCGTGTTGACAATTATAATATTCGGTTGACTTCTTTAAACGAGTTCGTCTGTTTCTATTTGAAACTTTCAGAAAAATATTTACGCTTTTTTTTTGTCAATTCAAGCCCTCCGTTCAGTCTAGAGAGACTATGGATACCCCTATAAGGGGCTGGCTGCGCGTGTAATTATGAAGCAAGGGTTGCGCAATCTCCACCAACACCTCTCCTGAGTCGGCACTGCTTGATTCCAATGGCAAGCAGTTCAAGACGACTGGAAACAATGCCGAGATAAACAGAGAGCACATACAGCACCTGGTAGTCCCAAATGGTCATTTAATACTGGCCAGGCTCGACGTCGCTTAACTTCGGTGATCTAACGGGAACCGGTGTGTCAACGTGATTGTACCGTACTGTCAATACTAGCTCCCGTTTACGTTCGTAACATTTCCCCGTGTTTTCAAAGTCATTTGAACACCTCCCAGTCGACTACCTTTTAAGACCAGTTATGTATATAATCACTTTCGAGTGAACTTGTCGCATTCACTTGGGGTGTCTACATTTGCCCATCTTCTGAGTCTGGTATATCTTGTCGGTTTTCTTAATCGTGTTGTTTTCACATACAGTTGTGGTTTATCTTTTCGTAGCCATGTCAACAATTTCAATTTTTCGCGTAAGAAATTAACAGAGATAATCAATTTTCAGGTCGATAGATATCATGTATAGATTTCTTGTAAAAAACTCATCTATTTATATAAAGAATATTAAGCTTTACATAGTAAATAATTTAAATTGTTAGCACGCACACAACATATATATGTTTGAAAAAAGACAAAGGGAAAACAGGTTAAAATGCAGGAGCAAAACAAAAAACAAGAGATTTGACCGGTTTCGTTCGTATTATCGAACCTCTTCAGAAAAGGTGGAGATTTGGAAACAATTTTATTTCATTTTGAAGGCACACAATGGGAGAAGGAAAAGATGATCCGATTGGACCATATGAGAAGATTTTCAGCTACATTGAAATATGATTTGACAAGTAGGTGTTCGATAATACGAACGAAACCGGTCAAATCTCTTGTTTTTGTTTTTCTCCTGCATTCTAACCTGTTTTCCGTTTGTCTTTTTTCAAACATTTTGTCTGCCACGGCATTTTATTTTCATGACTTATCGTGTGCCTTAGTCCACAACATATATATATATATATATATATATATATATATATATATATATATATATATATATATATATATATATATATATATATATATATATATATTGTTTAGGCAGATCATCCGCAGACCAACAGTTTTGATGTATCACAGCTCATCAGTGTGGTTCTACATGCAAGCGCTTTAAGCCAGGATCGAAACTCGATTGTTTTCGTGACAGTAAACACTTCTAATATTTTGATTATTTACAACAGTACACGAATCGGTGCATTCTTAATGTGTATATAAACAATATTCGCATTGGAGAGTTCTCATTTCGAGTTACCACAGTGCTCAGTCGGGTAGGGGTGGGTGCATATTTAAATAAAAGGTGTACTCTGCCAATTTTATATATATATATATATATATATATATATATATATATATATATATATATATATATAATTTATTATTATTTCATGTATTCACGTATAATATTATGTATCGATTTAAAGTATTTATTTTAACAGTTCTCAATATGTAAGTAGAGCTAGGTAGTAAATTATGAAAATATATTTATGGCAATTTAGCTACACATAGGCGTCCGCGTTTCATTCCTGTAGGGACTCGTCACTTTAGCCTGACGATACCCAGGGGGATGAAACGCTAGACAACATTTTTAATTATATCGTTCCAAGAATTCAGTATAAACAACAATGTAGGTGTACGATCGTTTCTGAGACGAACAGTCTTTATTAATTCCAACTCGTCTCTTAATCCACAAGTTGTCTTTTCATCATGTATATAATATTTTTTTGAGGATTTCGTTTATTTCACTACAATCCTTTAGTGTTAGCGTTAATTATTGGCATTCGATCGTTTATAAATGCATTTTTTCACTTAGAAGAGCCTCTTGCCGGTGTGGCAGTGATTGTACGAGTAGGCTAGCGTTCTGTCGCTCTATCTTTTCATCGTTGTTCCCTTTAAGACAATTTGAACCTATGATTATTGAGATGTAAAATATATTTTTATGAATCTATTCATTTTATATATGAATTCAGCTATGCATACTTATATATTGTACATATAAATATAATTTGGTTTGCGCTTTTAAAAACTTATTCAGCATACTATAAAATGAGTTACCGTATTCAAGCATGAACACAATTTTTGAAATCGAGGGTGGTTAATATATGGTTTGGAGGTTTGATGTGTAGAAATTGGTAATTATTGTTTTTTTATCCCTCTAACTGCAAAAGTAGTTTTCGGACTGCTTGCAAATTACTGGGTATCTTTTGCGATAATTAGTATTTCTCACTCTTATTCTGGTTGTGGCCTCTTTCAATCCAATAGCAGTTTTCTTTTTATTATTATTTTTTGTTTTTAATCACTCAAAACGTTAGGGACTACTGAGATTAGGGACCAGATTTAAAGGGGGCATCCTAAGTTGGGAGTTTTGCAGTAAGATGTTTGTTCACATTACATTTTAATTTATGCATGTTAGTAGAGTCAAGGAAACAGGGAGCAGAGAGGGAATTCTACTGGCAAGCGATCCGATGAAAAAGTTATTTGAGTAGAAGGTATTTCGGTATCATATTTTTGGGACTGATATTCACCCTTAAACAAGGCACATTGCAACTGAGACGTAAATGATTATCGTGAATAAGGGATCAGGTTTATAAAGGCATCCGAAGTAAGGAGTGTTGAAGCGAGATATTTGTTCACATTGCATTTAAATGTATGCATGCTAGTACACCCGGAGAAAATGAAGCATGGAGTGGATTCCAAAGGCAAGCATTTCTATGTAAAAAGCTAATAGAGTATTATTTACTCCTCTCCAGAAGTCAGGCACAAGGCCAGTTTTATCCTACTCCCACAAGTAAGATGTGACCCACGGTCGGGTCGGAAAGTGGGGGTTGAAAAGCCAGCGCCCGAGAGGTGAGCACTCTGACCATCAAAAATTGCCTGGGCAGCCCCGTCGGCATTCCCTGGTAGGGGCGTTTCAAGCAGTAAGCAATTAACTTACTCCTCCCCAAAGAGGGGAGGCAAAGCCTGGGAGGGTGGACCTCCTAGAACTGCACAGGACAATCCCATAGACCGGCGTAAATCAAGCCCCGAAGGCCAAGACAATACCAGTCTATAGGGTGCAGTATCCATCGGAACAGATACTACACTTTGATCTCGACCAGAAGGCCGAGCCAGTTTAGAGTAGGAAGCTTTCCGGTATCTGTGGATCTCTGTATTGAAGCGGTTTAATTTTGCTGATTGCCTGGGAGGTACAAGTGCAGCAAGCTTATCGAAGCACAATTCATTGAAGACCTTGGCAAACAAGCACACGGATGCATCATTGAGGCGATGGGACAAGGCTAGAACTTAGTAGACAGTGTGGATTGGATTAAAGACTGTATTTTGGACCTAACCAATGAAAGAGTAAGCGTAGTGTTTAGTGCATAAGCACAGGTGTGGCAACGAGACCCAATGCATAACCGAAAAGTGGCTTTGTAGACATATAGGCTAGCAGCAGGTGTCAGAAGTTTTCTAGCACAGTAGAGGAAGTCCACCTTCTTTTCAGCAGACTTGGCAGTAAATTCTATGTATTTGTTCTAATTAATGTTACCTGTGAATGTTAAGCCGAGGAGACTCAATGTTGGACTCTTCGGAAGAGTGCTATTAGCCATAGCAACCGGTGATTAGAAAATTGCTTATAATTATTAAAGGAAAGGAGCCATGTCTTAATAGCATTAAATGTAACCATACACTTTTAGCCCCATTCAACTATAGACATGAACTATTTTTTAATGATATAGCCATTGCGTATGATATGTGTGCGCGTTTTACCCACATGTCGAGAATAAAGTGTTGTGTAATCAGCAAATATACCTATCTCGGACGCAATTGCATCACGGAGGTAATTTATAAAGATCAGGAATAACACAGTTCTAAGTATTGGTCCCTCGGGCCCACTCGCATTAATGTGATCTTGTTTGGATGTACGGCCATCTAGGATGCCCTGGATCTTTATTTTTGCCCAGAAGGATCTGATTATATGTAATATTCGTATAGTAATACCGTATGAATTATTTTTTATGAGAAAACATTAATGTCAAATCTTGCCAAATGCTTGTATACATCAAGGGCTACCTCCCTGGGACACTAGAATAAAAGAGTTGGAATTTACTGCTAATCGGTTTGGTTTGGAGTATTTATGGCATCTTCATGTCGACCTAGGGAGATGATGATAGTTTAGTGCAAACGACACGGAATGACGATCTGGGCATGCTATATTCGAATCCAGTGCGTTCCATAGTACCACTTTCACTTAGGTATGTGTTCACTTTTCTCGTTCCTACCCCGATGCCAACGGAAACAGGAAGTTAGACACGAAAATTAAATTCATACGCTAGCCCCTCAAATAATATTATTTGCACAAAAATTCTATTTCAAAAATGTTATTAAGTTGGCCAATATTCCTACTTTGCAAGATTGGTACAATAATAAATATTTGCATTTGGTTTGGTCTGCATGCTTAAAAGCAAATCAACCCTTTTCCGTTATTCAATATCGGAGCATAATGCATATTGTAAATAATTCATTGAATATGATAAATAAAACAAATTATTAATTATTAGTGTGTTCGTGACAAGAATAGATCCATTTTGATTTGAACGCAGCATTGCTGATTTAACAGAATGTAACATTACACATTATGCGGATCATGCCCCACCAGATATAATGAGTGTTGTAACGGTAAGCCACAAACATTTTGAAAACGTTCTTTTCGAATTTTTATTTTTATTTTTTTTAACATAGTTCACCCCAAACAAGGCAGGACGCCACTGTAGACGTAAGGGGCTACTGAGAAAAAGGGTGAACTTTTTTTGGGAGGGGGGGGGGCAATCTAAATTGGAAGCTGTGCATCGAGATGTCTGTTTACATTAGTTTTATATTTCTGCATGTCAGTACCGTCATGAAAACAAGGAGCAGGGAAGGAGTTCCAGAGTCCAGCAGCACGAGGAAATAAGCTTTTGGAGTAGAAAGCTCTTCGGCATCTGGGGACCTCCACAGTTAATGAAGGGGATTTGGTCTAGTTTATATACGTCGTAGGGGCACCAGAGTAGCATGTTCATCAAGGCACAATCCATTGAAGTACGTGCAGCGATGGGACAGGGTTGGAGCTTTGTGGATAGTGAGGGACCTATTAAGTTGGCGACTCTTTTTTGGACCTTGTCTAAGAGGGAGAGTCTAGTGGATGATGCCCCAGCACAGATCTGGCAACAACACTCCATGCATGGGCGGATGGTGGCTTTGTAGATAGGGAAACATCTTTTCAGTAAAAGAAAACAAAAACTTTATTAAAGTAGTTAGTTAATGTTTTTTATTTACCAAAGCGGAGGCGTATGCATACCTAGCATAGTGCCCAGGCGCGAGATTATCCTTCTCGGTTAGAGAAACCCGTAGATCTTTTAAGATCATCCATATAGTAGAAGGAAAACTCTTATGTAAAATCTGTATACTGACTTCTGACATCTTGGCACTAAACCACTTTAGTCCTGGTCGACAACCACCTTAGAGCTAAAGACTCGAAGAAAAATATCCGGTTTGTAAACCTACACTCGCTTAAGGAGTACATAGGTTCTGCCTATCGCTTAGCTTTACAGTAAAGGTACACTTCAAATACACAGTGCTTGGCCTTATTTTCTTACTAGGACAATGAATGCCATTCCACCATCTCTTTCTTCCGATCTGGACAACTTGGGGATACTTGCTTGTCACTTAGTTTTACAAGACTAGACTTACTCACTCTTGTTCTGCTAGGTTGAAAGTACAGCTTTGATATCTTGTCAGCTACTGTTTCCGACTGGTAGTACAGAAGCCCTTACTTTTAAGTAGCATTAAGAACGGCTGCCTTATAAACAGTTGTATAATATCGGGATATCTGTAGTGCGATGTCGCGCATAGAAAGGGACGCTGTTCCTATTTCTGATGGGCTTTCCTGAGGCCACGATCCAATAGATTAAAACTCGGGTAACAACTTTGTTTTTTGACATCAAACAAACACCCACTTTGTCCAACCCGATCTATTTAAAACAATACTAATGACAATGACAATAAAGATACATACGTTTAAACCAGACGCATCCTCCTAAAACAACAACACATCTCATCTGTCCATGAGGCTCTTCATACGAGGGCTTAGAACTAACCTCGATGATGTAGAATTATTCTCCTTGAAAACACCCCATATATGTTAGCACTAAGCGAAACTAATATAAATCCACAATCTCTTCTAATCGTTATTATATTTCAAAATACTTTTCACTCTGTAGTTAAATGGGTAAAAAATGGATGGCCACATGTAATGCTACAAAGAAAAAGCTCCTTTTCTTTTAAAGTTAAAAACCTTTCCAAACACCGATTTCTATGGCTTATAGGCCCTTCTTGAGTGCCCAGCGTTTAAACACTATGATATTACATTTACAGGCAACATGAATTGGAATAAATACATAGAAAGCACTGCCAGGTCATTTTTCAAAGAAGGTTAGTTTCCTCTACTGGATTAGAAAAACTTTCTCACCTGCCAGTATCCTATGGGCCGATGCTCCAACAACTAATGTCTTCCGGTAGGACAGAGTACAAAAAAGTGTCTCTAACCTAATAGGTCCCGCATCGCCGCAATTTAAGATCCCCGTGCTTATTTTTTTCCACGATACGTGCTCCAATGAACTTACTGCACGTGTACCCCCTCATCATACATATACCCGATCAAGAAGACTAGCAGCAAAATCCCACCCTTTCAGTGTAGAGGGCACCACATGCAGGACATATTCTACTATAATAGCTAATTTTCTCAGACTGCTTGCAACTCTGCATCCTTTTTACTCCGACTGTACCAACATGCATAAATTTAAATGTAATGTGAACAACTATCTTGCTGCACAACTGTCGATTTAGGATGCCCCCTATAAATCTTACATCTCAGTAGCAATATGCCTTATTGGGGATGAACAGAGCTATATAAAAAATATAAATGAAAGATGCATGCGCAAAAGATTAATTACAATTAAATGTTAGAAAATTGAAATGAAAAAACATTTAGGTTTGGTAGGTTTGGTAGTTTTGTTTTACAGCATATCAACCCTTTTTGGGTTATTTAATGCCGAATCTGGTCATTATAGTAAAAGTTTTTATGCTTCAAGTTCTTTATATCTTCAAATGTTTAATCATCGTTTTTGGTTTGGTAGTTTTGTTTTACGGCATATCAACCCTTTTTGGGTTATTTAATGCCGAATCTGGTCATTATAGTAAAAGTTTTTATGCTTCAAGTTCTTTATATCTTCAAATGTTTAATCATCGTTTTTGGTTTGGTAGTTTTGTTTTACGGCATATCAACCCTTTTTGGGTTATTTAATGCCGAATCTGGTCATTATAGTAAAAGATTTATGCTTCAAGTTCTAAAAATAAAATAAAAAAGGGGAGGGAGAAAGGGAGAGGGGCTGTTGTTTTTGTTTTTGGTTTTGTAGAACATAATTAATTTTTACAAAAAAAAAAAAAAAAAAAAAAAAAAAACGTTAATGTAGGTGAATTTCGTCTCAGGGAGCCACAAGGGCAGCCTGATCTGGTATCACCAGAAAACATTTAGTTAAAGTAATTTAAAGAAAGAAACTCAAAATTAAAAACATACATTTACATAGATCAGATGAAACAGATTATAAAATGGATTATTATATGTATTTAATATTTAACGTAAATGTACTATTTGAATTTGAAATAATAATGATAAATTGCGAAATATTCCATATGTATGTTTTGTATGTCCTAACATTGATGTTGCCCCTCATTTGCCCATTTACAGAATTTGGCATTGTGGGTCCTGAAAATATCTCTTAAAAAACTCATATGAGCCCATTGGTTCAACCTATGGTTGGCGTAGATTATGCTATTTCAGAGTTTTCCTTTTCATTGACTAGTTGCGCTACGAAAGCCTTATAGTCTAGGCCAAAAATGTCCAAACTTATTTCTTCTGTGGAGCCCTTGAGAGTTATTTTATCATATATGAGCCCCACATATGATATCTCATTTTCTGAAATAAAATATTACTAATAAATTCTTATTAACGTCTGAATAATGTGTTCATGGACATAAAAATACATTTACAGCAGAAAACCGATAAGAAATATTTGCCTACATACGCTCAGAAAGAGCAAGGATTGAATACAACATATGCGATGATCGTACGTCACGCAATTTCGCTCTACAAAACATACTAATCACGAAAAGGAGCGTTTATCTATATTATATATTCTTTTTATAATATTTTTATATATTTACAATATAATTGTTATACATATTATTTATATTCAAAATATTTCTACATGGACCTCTTATTACTTATCATGGACCTCAAAAGCATACGTTTTCTTTTGTAGGCAATCTTATAGCTTCTGTAGACGTTGGGAATTTCTGGTATAGACTACCTACTGTTTTACCCATAGTTTGAGGGAAAAGAGATTGATACATAGATGTTGCATACGTATTAGGGAAATTAACACCTTAACTGCAACAGAACTTATTTCGGATGTACTAGCTGGGATCTTTTCCCAATTTATGAAGGAACCCGAGAATCATCTTTGAGGTACTGCAAACTTATTTATTCTTAATCCGCAGTCGTAACCATTGAACCTAGTGAATACGAACTCCCGAGGAAGAAAGGAAAAGCGAAGAAAAGGAAAACCGGGTCAACATCCATCTCTTTATTTATTTTCCTTTAAAGATGTTACCAATGTGACTGATGTGACTAATTATCGATTTTCTTCTTTAATAGTCGCTGCGAACGACGACGCCCATTTTGTGAGGTGTACGCCACACGCAGCGTAAACTTCCCACAACGAATATAGATTGTTTTCAAGCGATGTTTGGTCATCTGTGAAGGCGTCCCAACTGTCATCAAAACTGAACCGAGCGATGTTGTAGATTTTGGGCGAATATTAATTAGTTCATGGGAAAAATAAAAATAAACAAACAGAAATTGCGCAAATGTCTGTGACAGAAATTAACACAAACAAAACATTGCAGAAATTAATACTTCTCAGAACAGACGCACATAAAATGAAAATAGAACGGGTATTCTTAAGATTTGTACGATAAATCTGCGCATTATGTGATGAAAATTCTATTTCAATCTTAAGCGTGACATACCTGCTATTTCAAACAGAATGTTGATTGACTCAACGACGTCAGAAGACACATAGATATGATAGGATGGGTGTATAAATATTTGGTTGTTTATTTGAAAGTTAAACGCGATATTCTGACGTAAATGCTGTTCAGTATCATCATTTAGGCACAGTACGTGTTCATTAGTTTCCTAGTCTTCTTTGACCCATGTACCTGAGATATTTCTCCAGTTTATGAAGAGTGCCGAGTACCTTATTAAAGGTACTGCCCACGTATTTAATCGTTTAATTAGATTTCTGATATATAATTTGGTTTCAAAGAGCGTCCTTATTCGTCTTATGTATTCTTTTCAAATCTTGCTCTAGTCTCTTTTGATTTGATGGCGTCCGCTATCATGACTCCCAGATATTTATTGTTATCTAGTTCGTCAATTCCCTACATGACTTCTCCATTGGATAGCTCTATGCATTCCGTTGCTTCGAGGTCACTCTTCATCATCGTAATTTCCATTTCAAATTCCATTCGGATGAACTAGTTTTACTTATTAGTGTTTCTATTTCCTTTTTGTTCTTTGAAAATAGTTTAAATTATTATTATTATTATTATTATTATTATTATTATTATTATTATTATTATTATTATTATTATGTTGTTGTTGTTGTTGTTGGTTTTGTTATTATTATTATTATTATTATTTTTATTATTATTATTATTATTATTATTTACTCACTAGGAGTTATCACACTGGTCATCGTCAGTGATCGCCCACTGCCAACAACCTGTGGTATTCCCTGGAGTCTGAGTGACAACAAGTCTCCTCAGACTTCCAGTATGCTCCACCTCTTTTCGTTCATCACCGCTGATGACCTTGCGGTATCGCAACAGCCACCTACCACCGATTTCCCGCTGGTAAGGGCCATTGGTCCCCTCTGGGGCCCGAGTGGCAACAAGCCTCCCCAAGGTCCCAGAGCTGTCCGCGCTCTTCCAGTGGAGGTCTGGTTTGCGCTTTCCCTCCTCGACCCTCTGTGCATAATTTCATCATCATCATCATCATCATCATCATCATCATCATCATCATCATCATCATCATCATCATCATCATCATCATCATCATCATCACCATCACCATCACCATCACCATCATCATCATCATCATCATCATCATCATCATCATCATCATCATCATCATCATCATCATCATCATCAGTTTCATGTCAAACCCAAACATATGAGACCGTTTATCCGATGTTTGTAGCGCACCTAGTCATGTGTGAGTCCTGGTAAATACAATAAACTAGATTTTGCTAGAGTGAAACCAATAACAACACCCTCACTAAGGTCAAACCCTTCCTGACCCTGATAGGTCCGTGGTAACATGGTAGTGTCAGAGTTATGTCGTCTGGAATTCCTGTTGCTGGAAAGCTTATCCAATGCGAACAAGTTTGGCATGAGGCGATATTAAGGCAGCAACCTGGCTAACAGTGATCTGGTGAATCAACATCAGGATCCGTCATCCTCTGGGCGGCTCTGCTTCTGCACGTGGTAAAAAAGGACGTGTCAGGCGCAGAACAGCAAATCAATTGAGTAATAGAGGCATTCATTTGTGTCTTCAGGGTAAAAACTTCCCCGACTTAGCATGCAACCGCTAAACCTTACTGACCACGATGTCGAGGGTATAGACGGAAAATGTGAAGGTTAATGAATAGCTGTAACAAACGAAGACGACTTCTAATAACAACATCAACAACCACACTAATAATAATAATGATAATGATAATAATAATAACACTAATAATAATAATGATAATAATAATAACACTAATAATAATAATAACACTAATAATAATAATAATAATGATAATAATAACACTAATAATAATAATAATAACACTAATAATAATAATAACAATAATAATAATAACACTAATAATAATAATATCACTAATAATAATAATAACACTAATAATAATAATAATAAAAACACTAATAATAATAATAATAATAGGAACAATAATAATAATAATAATAATAACACTAATAATAATAATAGCACTAATAATAATAATAACAACACTAATAATAATAATAATAACACTAATAATAATAATAATAATAATAATAATAATAATAATTACACTAATAATAATAATAACACTAATAATAATAATAATAATAATAATCAAAATGTGAAGGTTAATGAATAGCTGTAACAAACGAAGACGACTTCTAATAACAACATCAACAACCACACTAATAATAATAATGATAATAATAATAATAATAATAATAATAATAATAATAATAATAATAATAATAACACTAATAATAATGATAATAATGATAATAATAACACTAATAATAATAACACTAATAATAATAATAATAATAAAACTATTGGAAGAGAATAACATACATGGTTATGTATTTAAAAAGTCGAATACTATGTAGAAGCAGTTGCTAGAAGGAAGGAGCATAGCAAGCGTTTGACTGAGTACGCACAACGAAACTCGTCGAGGCGCTACAAAAAAAGGTTGGACAAGATCCAAACAAGCCTATGCGAACTTTGGCGAGAGATTTGCATCGGAATGACGGTTATGAAGAAAGCTCTGAAAGCAGATCTTTGCTACTCCTCATACAAGAGTCGTAACGTCCAGCTACTCACCGCCAATGCCTAAGAGAACAGCCTTACGAAAGCCAAGAACCACTTCAACAAAACAAGGTAGAAAAACAGTCGAGCTAGATGTGCTCAAATTTTTTTCAAGACTACTTGCTAGTCTATAGTCCGCACAAAGTCTTGCGCGTCATAAACACCAAGTTCCCTTAAACTGTTATGATCTTCATGTGTGTTTCCGCAAGGGACTTAGACTCAATTCAATTGAGTATATTAAGTTGATGTCCATTGTTGTAAAGCGCTGGGGGATGAGTGCAGTTACAGAAAGGCCATACATGTAGCAGCAAGACTAAGCTCAGTGTCACACAATAGAGAAAAGCCATAAGAGGCTGCCTAAAAACTTTCTGAAGGGCGTCATGGAGGGTCACAGAAGCTTCTTCGGGTGTGCTGTATTTGGCAAATAATCCTCTAAGATAGGCTGTTTGAATTTTAGGAATACATCAATGATTGGCCAAGGTATACGATTTTCTTTCATTTCAAAATGTGTCAAATTTGTCTCGAACGCCCTGTACTCTTCAATCATATACCCAAATATTGCAGGCACAAAACGGCACCAGTATTGGCAAATTAAAAACGTATAATCCTCTTGAATATGGAAATACAAACGGAACAAATCATTGAAACAAGCAGACCTGGTGTGATAATCGTAGAGATCGGATAAATAGATAGTAGATTTCGTCGCTTAATAAGTTCATAGCGTGAAGATCAAAGCGGCAGAGCACCTAAGTAAATACATAGAGATTGCCAGAGAGATTTAATGAATATGAAACCTGAAGAAAACTGCTGTAATACCAATAATAGTAGGAGCACTAGGAACAGTTCCAAAATGTCTGTAAAACGACTAGCAGTAATTGGAACTAAAAGTAGGATTGATATAATATAAAACGCGGCACATATAAAAACAGAGTTTGAATAGCTACTAGACACCATCCTCGAGTGTCTCTCTAAACAGGGATTTGTCAGGATACCGTGACATGCGAATACTTCACTCTACAAGTAAACCCTGACCTAATATTTAACACAGCATAGTATTCGAAGCCTAAATAAGATTCCCTCAGAATGGCTACGCACGGGTTCATACGAGGAATGGTACAACTTCTCTTTATGATGCTACCTCAAATAATAGCACTAAGCTGGATAATTCATCATTCTTGTTCTGATATCCGAGGAGGGAGAGCACTAACCAGACCCCCACTGGAAGAGTGCGGAGAGTACTGGAACATTGGAGAGGCTTATTGCTACCCAAATTCCAGAGGAGATAAATGGTTATTGCCAGCTAGAAACCAATGGTAGGCGGCTGTTGCGATACCACAATGTCATCTGCGGTGGTGATCGAAAGGAGGTAGATAATACTGGAAATTTGTGGAGGCTTGTTGTCACTCAGAACCCAGGGAACACTACCGGTTGTTGTCGGTGAGCAATCACTGACGATTACGTGCGTGATAACTCCTAGTGAGTACAATAATAATAATAATAATAATAATAATAATAATAATAATAATAATAATAATAATAATAATAATAATAATAATAATAATATTATTAGAAATCAATGGTAAAATGATGTTGCGATAAAGCAAAATGATTTGCTAAGTTTATCCAAAGGGATGGAGAGTCCTGGAAATCTGAGGAAATTTGTTATCACTCCGACTCCAGGGCAACACTATTGGTTATTGCCAGTGAGTAATATGGTACTCAACAAGCAATGACTTGTGTGAAAACTCCAATAGAGTAAAATAATGGTAATCTCATCGTAACTGATGCTAATTTTTTTTCTCTCATTTCCAAAATTGCATGGACATGTGCTTATAATGTTGTTACTGTCTGTGTATGTGTTCGTGTATGTGCTAACATGGGCGTAGATAGAAATGTCTCTGTATATGGTGAGAAGCCAAATGCTACTCAGTGGAATTATGGGATATGCTCTTATCTTTTAAAACAGATTCTGCTTCGAATGTTAAATATTTTCCCCACGCTTATTTTTTTTAAATTCTATCTACAGGTTTTGAAAAGGAAGCACATCCACTAGAGACCGTCACCCTTCTTCTACCAAGATGTCCCTTATTTCATCATTTCTTTTCATCTATTTTTTGCAGGGGGTGGGGATAATTGAATATTTCAAAATACATTTTTCAGGCGATTTTTCTGTTTGTTTCTTTTACCAGCAGTTTGATTATTTTATGAATCAACTAGCAAGAATTCCTAGCGTTGCTCGAGACTAGGAGGCTTATTTAATTTAGAACCCAGCAATTATTACGTTTTATATATTCAACTTTTTGAGTGGGGCCGAAATATATACATGGAATTGATTGGGTGAAAAGGAAGTAAGTTCAGTGACATTAACTGAAATAGATTTTTGTTAATTTAAAGTATTTAAGCCCATCGAGGCACACCCAGCGTTTCTCATGAATCAATGATGACCTATTTCTTTTTCATTTTTAATTTATATAATTTTAAAGTTATAAATAAAAAAAAATTAAAAGGTCGTATTTCCTTTTTATGGAGTGCAGACCCCACAATAATATTCTATGCTCTTTGATCAAACTGAAATGTACGTATCCAAGTTCCCAGAGTAACATAGTTTCACAATATATATATATATATATATATATATATATATATATATATATATATATATATATATATATATATATATATGGTTACAGGGGTTTAACTGTAAATCTTTAACAAACAGACAAAAAACACGAACTACAACTTTATATATATATATATATATATATATATATATATATATATATATATATATATATATATATATATATATAATTATTCTCATTTTAAATTTAACTCACTCTGGCCGTCGCTCCATCTCCCTTCCTCCCACCCCGGCCGAAATTGAGATCATCACAGCACAGACACGTGAAAAACCTCCCACGTAATAATTTGAAACACGACTTGTTGGGGTCCTCCCCCCTCCCTCTCATGTCCCATGTCACCGTTATAGACAAAGCCCCAACTCTGTCCCCCTCCCCCTCCAATGTATTTTCAATCTCCCGTTAAAGTTGAAGTTAAAATTTATGCCATTTGAGTTCCTTCGCCCGCCCGATGAGTTGGTCGCTATTTGCACCAATGAAACAAAACTTGTTTTGTCGCAACTAATGGAATAAAATATATATATATATATATATATATATATATATATATATATATATATATATATATATATATATATATATATATATGGGAAGAGAAGGATGAAAGTAATCCGACGTGATGGGAAAATGAAAAAGGAAAACCAAAAAATGGATGTTTTTTATGTGTACATCAACGTTTCGTCTTTATTTATAAGACTTCATCAGGATATATATATAGGTTTTAATGTAAGGGACAAGCGTGATCGTCACAATGGATGCCTTCATGGAATTGGCTGTGAACACATTTCAATTCCTATCAGATCGATTCATTAATATCGTTGAGAAAAGTACGGATTTATAATTTCTTCCATATTATCGGTGAAAGTAACATGTGTTCAATTAATCACGTATAATAAATCAATTTCGACATGAATTGTGTCAACATTTAGTGAACTAAGATAGGTTGATATGGCGTAAAATAAGCACTCGAAACTATTTGGCGTAAGAGAGGTAATTTCAGGCCATGTTTTATTACAGTCATTATTTTTTTCTGGTTTTCGGGCTAGGATCAAACTGTAGATTGTCTTGTGTCCCGTTTTACTTCCAATCCAGAGTACCCCCTTTTTTCTTTTCTTTTTAAAAACTTATATTAACTACAAACAAAACATATTTTAACTGAGATGTAAGAGGCTATTGTAATTAGGGGTCAGATGTATAGGGGAATCCTAAGTGGGGAGTTGTGCAGCAATATGTTTGTTCGCATTATATTTTAATTTCCTGCACGTTGGTACAGTCGGTGAAATAGAGGACAGGGAGTAAAGTCTGAAGGCAAGCATCCCGATGAAAGAAGCTAGAAAATGTTTCGTCATCTGGGGACTTTTATAGTGAAGTAGTAGGATTTCTTTGCTAGTCGAGTTGGTCGGGGGTATTAACGTTGCGGGATTGCAAATGCAGTAAGTTCGTGCGAAAACATTCCATGGAAGTACTTGTTGAACAAGCACAGAGATGCAACATTCCGACGACGGGACAAGGGCTGGGGCTTGATATTTAGCACGATACCTATTATGTTAGGGATTCTCTTTTGGACCCTGTCCAAAGGGCTTTTTAGGGAACTGAATTTTTTACATATTAAAAATAGACCTTATTTCTCATGTTACATTCTTGGAAAGGCAAGTAAATGAGGACTTTAAAAATGACTTTTCTTTTCGCTATGGAATATCGGTCTAATTTATTGTGGTATGAGATGCAATCTGCACAATTGATATCCAGAAAATCCTATTCACTCAAGTGTATTTACTTATGTAACTATTTTATATATATATAGGGTGCTATTTATTTTCATGGTTTTAATGAGTGGTTATTTGTGTGTATTTATATACAAACTACTATATCGGTTATAGATATAGGTATACTTTCATTGCATTTTCTCATTCAAAATAATTTGACTAAATAAAATCGATTAATTTTGTCTATTGATTAGTGTGTTCAATTATATTCATATTCTTTCCCAGGATTACATTTCTAACCCAAATCTTTTGCAAAACGAGTCCGTTTTTATCGATATATATGTTGCCATTTGAACATTCTCTACATATATGTGAAGTCACTAATATATAAAAATGTGATTTAACCCTAACCATAACCCTAACTGCTAGCAGTAAAATTATGTATAATTGTTACCAATCTGTTACGAAAACAGTACATTTTATCATAAATTCTAATTAATAATGCTCTTTATTTAATTGTAAAATTTACTACAACTTCAGTTTTTCTATGATTTTAGTTGAATGTTTGAGTATAACCTTAAAATAAATAAAGAATTTTATAATTCAAAATCTTGTTTTGTCTTGCAAGAAACTGCCTAATGAAATGGAATAGGACAGGTAAACCACAGATAAAGTCAATGCACGCGAGTAGACCGTCTACTAATTTAGAAACATGCAAATAGGCCGCCTACTAAATAGGAAACATGAATTCTTTTCTCCATTCCATTCATTATTTGCAATCCTCTCATAATGTGCTTAACCATTAAACTGACAATCTATCCATCTTATTAACCTTTATAATCAAGTGGCTTTTGGCCTCGATAAGAAAGTTTCTTATTTAACAATTTATTTACGTTATTGTTTTAATACATCGTCCAGAAATAAGGTTTCTTGAAGCACCTGAAATGTCAAAATGCTTATTATAGACACTAAATGTAGCGGGGTGGATACGAATTGCAATCCGATACAATAGATAAAGAAAACAACGATGTTGAACATTTTATTTAAATGACACGTTCCGCCGAAATTGTTAGCTTCATCGGAAGTATATGGAGATATAAGAATAAGTGTACTGTGTAGCCCGAACGTATTTTCGCACTAAACAAAATGTCACAGCTAGGGGTGAAAATAAATCGCTTATCTTCCTGATTAGATGGCAAGGACCACTTGTTTCTTTGTTGACTTTTCTTCAAAAGAGTAGAGAGATTAGGACATAAGTGTTAACAAGCGCGTGTTGTCGAGCGTCCAAATAAGATGGATAATAGAAACATAGAAACATAGATGAATTCTGGTAGAAGGACATGAGTCGTCCTATGGCACCAGCTCCTTGTCTTCATCTTTGTATGCGTCCAGTGACGACAGCAGCCTTATAGTCGAATTTGATTTCTTGGTCAATCCAGAACTTATCCAACCGCTTCTCAAATATCATTACAGTTTCAGCTTCAATTACACTTGATGGCAATCTATTCCACAAATCAACACAGCGATGGCTGAATGAATATTTTTTTCAGGTTCAAACGTGCCTGTTTCTTGTAAAGCATCTGACTGTGTCCCCTGTTTCCCACTCTTGTATTTTTCTAGTCAATAGTTTATCTGCATTGAAAACATATTTTTCAGAGCGCAATTTATAGAACTCAATCATGTCCCCACGTATTCTTCTATAGGCCAAACTTTGCAATTTCAGAGCTTTCAACCTTTCTTCATAACTCTGATTGTACAGTCCTGGAACAAGTTTAGTAGCTCGTCTTTGTACGTAATATATCTGTATTATTCGGATATATACCTCCTTATCTAAAGGTAGAGACTCATCATTAAATATGAGATTTAACTGTGTATGTAATTTATATGTATGATGTTGTGTTTATATTTTGCCTTTTATTAACTGCAATCACAACGTTACATGTATTTAAAACTCCATTTATTATATTAGTATTTCTATTCTTTTGTTTTGGAGCTCTATGAAAATACAGAGCTATTAGATAGATGCTTTCCCAACACAAACAACTAGAGAGTAATGAACAAAAACAGCTTCAGAAAATATCACACAGTACATGGCGCCACATTATTTTCGCCAGGAAATGTTTATACGAACTATATTGATGTTTGTTAATGAAAGTGAATAAACTGATTCTATTACATTTGTTTTTTAATTACTGTATTCTATGCTTTTTAAGGTTATTGTGTTCTTATTTTGTTTTACTATTCTTTAAATGAATGCACTGAATCCAGGACATTTTTTTGCATAACTGTATTATTTGTTCCTCTATTTTTATACGTATCCTCTAGATGTGTGACAATGTCAATGAAAGTGAATAAACTGAATCCATGTCTAGATATTATTTAATATTACTGCATTGCTGGTTCTTCTATTGTTTTTTGTGTTCTTATGGTTTAGTGTTCTTGAAGCGAATAAACTAAATCCAGACCATATGGTGTATTACTTTGACCTCTACTAGTTTTATTTAATACTAGAGATATAACAAAATTAATTTCGGTCGACTCTGTACGATAGAAATCCAGATACTAAAACATCAGATACTTGTCTCGAATAAGATTTCTATTATCAATTATTGAAATTAATTCACTAAAATCTATTTGATATTTAATTTACAAAAGAAGAAAACATTTATTATTGAATCAAATTGACAATCGAAATCGCAAAAATTCTCGAAATTATGGCAATTACATAATTTAATGTTAATATAGGACAATAAATGATGATATTTAATGGATCATTCACTAAGATGCTACGCCTCATCTACAACACATCGTGGTGAGACTATGTAGCAAGCAAAATGCCGTATGCATATCTGCAGTTGTTCAACGCTTATTTCAGCGATGGTTGGACATGTATCTTGGCACGATGAACCTGCTGAAAATGTGCTTCTGTGATCCACAGAGGTCAAGCGACGTGCTTGAAGGTTTAATTACAATCAAAACTCTTCTGGAAAAGGACACTCGCTTCTCGAGATTAGGACTCTTGACCGCAATGAATCAGCGAGCATCATGGCGCACGAACTTCGTGAATCTTTCACTTTCGATTGATCGATGAACCAAAAAAAAAAATGTTAATCTGAATCTATCTTCCGTGAAAGATATATATGGCATAATTTATTTTTTAAATTGAAAATTTAACAAATATAATTTAGAAAAACTGCCAATGAGATGACGTTGCAATTTTAAACGAAGAGAAATATTTGTTTGTTATTAAATTGTTAATAATATGAGCTCATATTCTGTTAATGAAAATGTAATGGACTCGCATTCCTCCTCTTATATTCATACTCTACTTCCCTCTGTCTTCCTTTTTTTATCTTATCTCTGGTTCCATGTCCTAAACTTCTAAACCGGAAGTGTGCTCTTACAAATTTTTCTTGATAACAAGTTCTCTCCAAATAATAGCATGACAGAAAAGGAACGAACGTACTGGCGTAATAATATTAGAATAAGTGAATTGGGATGAGTATCGTATCTGTCAGACTGTTTTACATTTTACAAAATCTATTTTTTTCATTTTAGTATTCTAAACTATCGTCTTTTTATAACTTCTTTTTGCAAGAAGAATGAAGTTTGGAACCATATTTAATTAAATATATTAAAACTTAGCATTTTATTTTTCGTATACTTTCAGTGACAACGGAAAATACTCATTATAAAGCTTTTGCGTGCGTTATTGGAGAACCGATCCTGTATAAGTATAAACAATTGTTTACATTTTTAATTGAAATGAAATATGAAAAAAACACACAGTTTTCTGTGAAATCTTAACCGATTAAAAACTTGCATAGTTTTCTGGGTTTAAAAAAAATTAAAATTAAAATATATTTAGCGTTTAGAAAGTATTATTAATTAGTGTTACATATTAAACACCGAAAATATATTTAATAATACAATTATAATGTTTACCGTGTTAAATCTAATAAAATAATTAACATGATGGAGTAAACTTAATTTAGATTGTAGTATTTTCTATTGAATGCATGTAATGAAAACAACATGACTTTCACAATGCAAATTATAACTTTCGCAGGACTTTAAAAAAATAATTAAGTGATTTTTAAGTCATAGTAAAACAATATTTATTGGAACTATTTTTACTTTGTGACACATAAGTTGTATTTGCATATCTATTAATAATGGAGTTTATGTATCTGTCTGTCTGAAGCCGAAACTGCGTCAGAGTACTCTTACTTACTCTACCAGCTTCTATATATACTGCTACAAAAACTCGACCAAATACCATGCGTTTTTTTCCAATTTACATAATTGATTGCTTTTAAACTTCTAATAAATTAATATTCACAAATATACACTTATAACTCGTGTTCTAAACATTTCATATGTATTTAGAATATTTATCCATATTAAGAAAACTTATTCATACAATTAATTAAAGACATTTTACTCAAAGAACGATCACTTAGATGTTTACAAATAAAGCAATGTAGTTTTCTTATGTATTCTTCCGGTAATGACGTCACTGTCACAAATTATTTTTTTTGTAAGCAGATAATTTGATCCCAGTCTGAAGCTAGGAATTCAAATAATTGTTAGGTATTATTGAAGCCATGCACCTTATGTCAATGCCCACCCCAATGAGATTCTATATTTTTCAGTCGGTGAGCGGTAGCACTTTTTATACCAGCCGGAGGCGCCAGAAGCGCCAGAAACGCCAAAGACCCCAGTAGTCGTAACTCTAATGAACATTTACGCAAATTCAAACGCAAATTGGGTGACATGATCTACCATTTCCGGTCCATTCTAACTTTTTAGGACATTAACCAATTTTCTTTTGTGATGTGAGATAAATTCGATGCATTGTTTTTCGGTCGAGCTGGGTTGTTTCTATTTTATAAAGCGATTATATGTGGTTTTATTACTTAGGTTAGTGGTAAAAAAAGTAACCTGCTCTAAAAGGTTACAATGGCCCGGAAAGACGGGGAAGAGACGCGACAGCCTCGCAAAAAATGCGACGGATAGGAAGCATTTATTTGCTTGTTTATTTAAAGGTTATTTGTCAAATAGTAAACAAAATGGACTAAAAACCTGTCGAAAATTATCAAGTACAGTTTTAAAATTCTTTAGTATGAATATCGCTAGAGCAAGTTTGTTTATAGTTCATTTGGGGATTTTACCTAAATATTCAAAAACTGTGCAAGCTATTAATTTAGTTGGTATCATAAAAGGAATTCGACAAATAGAATTTGTCGGGAGAAAATGAACGCTTACTTTCCTATTTGCTTTGGATTTTATTACGTTTATGAAAAATATATCATGGAGATTTATCAAAGATTAGAAAAAGAAAAAATTAAAATGAATAGTTTTGTTTAAACATTCAATCGTATACATCGGTAACATGAATATAAAACAGTCGTGAGATTGCATACCCCGCTTAACAACGTAAGGATGGGTCAAAGTCTAATCTGGGCCTTGTTTCTCCATATTGTATGGAGTATTCCCGAAGTTATGCCATAGAAACGTTGATAACTAATAGAATATATCAATATGATCAGACTGATATTTTGCATGGTGGCTATTGTTATCAAAGTGCATCATATCCATACAACAAATTTGGAAATATCGGAAGTTTAAATTCCGTAATTCTTTTTACCTTGACCGTACTTTCAAGGGCAATGTCAAATATCAAGGTCATATAAAATGTGGGACTTCATATGGGTCAAGTAGCGAGTCTCTACAATGAAAAGAACCGAATTTATCGCAAGCATTTTACTTTAACCTTTCCCATGACCTTAACCATGGATCTAGATATCTCAAAATTAAATGAACTTTTATTTACAACAGGCCAAATATTTTGACCAAGTTTGTTCACGAGTGGTCAGGCGATGTGGACGCTAATCTGTACACAAACACACAACAAACTTGACCGAAAACATAACTCATGAATCTATTTTATAACTAGCTTTATCTAAATTAGGGCGTTATGAATATTATCATATATTTATTTGTTCGTGATTCCGAATTTTTTAGATGAGGATTGGTAATTTTTACTATTTCGATTATTCAGATTACTGTTCTCATATTGGATGTTATTCTCAAAAGGTTTCTGTCAAGTTATCTCAAACCTTCTTCAGGTGCTTCTTGTCGAACTTGGGAATCTTTATGTCGAAAATGAGAGCTCTACAGAATTATGAACGAAACTCTACGAGAGTTGATTGTGCTCGTTCCGTCAGCCATGACGGGTAGAAGTCTAAGTTATTCGTAAATTGGATTCTTAATATCGCCTGCACTGAGAATTAAACCGTCAACATCCAGAATACTGTCAGTTTGAACTGATTATTAAGTAGCACTTTTATTCGTTGCGCAACGGGCCCGTTCGAAATTCTGTATACATTTTCGAGTTCAATATAAATATTCCGAGTTCGACAAGACGCAGATGAAGAAGGCTGTAGGTTACATCGGCCGAAATGTTGTAAGAATAGCATCCAAGACCAAAACAGTAGTTCGAATGATTCAAATGCTAGCAGCTTTACAATGTTGTCGTTTCATCACTCATATCTTAGATCCGGTTTTCAACTGAAAACGAGGTGATTCGAAAGAAAATACTTGTTGAAATACTTACGTCAAATACTGCAAATGCGTGAGCGTTGAAGGAGAAATGGCAGCATCCTATAGGAGATGGAATCAGACGTAAAACCCAAACATATCGTGTTGACCTGTTTCGTGAGTCGAACTCTACAAAACAAACGGATAACAAATAAATGCAGAATGCGAAATGATTGATTGATAAAGAGACCTGCTGAGATGAAACGATAGATCGAAAATCAAATCAAACCAATCTATCTGTAAATCTATCTCTTTATGTATAAACGTATTTGTCCATAAACGTTTGTACATTTATATTTTTACATCGTTTTCTCGTCTTTATTTGCTTCTTTTTTCTCCTAAGTCTGTTCTTATCTATTATCTCTATCTAGCCTTTATCACGCTAATATATTAACGGCTTTCATTCACGTATAGACGGAAGTGACGTCATAAAATTTTCGTCGGCACGTACTGCCTTCCTGTTTTCCTTCTTTCGTCTTTTAAATTCATGTATGGATAGAAGTGACGTTATACCACTTACGTCTGTACGTGCTCATTTCGTTTCTTTCCTCTTTATTTCTACCTTTCTTTCTTTTCTTTTTTTCTGTATTTTATTCTCTCTTCCTTTCTTGTTATTTATGTCTGTTACGTCGTTACTTTCTTTCTTCCTCGTATCTCCCTATGTTTTTTTCACTTTCGTTTTCATTTAATTTTCAAAGTCGCACATTCCTTCTCTCATTCTTTCCTTTTTCTTTCTGCTACTTTATTACTCTCTGTTTATATTTTATTTAAGTCTTTTCTTTCTGCCACTCACATTGCTACTCTCCTTTTCTTTTAATTTCCTTTCGTTCTGTCTTTTACATTGTTACTCTCTCTCTTTTTTACTCTTTGTATTTCACCCTGTTACCCTTTTCATTCTTTCTCTTACAGTCAGCCTGTCTTTTCGTCATTCTTTTCGTCTGTGTAAAAAGTGTTAACATTTATAACAAACAAACCAAATACGTCATTTATAACTCTAATATTTAATGGTTTTTATTCATGTACATATGGTAGTCGTATGGTGTCACTTCGATCTCTACGTGAATTCTACCCGTTAATATATTAGCGTTATAAAAGACTAAAGCGAAGATTTTTTGTTAAATAATAAGTAATAGTTTGTTAGTATTTATCGTGTGATTTAGATTCGCAAGCCAACGTTGACATGTGCGCGGAAACCGAGGTCATCATGTCAGCGAGTGCATTTAATGTCGGCTCGACCCTGTCATTACTGGAAACGGATGTGACGTCAGATGGCTAGAAGAGAGAGAGAGAGAGAGAGAGCGGGCTAAAGGTAGAAGCAGTTGGTTGGAATTTTGTAAAGCGAACACCACGTGTAGAGAATAGTTTAACATCAACAATAAATTATGGGCTAAAAGCAGCAAGGATCCGTAGCTGAAACGCCCTCTGCACTGCTTGCAGAAGAGAGGAAAATGACAATAGGCCAATAAATGTTCTTTTCTTCGAATGTTTCTCTTCTTTTTGTTGTCGTGTTCAAATTTAATTCAAGCGAGAATTCACTCAGGCAGATGATCATGTAACGACTGCCTTAATCACGAAGGGTTACTCAATTGAACGTGGTATGTGTATGAACGTTCGCGTATCTTATGTGGTTGTAACTTGTCATGAATTAAATCTCTTCTCAGGGGAGATGGATATCTTAGAGTATTAGTTGCAATAATGCAGTTATCCAAATGTTCCTTCTATTTTGTTACTCAACATAAGAATCTTTAACATCGAAAATCAAATTAGGGGGCAAGCGCCCCAAAGATCCGTAGCTAGAACGCCATCCCGGTAGTAATTTACATTTCATACACTGATGATTGCATGAAACACTAGTGTATGTAGGTAAAAATATTAAATATTTATTAAAATATTATGTATATATGTATGGGAAATTGCATAGATTAAAATATATAATCATGTGAAGTGAATGCAAACAACGAAATTTATTTTCAAATTTTACAAAACTGACATAGACATGAAAAAGATGAGACAATAAAAAAAATAGTAGAAGGAAGAACACAAGACGTGAATCAGTTATCATTTTCAAATTTTACAAAACTGACATAGACATGAAAAAGATGAGACAATAAAGAAAATAGTAGAAGGAAGAACATAAGACGTGAATCCTTTATCATTTTCGAGTTTACAAACTGACATAGACATACAAAAGATGGGACAATAAAGAAAATAGTAGAAGGAAGAACGCAAGACGTGAATCGGTTATCATTTTCAAATTTTACAAAACTTACATAGACATGAAAAAGATGAGACAATAAAGAAAATAGTAGAAGGAAGAACATAAGACGTGAATCCTTTATCATTTTCGAGTTTACAAACTGACATAGACATAAAAAAGATGAGACAATAAGGAAAATAGTAGAAGGAAGAACATAAGACGTGAATCCTTTATCATTTTCGAGTTTACAAACTGACATAGACATACAAAAGATGGGACAATAAAGAAAATAGTAGAAGGAAGAACATAAGACGTGAATCCTTTATCATTTTCGAGTTTACAAACTCACATAGACATAAAAAAGATGGGACAATAAAGGAAATAGTAGAAGGAAGAACACAAGACGTGAATCCCTTATCATTTTCGTGTTCACAAAAGTGACAGATTGTTTTGAAGAGGGACGAGAAAAAAACAAAATAAAATGTCAAAGAATAAGACAGATAAATGAGAAAATCAAATCAAAATGGGGAATTTTTTGTGTTTACGAAAATGTAACAGATGACCGCAGTCGGACGGGGAGGGGGTGGCTGCTATTTATTATTTATCTTTCGAGAAGGTAACTAGAAATTAAACCAATGCCATAGCGTAAAGAGAATCAATCTCTATTGAATATGTTGCAGCCATAAGATATTGAAGTAAAGTTATTAGCGAAAAAGGAAAAGTGAACTGTTAAAATATTGAGAGGCTTAACTGGATTTTAGAAAATAGACGCGCAGTTTGAGATTTTTCTTACCTATTTCTAAATTTATGTTATTTTATTGAATCATGATTCTCGCTAAAGTGTGTGTGTGTGTTATTGTATAAACTGATTCCTTGTTTGATTGTGTTAAAACATTGAATAAGTGTGACTTATGTGAAATTGAATAGGTGAACGAAAAGGGCATTTTGGTAATGGTTCATTTTAATGTCTGTTCTTTCGGGTGTATAGTCACTTCTCAAGGTGTTCTTATTTTACGAATTTACATTTTGTCGCATCTTTTACCTGGAGGGAAATATATAAAAAATAGACTAAATCACCAACAATCTAGATACGGCAAAGACTCTATATCGTGTTTGTATATTTTAATAAACAAGTCACAAAAATGTGTACATTCACATTCAAGATAACATTAAAATATGTAGAATAAGTAAAAGAACAGAAGAAAGCGCAAAGGTCCAGTAAAATAAGGATACATTGATTTGTATGGCCTTCTAGAGTGGGTCAAAACAAGTAACTTAAATTTGAAATCGCTTCGTGAGAAATTGCCCTATAAAACCGCCGCGACTTTCACAGAAGTTTCTCACCAACCCATTCAAGTTTTAAGACAATTAACATTTGACCTCACTAGAATATAATTAGAAATCAATTTCACTTGCTTCTTATGCCATTTTCGTATGTCTTTCCTTTTTATTTTCTAATTTTTTTTGTTTTCTTTTAATACTTTTTTTATTTTGTCAATTATGTTTCTTATTCATTAATAATGTCCTCTCTGATGTGAAAACATCTGTATGCCCATAACTATATCTTCAGTGATCTATTAATATATCTATTACTGTTTATTCCGAGCCTCTTTCTCTCCTTCTTCTTCTCTCTCCCTCTCTCTCTCTCTCTGTCTCTCTGTCTCTCTCTGTCTCTCTGTCTCTCTCTCTCTATGCAATAATCTGCTGATAGCGACTTTTCATGGCCAGTGGTAAAGCCCGTCGTCCACTACTCACTGGGGTCCTGGTATCGAATCTCGCTAGATTTAGTAACGCTGATGAGCCAAAGACGATGAAACACGTGTCCGTGTATAATTCCCCCTCGACCTCTCTCTTTCTCTCTTTCTCTCTCGCTCTATCGCTTTCTGTCTTTCTCTCTCTCTCGCTCACTCTCTCTCTCTCCACCTCTCTCTCTCCACCTCTGTGTGTGTGTGTATATATATATATATATATATATATATATATATATATATATATATATATATATATATATATATATATATATATATATATATGCGGGAGTAAATATGAAATATGAGTTTCAGATAGAATGTGAAATTGGTTAAAGAAATGTGGTAAAGCGGAATAACAAACTAGCAAAAATAAGGGCACGAACACGTCATTGTAGCTGTACCTATTGGTAAGCCTCTCAGTTTCGTTTTAGCTTGCCTTTTTGTTGAATTCTTCGAAATAAGTCCTTTTTCATACTACATCCCTAAAAAACGCCATTTATTTCAAATATATAGACAATAATTTTAGTTTTGAGACGGAATAAAACAATTCTTTAGCTTTGCTCAATATTCTCATCCACAGAAATAATAATACTTTATCTTATCAAGTTTATCGAAACCAACTAACAAAAATGATTACATACACTATTACTCACACCACAATCACTACATAAAAAATAGTATGTTCATAGGTGTTTACCTTACAGCTTTACGTATATGCAGTCCAGTATATCTTACGATAGAATACCACATAATAAAAACCTCGTTCAAAACATTTAAAACACCCAAACATTTTATCTTCTCTGCTAAGAAAAAAACTATCCAAATACACTTAAATAACAAAACTAAATCCCATTGTACTATATCGCTCACACAATAAAAACATCTCTTTTCTACCAACTCCCAACAACAAATATCTTTTTTCCACCCTTGCCCAACATGGTTTTAGAACCATCCAATCGACCACACTTACTATAAAAACATTTTAAAAATATGCAACAACAAAGAACATATTTCTCTCACATCCGCGGGAATATACACCATACTCTGCAATGACTGTAAGAAAATCTCTTTTGGCGAGACACAGTGTCCTTTAAGAACATAACAGGGCAATCAAGCGTGCCAACACCTTAAATGCGTTGGTCACCCATATGATTTCCCATAATCATCACATTGACATGCCTAAGGCAAAAAATAATAAAACCCATCCACGATGTAAATTGCGTCGTGTAATTGAATCTGGTTTGATTCTACGTTGCAGCAATCACATCATACAAAGACCGGGTTTCTACAAGCTTTCCAACACCATAGCCAAAAACATCGTTTCTGAATACAACTTAAGAAAATACGACATGGATACTCTAGATTCCTTAACATCTACCCTCCTAAATTCTAAATTATTTTCTCCTTTCTCCCAATTTTTAATCATTTTTATTTTTATTTTTATTTTTTATTTATTTTTATTTTTATTTCGTTCAAGTTCAATTGTCATCTATCGTAATGTCTTATTTTTATTTAATTCAATTTAATCTAATTCATTTTAATAGTTTCCCACCGTAACATTTCTCACCATGTGTTCCTAATTCTCCCACCTCACATATTTTCACTCCTATCTTACCCTTCACCAACATTTTAGTTCCTTACTCACTACCCTAGCTACTCCTCCATCCTCTGTCCACCCTTCTACATGTGGTCGCATGCTTCCGTGTACGCACCCCATTTTCCCTCCGTTTCTTTCACCTTACTCTTTGTTTCATTTCACAAAATGTGTTACACATTCATCCCGCCTCTTTCCCATCCTCCCACCACCTCACTGCTCATATCCACTCTCCTCACTTCTTTCCACCCCCTTATTTACCTTATACATACACTCTCAATTTCCTTATATCCACTCCTGCTTCCCCCAACACCTTGCTTCTGTCTCTTTTTCTTTTTATTCTCACTTTTGTATAAATTACCAAGTTTTTGTTAATAAAGTTTCTTTTTCAAACGAACATGGTCGCAACCAGCGACCGAAATATCTTGACCAAGCTACAATTACTTGTTCCTGTCTTTATTCTTGTTAGTTTCTTTCACGCTTTTCCATATTTCCTTAACCAATTTCACACACACACACACACACACACACACACACACACACACATATATATATATATATATATATATATATATATATATATATATATATATATAATAGTTGCTATATAAAGTGTACTTAGCTTCACCACTTTATTGCACAATATATTTCACATCACCGATCCGTAGAAGTGTCTCTGAATCCCATTAATCTTCGATACCGTGAAACTGTTGCGTTGGTCACTGTTATTTCCTCTTCGTTACCGCAAATTCGTGTCGTACGTTTCTTTGTCGTTGCTTCATATCTTGTCGTTATCAACTTCTTCTGGCCGTTGTGTCGTCTCTCGCGTTCCGTGTCGTCTGTGGCTTGGACCCGTTGTTCCTTCGTCGTTGTGCGTTCTTTATTGCGTTATAGTAAGAATTGAGATAAGACAGAGATTCGAAATGAAGGTTTACTGAGAGAAAAGGGTCAAATAATCACAAGTACCATTTACACTTAATTAGGTAGGAGATATATATTAACCTAAGTAACTATAGATATATATAATTATATAGCCTAAGTATCTGTATATAAATAGGCAGATAGACAGAAAGATAGATAGACCGATAGACATGCCGACAGATCAGCGCCTCAATTCTCAACAGTTTTGTCGTTGTTATGAAATATTGTTAACGATCGTCTGCTTCAACGTTCACCCTGGATTAGATTTTAAATCTAACAGCTCCATTATCACTTCACGGAATTCGATAGGAGGTGGGCGCACGACACTAGTACGTGCATCCGTTGCGGTGCCAGGTATGAGCCCATGTTCCCTGCTTAGGCATGACACGCGCGGTCCTTGGTTCTACGGAACCAACCCCTCAATGTCTCTATAACAAAGACCCTTAGCTAGTAGAATAAATGAGTGCTGACCATGTTTTTTGTATTTTTTTTGTACTAGAGTCTCCGAAGATGCCCACACCCCACACTTTGTTTTTCCCTATATCACCCTATATCTTGGAGGACACCACCATCCATTCCCACATCCCATCCATTTTATTTTTTACACCCCCTTAGTTCCCACTCCCAATTAGAGAACGACTTGTTTGTTTTTGGATCACACAGAAAACAGTCGGCAGTCTATCACTTAGCAGAGGGTTGGGAGGGCTCTACTAACCTTGTAAATATTGTCCCGCTCCCCAACGATAAATTTTCCAAATAACATTATTTTAAAACAAATTGGGGATCATCTAAGTAGGACCAACCCACAAAGTGAATGAGGTATTTTGGTGAGAGTTTTTAGCGTAGAGTTAAGTCCAAATATGACAAAGTGTATGTCCAACAACCCCTCTACCCATAATTTATATGATTGTTTTTTCTTTAAAATATTTGTTTGTATTTTTTTTCTTTTTGTCTAAATAAAATCGCTTTCGTCTCACGTGACGTCACATTCTTTGGCCTTTCTCCGCATATCTGTATCCCATGATCTCTCCTGACCCTACCTGTAAGATCTCACCCTGGTGTGAGTTTACTTCAGAATGCACTCTGAGAACTTTATTTTTTCACGCACGGGCAAGGTCATTGTGACCGAACTAATGCAAATGTGCTAAAATCTATACTAGCAGATCTACGTGTGTTATATAACAAAACTGCAGAATAGTGTCAAAGCTAAGTAAAGTTCATTAGCATTTATTATCATTATAGATCTGTTATATGGCATATAGAACTTTTACAATATCTGAATTCGCTTATTAGTTTTGTAAATAGACAAATGAATGCCTTTATATACCACGTTTTGAAATGCAATATTTTATTAAAAAACATTTAAATGTTGGTATTTTTAAAACTTTTTTTCTTATTAATTTCGAATAATATGACATTCTTCTTCGGAAAAAAAGAGTCCGAATCAATTTAAAGGATATACCTTAGTATTCTATGATGCTAACTTATCTAATCGATGTTGTCAGAGTGAGTTAAGACTTTGTCGCATAGTTGTGAAATGGCAACGTTCTATATATATGTATATATATATATACATATATATTATATATATATATATATATACCCATATATATACATATATATACATATATATAGAACGTTCTATATATATGTATATATATATATATATGTAAAAATAAAAATGGAATAAAGGATAAGCAAATGAACAACTAGCAAAAATAAACTCTAAAAAACATATAAAATAGTTCTACCAACATATTTCGATTGTTAAAATACAATCATCATCGGTTGTAGCAGAACTTTAATTAAAAACAGAAAGGTTTTCAAATTTATACAAAGAACGCAATTTGGGAAAAAATAGTCACGTATAATAAACAGTAGAAAGGGTGAAAGAAAGAAAGAAATGTTAAAAAAGAAAAAGAAAGAAAGGAAAAAATTAGCAGTTAGCATATAAACGCCGATCGGAAACGCTGTAAGTTAATAAAGTGGGAAGGAAGATTAGTAGTAATTTACAAAGAATGACAGCAAGGAATTAAACCAATAAGGAAGAGGAGGAGGAGGAGGAGGAGGAGGAGGAGGAGGAGGAGGAGGAAGACGGACTAAAAGTTATAAAAGTTATCCGTTATCATATTGGTTTAGGTTCATTTCGATTAGAATCGATCTGGCAGAAGATGTAGAAATATTATAGAATCCGGGTCTTTAAATAATTGTGTTATTATGACGTAGGATTAAACATGATTCTATGAGACGACAGAGTTTAGTGTCGTGTATATGTGTTTTAACAATCGAAATATTTTGGTAGAACTATTCAATATGTGTTTTTGAATTTATTTTTTCTAGCTGTTGATTTTCGTATCCTTTATTTCATTTTTATTTTTACATTTTGTCTGAAACATTGTTTCTTTTATTCCTCATATATATATATATATATATATATGATAGTTTTATTTACACAGACATGTACAAAATCTGCGACACTGGCATGTCGATGTTATCGATCAACAGTTACTATAAACTGAGATCTCATCAGGCAGAGTTAGAATCCGATCTTAACCTCAGATCATATTTGGAGAGAATGAAGTGCAGGGGTAGAGACAGAGAAGAAGAAGGAAAGAAATTTAACATTTCAAAAATTAAAGCCGTTAAAAAATTAAAATTAAAATTAAAAATTAAAAATTAAAAATTAAAAAATCTAAAAATCTAAGGTCTAGAATCTGAAACAGACAGGGAAAATAAATAAATAAATAAATAAATAAATAAATAAATAAATAAAAAAATAAGAATATATGGTGGAAAGAGGAACAAATAATGATGAGGGGAGAGACACATAGAGGAAAAAAAGAAAAAGAAGAAGAAGAAGGAGAGAGAGAGAGGGCGTCTGTTGATTTAGGTCGGGAGGGAAGGAGGGGGGTAGTAGACATGCACGAATTAGGTGTCAAAAAACCGTCGAGTTTATAAATGTCTTTTTCCAAGTGAACTGTAGTATGCGTGCGTGCAAATTGGGCTGATTGTTATATTGGTTAGGGCGGTGATAAAATGTGTCGCGGTTCCGGGTCTTTATATTGTCTTTATAATTTGTCTGGAGTTAATTTGAATAAATAAGTATATTCGTTAAATGTAACAGGAATAGTAGTAGTAGTAGTAATAATAATAATAATAATAATAATAATAATAATAATAATAATAATAATAATAATAATAATAATAATAATAATAATAGTAGATACCATTAATAATTGAAGTGAAATAATGAAAATAATAATAAATGAAGTATAATAAAAATACTAAAAAATACCAAAAAATATTAAAAATATTAAAAAATATAACTAAAAGAATGACTGGAAAATGCTGGCGTTATTAATTATTAATAATAATAGTAATAATAATAATAATAATAATAATAATAATAATAATAATAATAATAATAATAATAATAATAATAATAATAATAATAATAATAATAATAAAAATAAAAATAATAATAATAATGGTAATAATAATAATAATAAAAATAATAATAGTGGTCAATAATATTTTAGAGTTTATAAAAATAATAGTTTAGGAAAGAAATAGAATAATTAAGGAATATTAGGAATCCTAGGGGGTAGTGATTATCATAATAATATTAAATAATGATAATGATAAGATAATGTTTGCCGATATTATGATATGGGTTAATGGTTGCAATAATGCTGATCATATAAAAATAGTGGTTTAACAGACAACAGTAATCAGAGTGGTAATCCCAGAAATCTTAACAATAGTAGTGATGATAGTGAAAAATTATAGAAGTAGTCATAATGGTGGCAATAACAGTAGTAGTAGTAATAATAATAATAATAATAATAATAATAATAATAATAATAATAGATACTCCTAATAATTGAGGTGAAATAATGAAAATAATAATAAATGAAGTATAATAAAAATACTAAAAAATACTAAAAAATACTAAAAAATATTAAAAATATATAACTAAAAGAATAACTGGAAAATGCTGGCGTTATTAATTATTAATAATAATAGTAATAATAATAATAATAATAATAATAATAATAATAATAATAATAATAATAATAATAATAATAATGATAATAATAATGGTAATGATAATAATAATAAAAATAATAGTTTAGGAAAGAAATAGAATAATTAAGGAATATTAGGAATCCTAGGGGGTAGTGATTATCATAATAATATTAGATAATGATAAGATAATGTTTGCCGATATTATGGTATGGGTTAATGGTTGCAATAATGCTGATCATATAAAAATAGTGGTTTAACGGACAACAGTAATCAGAGTGGTAATCCCAGTAATCTTAACAATAGTAATGATGATAGTGAAAAATTATAGAAGTAGTCATAATGGTGGCAATAACAACAATAATAATAATAATAATAATAATAATAATAATAATAATAATAATAATAATAATAATAATAATAATAATAATAATAATAATAATAATAATAATAATAAAGATAATAAAAATGGCAGTGGAGGCAAAAGTAAGGTAACGGTAAAACATGGCAATATTATTAATAATAGTGCTACTGTTAATTTCATTGCTGCAAATAACAATAACTATGATAGTAACGTCGGACATGGTGTCACCACTGATAACAATAATTATCTTGATAAAAAGTACAGAAATGAAAAAATGAAAAAATGAAAAAATGAAAAAGTGAAAAAAGTGAAAAAATGAAAAGAATGAAGAAAATGATTCAATGACAAATAGTTAAGTTTAAGATATTAATAATAGTAGTAATAAATAATTGATAATGATAATCTAAAAAATATATAATCTAAAAAATAATCTAAGAAATATAGAAATATTAATCAAAGAATGGATAAGCATAAAAGGGGGGTATTTAAGAGTAAAGAAAAATACAGAAGATGACCATTAGTGTTAATCGTTGTGGGTATGATAATAATAATAATAATAATAATAATAATAATAATAATAATGATAATAATAATAATAATAATAACAACAATAATAATACCAACCAATACTACCGCTTACAGTACTACTACAAATAATACTACAAACAAAAAAGCTACTACTAATAGAGATAAAAATAATAATAATTAATAAAAGGTATAAGATGATAGTTGTGTTGACAAAATTTTTCAGTTGGTGGGGAGGTGTTTTTTTTTATTTTTATTTTTTTTTATTTTATTTTATTTTATTTTTTTTTTTTTTATATATATAATAGCAGCCTAAGGGGTTATGAGTGGATTACTAAGAAGGTGTAATCTGTTATGCCTACAGTTAATTGATGTTTCTTGTTTTTTGTTTAGAAGTTTGCCCCTATCGCTGAATTTAATTATTTCAAGTTTTTCTGTTAGGCAAAGGTAGCAAGGTGAGTTTAGGGAACCACAGGTGCTAGTTCTTCTAATTGTGTTCCAAGTTACTGTTGGTGATAGGTTATTGTTGTATAGTTCCCAGTAATATATAGAAAGTGAGGTTCTTTTTTGATATGTAGGGTTATTAAAAGAACACTTATGTCCAGTATATCTTTCTTTGAAGGTATTACCAGCCATACCTATGTAGAATTTTTTCAGGGTTGGGTTTTCTTTAGTAGAGATGGTTGCTTGATATACTGATTGGGTTATTTGGCAATTATGTGTTAATGGGCATTCTTTTTTGTTTGTGCAGTTACAGGCCTTGGTATTTGCTGTTTTAGTTGCGGTAGTTTTTTCATTTAGAATTTTGTTGTTATGTTTTTTTATTATTTTTTCTAAATTTTCACCACAGCTATAGCTTAATTTGAGGGTGTTTTTATTAAAGATATTGTGCAGTATATTGTTGGGAGGGAAGTGTAGATTGATTAAGTCTAAGAATCTTTTACCGAGTTTGGTTTTAACCATGTTGTTATATGGGGGTGTGAACCAGATAATTTTTCTACCCCTATTTTTGCGTCTGTTGTTGGGAGGTGTAGGTTTGGTGAATTTAATTTGGGTGTTTTTGTATCCACTTTGCTTTAACGCTTTATTGTAAAAGTCCTTGTGTTTGTTAAAAATTTCTTCATTAGATATATATATATATATATTAATTTTAACTAAATAATATTAAATTATTTTAACCTACCGCTAGCGTCAGTGCAGGGATGATGATCTTGGACGGTCGCACTGTTCGAACTCCTACCACAGAGTCAGCCTAGACTCCGTAAACAAACGCTGTAACCATTCCGCCACGGGACATTACCATATCCAAGGAGGGAATTTAAGTTCTATTTATGCAAAGGGCGGCATATCAAGACATACAGACTTAGGGATTCTACGGACGTTGTCGGAATATGCTTTATAGCTACGTATCAGTCTATTTTTAACTTCCCCGAACAGGGTTCAACTTTAATCTTATTAAAGGGGCTTATAATATTAATTTTACCTACATACGCTTACGTTTCGCCCTTTCGCTCTAATAAGTGATGGGATGATAATCTCAGACGGTCGCACGGTTCGAACCCTTGCCACAGAGTCAACCTAGACTCCGTATATATATATATATATATATATATATATATATATATATTTATATGCAAATTATAATTTCCTAAAAAATGAACGGATCATAATTCATTTTGAAATATATATTCTTGGTAACACGGTGACTAACATGGACACATTATTTTTCTTTTGTTAAATATTTACATTTAGGGTGTGCATATATATATAACATCATGTATGTGTATATGTTCACACACACACACACATATATATATATATATATATATATATATATATATATATATATATATAGTAGAGAATGGTAGTTTGCTTGAAGCATTGTTGGGTATAGCAGTAGTAAGTTTTTGAAAGGCTGTGGGCAATGCAAATTCCGGTTAAGACGCAAGTTGTAAAGAAACAATAACAATAAATAATTTAATTCAGATAACAGAGTTATTTCCCTTTATCTTATAGTAAATATATCAAGTTAATTCGATAAACTAATTTTACGAAACTCACAATTAATAACACTTCTTAAATAGATGATAATCAATAAATTTAATAAATCTAGAATATTTAAAATGAGAGATTAATTACTTTACTTTATATTAAAATTCTTAAAATACGAAAGAAAGATAAAAAAAATAAAAATATGGAGATAAAACACACTGAAATAAAAGTAAATAATCAAATATAAACTTAATAAAAAAAAAGAAAATTTTTTTAAATTAAAAAAAAATATATATATATATATTATTAAAACTAACAGTTTATCGAACACCCTACACTTAACCAACATTACACAAATATTTTTGAACACCAAATCATATGTGTAACATAACCTTAAAATAAGTTTAATTTACATTCCCTGCGATACTTTTTTCGCTGCGGTTCTAAATCTGGCAGCCATTTTGTTTTGTAGGATTATCTGCACAGTCGGAGTAAAATTTTTTCTTCGGGTTTAATTATTTTTGACAAAGGGAATTCTCTTTTCCCGGAATATTAAATATGATTTTTAATCACCCGGACATCACACAAACAGCTAAAAACACTCTTGCTGTTATGTAAGACTTTAGGAAAAATAAATAGTAAATCATATTTCGTATTCGATCGATTCATTGTTATTGTTCCTTACAACTTGCATCTTACCCGGAATTTTCATTGCCTACAGCCTTTCAAAAAATTACTACTGATATATATATATATATATATATATATATATATATATATATATATATAAGAATAATATTATTTTTTGAAGGCGATAACAATGCGTTGTTAATATCGCCTTCAAAAAAATAATATTATTCTTACACTATACACAATGCTCCAAGCGAACTACAACATTCTTCTCATATATATATATATATATATATATATATATATATATGGTAAAATGAAAAAGGAAAACCAAAAACTGGATGTTTTTTTATGTGTACATCAACGTTTCGTCTTTATTTATAAGACTTCATCAGGATGATGATATAGGGAAAAGATATCATGCAAGCACGGATACATGTAGGGTAGACATGTTGGGAAGAAAAATGAAATAAAATCAAAAATAGAGGCAGCGTCTAGCTGGACGTCCGTACTTGTTAGAGAATGAAAAATGAGTGGGAGAAAAAAGGGGAAGGGTGGAGGGAGCAAGGACTACTGTGGCTGGCGATGAGAGAAAGAGGTGGGGGATGAGCAGGGGTAAAATGGATGGCAGAGAGAGATTGGAGGAAAAGGGGGAGGGGGTGTTTGACCAGATGGCTGTGGTCGAGATTGAAGGGGAAGAGTGAGTTGGAATGTTTGTGTGTGTGGGGTGTATGCAGGGAAATGGGGATGGGTAGAGAGGGAGGGGGGGGGGCTGTGATTTTGGTGGATGGGCGAAAGTTATAGTCTTAGAGAGCGTTTGAAGAAAATGAGGGAATTTAAGAAAAGGTATGGGAGAAAATGGATGAGAGGGGGAAGAGGGAGGATTTGTCGTGATAGGGTGTGAAATATTTGAAATATTTGGAAAATGATAGCAATGAGTGAGGGATTGGAGTGGGTGGGGGAGGGGGGTGATTGAAAGGGTGGGTGAGGAATATATTTGAAATATTTGGAACCTATATCATCATCCTGATGAAGTCTTATAAATAAAGACGAAACGTTGATGTACACATAAAAAAACATCCAGTTTTTGGTTTTCCTTTTTCATTTTACCATCACGTCGGATTACCTTCATCCTTCTATTCCCATATATATATATATATATATATATATATATCGTTGTACAAGATGAACTTCTAACCTAATGAAGCGATCATTATCATCATTATTAATTTTGGAACACAGCTGCTAGGTTACGGGAGATTTCAACTCGACAGTGAAAAATAAAAATGAAGATGACATCTTGTGTCGAAATATATAATTTGAATAAAATAAATAATAAATGTTTTATTTTTTTAATGAAATCTTGCATCGCGTATCTAGTCTATAATCTGATTTCATAATTCTCACTTGTCGATGCTTTTTAAGTAGCCCAACGGATCTTATATATATATATATATATATATATATATATATATATATATATATATATATATATATATATATAGTGCAAAGATGCTGGTATTGACACGCACGAGTTACATTAAGTCACCTCATTGGCTATATTTTCCCCTACTACCAGCACCCACCGTACACGCACATACCTCTAAATAGACTTAGAATGGCCGAAGGGACGGCTTGAAATGTTGTCTTCATAGAAGAAATATTTTATTTAAATGAGATTTTGTATTCCTATACGTCAACAAATAAGAACTAAATAGAGAAAATATATGAACATTTATATATTTTTCATATATTTCATACACACACAAACATATATATATATATATATATATATATATATATATATATACATATATATATATATATATATATATATATATATATATACATATATATGTGTGTGTGTGTGTGTATGTATGCATGTATGTATTTATGTGTATGTATATATATATATATATATATATGTATACATATATATATATATATATATATATATATATATATATATATATATATATATATATATATATATATATATGCATGCGTTACTGTCTGTTTATTTATATCTATCTATCCGGCGATCTTTCTGTCTATCTCCTTATGTTTGTAAAACACGTGCAGTCTCGTGCGTTCCTATCTTCAAAGTGTTTCTCTGCAACAGCCGGAAATTAATAACCAGATTTCCGAGGAGGTTCCCATACGTTCCACTGTGCACCGTGTCCCTCGCCGTGCCTATTATTCATAGGCGTGTTATTTATCGCTGTTCCGTGCAAATAATCTAAATCCGACCTCTACGAATTATTGATCGGACAAATATTTTGAGAAAAAAAGTGTACTTACTGATAAGAGAACATGCAAGTATATATATATATATATATATATATATAAACTGTCCTTACAAATATATAAATATATATATATATAGTTATATATATATATATATATATATATATATATATGTATATATATGCCAGTTGGTATATGAAGATGGTAGTATCTAACAAACACATGCATATATATATATATATATATATATATATATAAATATATATATATATATATATACATCGTATTGTTTTATTTAATTTTTGTGAATACATACAGATAGTTCGATGTATACGTACATGTACTACAAATGTTTACCATAAACATGCAAATGTACACAGTATTGCATACCAATTTAGACTTATTATTTATGGAATATTTTAATGCATATGTGGTGTGTGCACACAGACATATATATATATATATATATATATATATATATATATATATATATATATATATATATATATATATATATGCACGAAAGCTTGCAATTAAATACATGATTTTTTCATTTAAATTGAACCAGGTGTTGATTTTCCAAAATATTTCATTTAAATATATATATATATATATATGAAAAATATTTGTTGTTGTTTATTATCTACGGACGTATACGTTTCGTCTCTTTTTAATCAACACTCTTCAGCGTAGAAGTATGACTATTCACTACCGGTCACTCGGTTCGAAACCCTGGAGTATAAGTATTTTTCAACTTCAATCCAACGTCTTAACCCTCGCGGCCAATATTTGAACAGCCGATAAACCGTGGTAGTTTAAACACATTAAAGCGGCGATAACGACACAGGCATTCTACTTATATTAAGGAATGATGCATTATAAAGCAAATGACGTTACGCTGTATTTGCACTACTATATATTTATATATATATATATATATATATATATATATATATATATATATATATATATATATGAAGAGGCTGAATGCAAAACGCGATAAACGCCACCTTCAAAATCACAAAACTGTCCTTACAAAAAGTGTTGCATTTCAACCCTCGATAATACCCCAAAAAATGGGTTACATGATATGATACCGAAATAATTTACTTTTGATTTCAGTTGATATCAGCTGTCATTCGAAGTCGAGATTTAATATATTCTTATTTTTATTGTTCAAGGCTCCAATTTAAATGAATTGGATTTATCGCGTTTTGCGTTCGAAGTTTTCATATATATATATATATATATATATATATATATATATATATATATATATATATATAAAAGAATATGTTTAACCATGTTTTAAAACATTGTTCTAGTAGGAAAATATTTTTTCAATTAGTGTTATTTTCTTGCTTTGAAAAGGGAGTTATATCTCGGAAAGCTGAACAAAGTTCAAATAAATTTTATTTCTTTTTACAAAAAAATAACACCTACTTTTTTAGGTTTTCCAAGTTTAAATATTTTCCTACTCCAACAATATTTTTTAAATATGGCTACATATATTCTTATTCAAACCAGCGTCAACCGCTCTAATAGACACGACTTGAGTTTTCTTTTATTCCACCACCATGTCTGCATTCCATCTCGGATAATATTAGAAAAAAAACAAAACACTTTTTGCTTTGACAAGGGAGTTATACCTTCGAAAGCTGATCTAAGTTAAAATTAATTTTATTTATTTACAAAAAAGAAAAACAAACATTACTTTAGGTTTTCCAAAATTATATATATATATATATATATATATATATATATATATATATATATTAGTGCACAAACCCGGTCAAAAATAGCGGGGAAAAATTCTTCTTTCCCAGTTTTCCCACTCGCTTTTTATCAAGATATATATTCTAAGATATCAATACAAAATCATAGAATTACGTAATTTTATTTTTCGTATATAATTTCCTTATTTCTGATGACTTTAAGAAAACAAATACGACACCGTTGACATTTTATTATAGAGTTGAGGGTTTATTTCTTAATTCATTTCAAGTCGGGGAAGTCTGACTTTTGATTTACTTTATTGTTTCCGTTCATAGCTTGAAATTGGTTACGATCGACACTATTCAAAAAAATTAAACCAAATAGTCAAAAACTTTTCAGGGGATTCCAATTTTCAAATAAAACAAAAACCAATACTTTGTAACCGCGTGATTTTTTTAGAGCGTAAGAATTTGTCTTCCAGGTAATTTCGTTATTCAAATAATAATAAAAATACTTTGATATTTCAAACCCCAAAAGCTGTTAACGTCCAAATGAGACCAGCAGCAAAGTATCCGTTGCGCTAATAAATCATCTACTACGTAGAAAACATTATAGCGCTATAAATTTACTTTTTCGTTTACATGTTATTTTTTCAGTAACCGAGAGAAATATATTCTTTACAAACGAGTATTGTTTTACGCCAGGTGGAATGTTATTTCCTCTACCAGAGAGCTCAACATATTAATCAGGCACTATATCTACTTTATAAAATGAAAGCAGTCGGATTGTCAAATTCAGATTTTTATAAAAATGAATTGGTCAAATCGGTGTTTGATTCTGAATAGACAGTCATGCATAATATTTATCACTCTGCAATAAAAAAAATTCTAATCGCTTTTATCGTTTACATATTCTATCCAATAGACTATTTCAGTAATAGAAAATTAATGAGATTCGTCGTTTGTTACATGGAAAAATTTGAAATGGCGCTTCGATTTCATGGGACCTTAGCGAAAACATTACGTTACTAAAATGGCGTAATAGTTCAAGACCAGCTTTAAAAAAACATTTAATTTTTATCAGCGATTCTAAAACAAACACAAAAAAGTCGATATTTCATTGATTGCACATTTTTTATATACGATGTTAATCCAAAACAGTTGAAGGGATTGTCACGCGGACTTATGGGATAACTGTTATGAACAAATAAGACTTAAAGTTTGTTTTGGGGGTAATAACAGTTATTTTTTGCTTTAAAAATGAGTGAACCCTTGAGCGTGTTACTCAGTGTCAGTTTTGTCAACTCGCGGATGTTGTCCTCACACATATTTCTTTGTCTGCCCCTCTTTTTTCCGCCCAGGATTGTCTTTGAGAGACTTGATGATTGCGTTACATAGACATTTCCCACTTCATTTCCCACTTCTTCACAATGGTCGGAAGATCTTGATATGACCCGACTGCTTTTCCGTCTGTTATTCACTTCATCATTGGGAATGTGGTCTTTGTATGACATGTTTAGAATCTTTCAGAAGCATCTCATCTCTGTGGCGTGTATCCTTCTCTCTAGGTATGCAGTTAGGTTCCACGACTCACACGCGTACAGAAATATGGAACACATCAATCTGATTTTTGAGCTGAGTGTGAATTTTTTGGTCATTTCATATCAGTTATAATTTGGCCAGTGCCGCTGTTTTCTGCGCAATCTTAGGAAGGTGTTCAGACGTTGATCGGTTATCTATCACAATTGCCCCAACGTTGACAGCTTTCGTCAAATTATAATAGACTAAATAAGATAATAGATCAAATGATTAATTAACATGATAGTAGATTAAATTCTATTCGAAAAACATAATGATATTTTAGATGAGAAATAATAATTTGTATGATTAGATTATTCGGACTATTATTCTCATCTTGGTTGATACAATGTAACTTCCGTTTTTCTTCAGCTGCATCTTTTCAGTATCAAGAACCTTCTACAGGGTGGGCCAAAATAAGGGTCCTATCTTTAAATTTGAATAATTTGAATTTGAATAACTTCCACAAAATAAAAGTTAAACTCACCAAACTTTATGTGTGTGTAGACTGACCCTTCCGAGATTTTTTGAAATAAACAAAACAAATTTTAGCCGAAAAACACTTCTTAAAACTTACAAAAACTAAAGTATTGTTTTTTACACTGTTTTGAGTTTTTTAAGCAAAAATAATGTTTTCTAAATGAGGGTACGTTCCTTAGGGCTAATACGGCTCATGCTTGCTTCGGAAGGGGTCCTTTACTTATTCTAAAAAAAAAAAATTTTTTAAATCAATAAATAAAAAAGTTATGAATTTTTAAAAATAGGACCCTTATTTTTGCCCACCCTGTATTAAAAGTCTTTATGTCGATTTCGGCAAACTTGACCCAATGTTTGAACGAAACTTTTATTTATTTCCACGGGTTTAGTTATTGATCAATCCATCAGTCATGGACGAGTTGACTTGTTGATTTTTTATTCATAGTATCATCGTCTGTAATGAGGATTGAAATGTCAACCTTCAGAAAACCTTAATTTAGAGTGTTAAACAGCACTGTTAACCGTTACGGGATCGCCCAATATGAACAATTCTAATGTTAATGTTTGAAGCAATAAACTTAATGTTGTCTGGGTGCATAATATTACTGATTATTACTACCGAATTACTTGTCTTTATAACCAAACATAGCATAAATTAACACTGCATTCCGACAAGAGCTAACGCAGACTGAGAACAATCTATCCACGCGTATTAAATAAATAGTTCAGTTCAAAATTCCATGAAGATTTTTGAGTTCGACATAACGATTCTAAGGTTCGACTAGAAGAGTCTAAAATTCAGAAAGATGAACCAGAAGAAGGCAGGAGGTTTCATCGACCGAAATGTTGTGAGAATCGTAGTTCGAATAAGCAAATAATACACATTATCAACCCTCATTTGAAACATTACAAAACGTTATTTTTAAAAAAAATTCTATCATCATTTTTATTAATCGTTTGGTATAGTATTTTCTTTAGTCTATTATTGTTTTAGTTGATTTAGCATAGTATGTATTAATGTTATAATTAATTTGAATATCCTTTATATCATTTTAACACAGGTTTTTGAACGCAACATATGCCTCAAAACAGTTGCGATTTTCATCCCAACGAATCAACATTATTTTATTAACGAGAAATATCGTAAATATACTTCACTGTCTAAGTGCATATGGAACCTTAAGCACAGAAAAAATGCTTACCATATTGAATAGGCAATCGTGAAAAACGCTATCCCCTATCAACCTAGATTTAAATATTGCAATCTCTGTACTTCTGAGGCCTTAACTGTTATGATATTTGACTCCAATCTCCTAAATAGAAAATCTGAAATCATCTCTACAAATAGATATGACCACCTAGATGATTAAACCTTACCCCATTTTCTTTTATAATGCTTCTTTTCGCAATAACTACATTTTGTCTAATCTCTGCATAATTGTCTCTGGGATAGATATTAGGACTTGTAAGGATAATACTTTTCTAATTGACTTCACACATGACAACCATGTACATATATTTAATCTAATGATTATTGAATAAATATCTATATATAACTTTTCGATCCTTCAACATTTATTAATTACATTGTTAAAATATTCTTATTTTAGTCTCTGATTTAATATTTTCCAGTTGTAACCTCAGATTTACATTTAAATATGCTAATAAATATGCTCTTTCAGATTTATTTAAATAAGACAGATTGAAATTTATTTTATAATAGTTAAATTAATATCTAAATTAAATAAAACTAATAACTAATTTTTATCGATAATCAACTTTACGTCGGCTCTATTAGTAATTAGATATACTTAGTATTTGCTTCCTCTACTCCCATAACAATGTAGGCCCTTGTAATAATTAAAAAAAACTAAATTCCTAATTTAAAAATAATATGTACTAAACATATAAATACATTAATACTTTTATACATTTATATTTATTAAATTTTAACTTTTTAAAGAGTTTCTCAGAAATTCTACTTAACTTAACCGCCTTTATCTCTTAGGAATTACAGAGTTATTTTAGACCGCCGTTTCCTTAGAGCAGTTAAAACGAAGAAAAAAAATGAAAAGTTGACGTAATTTCCGTAAAGTCATAACTTTCCAAACAATTCAACAATTTGGAAAATCAATCATAGCAATTTTATTAACTGAAATTATTTGAACGATTTAGTTTTGGATTTACATTAAATATGCTGGTGAGTTATTTTATTTCTAACATTTTTCATTACTTTTATTCACTTCAAACGTTGGAACATTCGCATTGAGACGTAAAAGGCTACTGAAAATTAGGGGCCAAATTTATAGGAGTATCTTAAGTGTGGAGGTGTGCAGCGTGATATTTGTTCATATTGCATCAACATTTCTGCATGTTAGTACAATTGTGAAAATAGAGAGTAGGAAGGGAATTTCAAAGGGAAGTTGTTCGAGGAAAGAAGCTAATTCAGTAGAAAGCTTTCCAACATCTGAGGACTTCTACAGTGAAGGAGTGAGATTTTGATGATAGTCGGGTTGGTCGGGGCTATTCACGTTAAGGGGACACAAGTGCACAAGTTCACCGTAACGCATTCTATTCAAGTACTTATGAAAAGAGTATGACACATTTCGTCGATGGAACAGGGTTTTCCATTAGACAGTGTGCGACCTATTAGATTAGAGACTCTTTTTTAATCCTGTCTAGAAGGGAGAGACTAGTACTTTGAGCATCAGCCATAATGAGACAACAATACTCCATGCATGAGCACAGTAGGGCTTTGTAGAGATATAGGATATTAACATGTGAGAGACGTTTCCGAGACAATAAAGATAGTCACATTTCTGCTTCAATTCCTGTTAATGTTTTTGCTTACTTCCGGTGCACAGTTCGAGGTGAACCATTGTGGAGATTAGGACACGTGCTTCAATGCTTTCTTTGGCCCATTCGGTTACCTCATTTGCGCAATTATCAGCTGGGAAAGAAAATGTTTCACTCCATGGGGCATCTCTGATGTGATCTTGGATTGATTTCCAATAAGCCCGCTTGTAGTATCTCGTCGTTTTGAGCAACAGCTAATCAGTATTGGGACGAGATTTTAGGGTGATTTCAACAATTAGCACAAGGTGATCAGCGTTCTCGAGTGGGCTATTGGTATTCGTCACACAAGCCTTGGGCAGTGAAGTCAGGAACAGGTCGAAAAGTGAGGCCTGTGTTCCACACGATCAGGAAGGTGGGTCGAGAAAGTGACAGTCTGTAAGAGGGAGTGCGCTATGATTAAACTATACGTTTGTATAGCTTAAGAATCAAACCTAATCACTGTAATGTACATTAAAATCCCAAAATACATGTATTTAGGCACTCGAGGCAAGTGAGAGTTCTGTTTCTATGCTTTCAGAGACACGGTAAAGCAGGGCACAATCCTGGGTCGAAGGAGAACGGTATAAGAAATATAAGTAACTAACGCTGTGCTGTAAGGTTAATCTAAGGCACATGTAGGCTTGATCATCTAATTCAAGCCTGTGTTCTCTAGTCAAGGGGGTGTTCCGAACATAAACTCCTCGCCCGTGCATATGTTTGTCAGAGTCTTTACGGTACAGTGGGAGGTATTCAGTCATGTCAAAATGGAGTGAGTAGATTGAGGATTTTCGGTTTGTTTCACTTAGTGCTACGATATCCGGGCAGTTTACTAGGAGAAAGGTTTCTACCTCATTGATGTTAGTTCTAAATCCACGGATATTTGTGAATGCTAGCCTCAAAGGTGGAGGCAGAGATATTTTTAGTTGGTGTCTCATACAACCAGACAACTTGTCAATACTTGATCCATGGGAGTTGTGGATTCGGGATACTCCACCGGGTATAATTGTAGGGACCCTTTACATGCGCGACATGGCACGTAGTTACCCACGATATTATACAACTGTTAATGGAGCAGCCTCTCTTAGAGCTACTTTGAGTAAGGGCACCTGCACTACCAGTCGGATACAGTCGCCAGACAATCTGTATTACCTGTAGTGATCTGTACCCTCAACCTGTCGGAACAAGAGCGCCCACAATTAGTCATGTGTGACTTAGTGACAAGATTTTTCCCATAAGTTGCCCAGAGAGAGAAACAGAGACGGCGTTTGTTGTTCTAGCCAGGAAACAAAGCAAAGCACTCGATGTCTTTGAGGTTTCTCCTGTATTAGTACATCTGGATCTGGCTAATAGACAACGAAGGAGTGTAAAGGCCGAGCGATAGGTAAAACCCATCTACTCCTGAAGCAATTTTAGGTTTGCAATCCAGATATTTTCTTCGAGACTTCAACTCCGAGAGGGTCAATCTTGCGCCCGTGTACTAATCACGTATTTCAGAGACCCTGTAAGTGTTAAAAAATTCAATATATATATATATGTTGATAGAATAGGTTTTGCTATCTACAAAAAACAAATTAAATTAAAAACAAGTTCCTATCTCATAATAAGTAGAAAGCTTTCTACCTATTATTAGATGAAAATCTATCTTTAATTTTATTTCGAAAGTGTGATAAATTGAAAGCGTGAAAAGCTTTGTCTTATTTATTCATATATTTTAAAACAAATAAAATATGGTTACAAACATACATAAACAACTAATACAAAAAATACGTAGAGAAAAGAAAAAGTAGCACTTATCTAGTACGTCTTCTTCAATTCACTCGTGGTTGACCGGACGTCAATGTTTGCAAATCATTCATAGAGACGGCTCCATTGATAAAGAGGCGAGGGAAAAGTGACGGATTCAAATTCGGGTTGGGTAAGGTGGGGGTATCTACGACTTACCCAGATCCTCCGTTTATATATATATATATATATATATATATATATATATATATATATATATATATATATTTACACCTTTGACACCTGATGATGATTCGACGATTAATCGAAAACGTTCGTGAAACCTATGGAACGACTATGAAGTTTTTTTGATTTTAATACAAAAAGACAATCAGAAAACTGAAAAAAAATAAAAAAAGGTATAATTAAACAGACAAATTCTGTTATTTTTAACAATGTTCTGCCTAAATACACACAATATATATATATATAGATATATATATATATATATATATATATATATATATATATATATATATATATATATATATATATTCAGACGATGAATGATGAAAATAAGAAGTTGTACAAATACAATATTCAATGTTTTATATATATATATATATATATAACAACTTATTTTCCCCAAGCATCTTGTCACCCGGATTGTAATGGTATTTTAAGAATGGCCTAATGCTTCACAGGGGAACAAGAGGCATTAATTTGAAACAGAACTTAATTAAATATGATTAAAAGATACGTGAATAAAATAAAGAAAATACAGAAAGAAAGAAACATAAATTAGAACTTATCTACGTCTTCTTATATTCACCCTTGATTGACCGGAGGCCGATTTGTGCCAATCATTTATAGAGACGGCTTCATTTATTGAGAGGCGAGGAGAAAGTGACGAATTTATATTCGGGTTGGGTGAGGTGGGTAGTTTCTAAGACAGATCCTCTGTATATATATATATATATATATATATATATATATATATATATATATAAAGTTATGAAAATATATTTATGGCAATTAAGTTAAAGAGAGGCTTTCGCGTTTCATCCTATAGGGAATCGTCAGGCTAGAAACTTAGCTCTACTCACGTATTGAGCACTGTTAAAGTAAATACTGAAAATTGATACATAAAGAGTATATCTCTCATAACATTTTATGTGGATACATTAAATAATAATTATATATATATATATATATATATATATATATATATATATATATATAACAACTTATTTTCCCAAAGCCCCTTGTTACCCGGATTGTAAGAGTATTTTAATAATTTACTATTTAAAGGATTTATTGAATCATTTGCCAACATTGAAATTCCACATACTTCTTAACCAATCAAAAACTTAACGCTGTAGTGAATCCTATGTAATAATACGGCTTACATGATTTAAGTTATTGACTTAAGGAAAGTATTAATTTTGTGTCAAGTCTAAAAAGGATCTGAATTTCATCCACGTCTGAAAATCAGCATATTCTTTATATTGTTGTGAAAGAAAAATTAGTGTGATACCTATTTACGACAATCTACACAGGTAGGCAATAATTATTACACTATTTCAAAGCTGTATATCTAAAAGCGAAAACACAAAAAATGCACAATCCGCTTTTAGAGATCAGCTTAACGTATAGTATCCATTCTGTCGCGGGAAGCAATCCTCACAGGCATTACCTCCTCCTATCTGAGAGATCTGAGTTTATTTTCTATCGCTTGTGACGCTTTAATTTGTAAATGAGTGCCGACGTTATTACACAGATTTTTTTCAAAAAATCCAGTGGCCCTTTGGTGGGGGCAGACATTTTCACCAGCTTACCCAACATTTTGTTTAACTTTCCCTCGTGGGAAGGCAAGAAAATCGGGACGCACATATCACTCAATTTAGGAGAGATGAGCGTGTGCGCTGTGTGCCTTTTGTGTATTGTATCTATATTTCTCTCCGTCTGTGTTTTATAGAAAGCCAAGTTGTTTTTCGTGTAGCATTACTTTTTTTTCTTGTAAAGTTTTAAACGTTGGTCACATGAAGAGTAAAAGCCAAAATATCAGAACACCTGTTTCCTGAACAATTGTTTTGATAACAACGTTTCAATATATAACAAATCTCTTGAG
>OY744527.1:129554930-129569930 GCA_963556195.1 Sepiola atlantica
GAAATGCTAAGTTCGACTCGAGAAGAATATATCATATGGCAAAAAAAAAACGTTTCATGATAGACAATAGATATCTAGCTGAACACATATTTGGTTCTGTGTAAAATTCGTGCAGTGTATCGTTTTGCCTGATGATTTACCGCAGGAATTAAACATAGATTTTTCTGTATATAGATATCGATATATTTTCATACTACTACTAAATTCTACGTATTGATCACTGTTGAAGCAACAACTGAAAATATATATACATAATATATTATATTATGTTATAATATTATATGTGTGTATACACGCAATAGGAAATATATATATATATATATATATATATATGTGTGTGTGTTATGTACAAAGATATACTTATGGCAAGTGAGGTACACAGAAAGTTTGTTTCATTTCCTCGCTAAAAGCCAATGCTTTTTATATATGCTTTATTAGTTGTTTTTAACCGATTACACCTTTCACCACTCACTGTACCTAATTACTTCAGTTTAACTTAAATATAATCATTTCTATTTTTTCTAACTCGGTATAGCTCACTAAAGTTCAACTTACTTCCTCTGAAATTCTTGGCTTCTAATTCACAATTTGGTTAGTCAGACTATTGACATGAGTCTCATTCTTTTCTATTAAGTTAATATTTTTCTCGAATTATACTTTTTATGATAGATTCATTTTATAATAAAGTAAAATGTATTCTATGCTTTCAATTGGTAGCAATTTAACTTAATCCATGTATTTAAACTCTTACATTTCCTATACGGATCTTCTAGAAGCTGCATAACTTAGCCTACATTACAATTTTTCATATACCTGCCGAAGACTGCCCGCTATTCTTAAATTCACAATGTATATATATATATATATATATATATATATATATATATATATATATATATATATATATGTCTGTTATTTTTAAGTTTACCAAAGCATTTCGTTCACGAAATCATTCATCACCACAAAAGTATTCTTTTCCTTTCAAAGTTTATTTATTTATTTATCAGATTTATCAAAATTAAAGAGTATTTTTCCCTACACGTGTTTCTCGACGAAGCAGGTCCTAGCTCAGCAGATCATCAGGAGAATTATGTACCTGGAACAAGAATTTTCAGAACTGACAATACCCAATGTGGTGTTGCCCTAATTGAGGTCATTTAAGAAGAGAACAGAAGAAAAAAGGAAAAGAGAAAAACCTCTTAAAAAAGTGGCTCATACGATTTTTGCATTATGGTTGCTACTATGCAAACCAACAAGGAATTAGTCCCAATGCAGTCTAAAAGAAACAGGAACAATGTGCGATAATACACCCTCTCTTCAAACTTTGAAAAGAAAAAAGTCTTTTGTGGTTATGAATGATTTCGTGAACGAAATGTTTTGGTAAACTTTCAAAAAAACACATATAAATGCTCTGTACCCTGTAATCGAGTATCATCGAGCTTATTTTTATTCGCTTAATCGCTTAATCCCAGTATTCACTGAATAAAATATCTTCTAAGTGAAATCTCTCTCTCTCTCTCTCTCTCTCTCTCTCTCTCTCTCTCTCTCTCTCTCTATATATATATATATATATATATATATATATATATATATATAGTGATGTAATATACCTATTGTTATTTTGTAATCAAATGCAGCTTTGCAATTATAATAATCTTTTAAAATATGATGCGGTTTCCCATATATAATATTACAAATAGAAATAACTTAAACAAGAGTGGCAAGAACGAATGGGTGGTGTAAGTGTGAACGCTTTAAACAGACAATAACAACTAATGGATTATCCGGACGACGGCTCGTCATGTAGACAGCTTGGATCTTGTAGTTTTAATGAGACGAAGCAGTAGTTCGTCCTTTCTCTTCTTTTTTGCTGTTACCGTCTTCTTTTGAAAATAATAATAACAATAATAACAATAATAATAATAATAATAATAATAATAATAATAATAATAATAATAATAATAATAATAATAATAATAATTATTATTATTATTATTATTATTATTATTATTAATGTTATTATTATTATTATTATTATTATTTTTATTATTATTATTATTATAAAAAAACACACGGTCATTTGCGGGTTTAACCATACTTTCATCATGTTTTCTTTTTCTTTTCTAATATGCAGTATACATATATAATATCACGAACCCATACCCTATATGGGATGCAGCTGAAACTCTACCGCCCTCATGATTCGTGAAAAATAGAAAGATTTGATCAGCTTATCATATATATCAACTATATATAAGTAGCGACTTCCATGTGACGTAATATCGTGTTACATAACAATAATTTGAAACCTTTAACTACTAATATAAATTTCCAGTTATCTGTTTAACAGAATCTTATGAAAAATTCTGTATTTAATACTATATCCACAACCCCAGTCCAATATCGCCAAACGACGATTAAATGCCTAATAAACTGTTACGGATTTTTACATATAATTGACTATATAACTTTAATTCTTAATATCAGAATCGATCTTAAGTATTAGATCTGTAAATAAATGTGGTCCTTTTCTGAATAATGTCAACCAGGTCCGTGGATTTGTCCACCGTAAAGGTACAGGTGTTCTAGATTTTACACAAATAAATGAGAGCCTAGGTGGAGTTCGTCTCTTCTTCTTTCAATCTCTCTCTCTTTCTTTCTCGTTCTCTCTCCATTCTATCTATCTATCTATCTCTCCCTCTTTCACGTGGTACGGAAATAACGAGACTCTCTTGTTTATTTTAATATATGCTGGGTGGCTGGATACCAATAGAAAGGCACTTTAAAATGTAAATATACTTTATTAACTTAGCTATAGATTGACTTTTAATTGTTTTTCATTAGTGTCTACTGCCATTTTCAAATGGGCTCGAGGGGATCGCAACTCTCTTATCTACCCGGAGTTTACATGGCGATATTTATTTACTAATCTCTAACCCGCAACACTTATTGATAAATATATAAAATTTAAGCCAATGGATTGTCTCCCTTGTTTCATTGACAGTTGGGTAGTCACCGCATTGTATTAGTCCATACACTTCAAACTGAATTTAAAATGAATTTTGGCAGCCAGAAGTGTATAGAAAACGGATTCTTAGAAGTAAGGGTACAACAAATCCTATGAGAAAAGATATTCGTTTGCACAAGTAGAGAGAAAGTTCCAGAAACATGGCACAGAAAAAATTCGCCCTGATAGAAATTGCGACAATTTGGAGAAAGTTAAACAACATTGGGATTCGAAGGTTATCGTTAAAAATTCTCTCTTGGCAGTTTTAGAATTTGTTTTACCCTTACTTCTAAGAATCGGATTTCTATATAATTCTGGTTGCCTAAATTCATTCCATACACAATACAGGTATTTCACCATACACTGGAATCGTTGAGTCTATCCTTATGAACTTTTCATGTATCATAAACGGTGACTTTTTTACCTACATCCTTTACTTTCTCTTATATTCTTTTATGTTTTTATACCATTTTCAAATGTGAACATTATTGTAAATTTTATTGTACTAACTTATTTGTCGAATTCCTATGACTATAAGAGTATGTATTTGAAAAACAATGGGTAAAGGAAGAAATAATATAATAAAATGATGTTCTTATATAAATCCCTTGTTTTGAAGAATTGATGATTTAATAGACATTGTATTCTATCTCAACCTTTATTCTAATTACTTACTTACTTACTCATATATATATATATATATATATATATATATATATATATATATATATATATATATATATATATATATATATATATATTACGGTACGTCTCGTTGGGAACGACAAGACGGCCACGCAACAAAAAGAAAAACATAAAGAAAAAAATTTGGTCCTAGGGTTCAAATATGCGTGCACACAAAACGAGAGGGGACTTGGAACTCTTTTTCGCGACACCTGTAACGATGAAGAGACAGACGACAAATACTTCGTGAAAGAATGGAAGGCCAACACAAGTTAAAAGATTAAAATGACCAAATGTAGTATTATAAAATATTTAAATAGGAACAGGATATAAAAACAAAACAAACATAGTATAGGATGGGTTTTTAACAAATACTTAACGAGACCGTCCATATCAGTATCAAACAATTTAACGGTTTCCAAGTTGTAGGGATTCTGCGCAAATGCTTCGTCGAAGTTTCATTTTTTTTGGGTTGTCACATTTCTTCTGTCGTGGTCTGGAGCGACGAACTTGGGGTAGATTGTCTGTAGCAGTCCCCTCCTTTTTCTTCCTCTCTTTTTCCTCTTTTTTCTTATCCGTTACTCAGTTGATATTGGGCGGAATGCTCGGTTAGGGTAGGGAGTACAGGTTGCGGAGTACAAGTGACCTACACAGAGATAGCGAGATTACTAATCTCTTTTTCTCAACATTCTTTACACTCAAAAGTTGAAAGGGGACAGCCAGATACACGGAAACATACACTCTCGCCCCTTCATTCCATATTTATCTTTTTCTTTTATCTCCCTAGCTAACGAACACATAATGTTTTGAAAGAGATATATATATATATATATATATATATATATATATATATATATATATATATATATATATATATATATATATACACACTTGCTCGGCGATACTATCTCTCACGCTATGAGACAAACATAATATTTTTAAAGGAAAAAAGGATACATATTCACTAGATATTTAAAATTATCTACTGGCTATAGATTAAAATTAAAAATCTAATTAGGGGATTACGTCACAACTCCCTACCAAAACCGAAAAAGGGAAATACACTACCTCGCCCATAAAACGGAAGATGCAATGCCTTAAATGATGATATCACAAATTCAGAACCGATACTACATGCCCCCCCCCTCCCAAAAAGGAAGAAATACTACACTAACATATTCTAAAGGGAGGTAGTGCTTGGGAGGTTGTTTTTGTGACAACAGAAACTATACTACATCACAAAGAAAGAGATGATGCCTGGGAGGATAGTCTCATGACAACAGAATATATACTACACTTTCTCATAAAGTTTGCATTAAACGATAGTAAAATAGTACAATTGATTGAGTAATAGTGCAGTTTTAGATTCAGACATGTAGATACTAAATCTCCATTACTAATAGATATGCGTATGTGTGCGTTTTAAATGTCGAATTACACCTGTCATTTTAATCTTTATTTATCGGTTTATACACATCCAAATACCCATAATCTCTATATTACTTCAAATACGTACTATGCCGGTCACATGATTATACTTAACCAGCGAGCCTTTTACATTTGTATATGGGGAATGGTGAAGCTGAAGTAAAGCCCTCGCATTGATATCTAAGTAATCATTCTACACTTGATTTCAAAAAGATGTAACTGCTACGTAATACGCAACACTATGTGACAACGTATACTTTAGCTGGTATGAATTAAAGAGCCTGTATGAATAGAAGTGAGAAAGGACTTTGACTTCCCACGCTTGATTCGAAACAATGAAACCAATGATGCATATTCTCGACTGACCGTTCCAATATGCATTATTCAAATGGGTGCAGTTCGACTGTTTTCGCTATTTATTTATTGATAACGTTCGCTGGATTTTCATTCACGTTTTTTGCTTTTGTTTTCTGTGTTTTTTTCTTTTTACTTTCTTTTTGCCACGCTTGCTTCGAGTCCGTTGTTTTCATTATTCTCTTCAGGCGACAATGGAAGGGTCTTTCATTGAATAAGAAAGAAAGCGCTAACAGCATCCGCGCTACAAGTTGGCTAGAAAAAATGAGGTGTGGTAGATGAAACTGTGAGGTTAGTATCTTTTGACAGTAATAGATAGATAGATAGATAGATACATATATAGATAGATAGGAAAATGTATGCATACAAATATATACGAGCGTATCGCATATAATACGCCTGTGGTGATTGAGAATTCTAAATTTACCAGAATGCATTTCGGTTATCCATAAACAAGTAAACGATTTTAATGTTTTGCTTATAATCCTTTCTAGTTTTTTTAAATTCTTAGCAAATAATCATGTTTTAAAGGGATTCGGCAGGTATTTATATCGACTAATTTAATAGAAAATAAAACAAAATCATCATTCTATTTTAAAAATAAAATAAAATATATAATTTTGGTAAAAAAGCTATACAAAAAAAAGTAAAAAGCCTCCAGGACAAAGTTAGATGGGTATTGCTAATAGTAGTATAAAATTAAACTTATGGCAAGGTAACTGCACGGAAATGTTTGTTTGATTCCATCGAAGAAATTTGTCAGGCTCACTGTCAAATTTTCTATTATTCCTTTTTATAAGCAAATCTGTATTTCTATATACGGCTCTAATACTACTTAAATACATTTTCTAAAAATGTTCACATCCTTCACCACCCAATCCCCTAGGAATATCCGCCTAATTGTTTTTGTTGTATGTTTAAAACACTTATATTCTCTCACTCCAACTTCACCAAAGTCATCCAATTGTCCTGACATTTTCGGCTTTTAATGCGCATTTAGTTTTGTCAGACGATTGACATTACTTTTATGTTAACATTTGCCCCAAGCATTTTATAATACTATTTTTTAATAAGCATCCCAAAGTAAATTTTGTTCTACGTCTCCAGTTCAAAGTAATTTCGCTTCTTGTGTTAAGTAGATACCCTACCTTAAACTTTAACATTTCTAGTTTCTCGCTCAAACATAATCTACACAGATCCTCTAAAAATCGACATATGCTAGCCGATCTTAAGATTTCCTATTCAATTAACGGATACCGTCCGTGATGTCTGTTCCCACAATGGTTAGCTACTAATTTATCTGTGTGTTTTTGTAATTCAATGTAGTTTACTTATTATATATATTTTTAAAAAATTTAATGCATTTTTTCTATATCATATTTTGTGGTGTTCGAGTTTTCAATAATATATAGTGTGATGTTGTATTATAAATACTACTGGAAATCCGAATGATAAAATTTTACGATTCAAGCGTCGAAAGATGAATGAGGACGACACTTTGTAGGGCAAGCCTGTCGTAATCTGAGGATTGCCTGTATATATATAGGGAAACTTAGACAAACACTTAAACCTTGGTAGAGTAACGAGTCTAGGAAGACACTGACGAAATAATATCGTATCTCAGCATTACTTCCGTTCGTTATGGATTTTCGTGTACCATCTTAACTATCAATGTCGTGTCAGGTGAATTAGGGATATTGACTGCAGAACACTGAGCCGTCCTTTCAGAGAGTGCCCATTGTCTCTATCGTATATGATTGTCGGATTGACTGGCCTCCCTTAGTCTCAAGATAATGCATATACTTTAAAGGGTGCCTGCACGATGAATAGCATGAATGGCGCACTCACTCACCTCAATTTACTTGGGGAGACATTACTAAGTCCGGTAGCAGAGATGAACGATATCAATGCCGATATATGTATGTAAGGCTGCTGTTATCTTGGAGTTTTCCTATTTGTCTGACAAGGCTTGAGTGTTCAATCTATCTTTCCATTTCACCCTAGATAAGGGAATGGAGTTAGTCATTTTCCAGAGCTTTTTGAGAAGATGAATTTATAGCCAATTTAACTTCCATAACGGTTAGCCTTCTAAGCACTGACCAGGCTCAACTTTGTTTAACTTCGACGACAACGCACAGATAAACTCATAAACGCGTAGACATACTCGGTAATTTTGTATGTATTACTACTAGCGGAACCCGTGTAAATTACACGAAATGATGTTTTCAATACGGGTCCTAATGTAACAAAGCACCCTCTATTTGTTAGTAAGTTACGCTTGCTTTATTATGAGGCCCCCCCTTCTGGATAAGAGTGAAATAATTGTTTAAAATAGTAACTCGTGTACGATGGACACTGCGCATATCTACTAAAACAGGTTGATATGCCATCCGTTCAAAAAAAAAACAACAACAACAAAATAATACTTTTTAAGCAGTCAACGTAATTAAATAGACAATGCCATTAAAAACGCATACATAAAGACAAAAAAAATAGTTTTAAGTTTTAAGCAACACAAAAAAGTAGTTTTTAACCAGGTGATAAAAAAATGTATTATTTTTTCCCCTTCCCTTCGAAATGTAGAATAAAAATATTAGAGGTTGGTTGGGATCGAACTCGGGCCGAAGCAAAAATACTACCTCGCTAACAATTGCGCCAGAGAAAACACATGTAAATGTTTCTAAACCCAGGCTAGTTGAGTGTTTTTACAAATTTAGGTGCGGCACGCATGCGCAGAGCTTCTGCCGAAAGCGTGACACACGAACACACACGCTATCGTATTAATATATAGATTATACATGTGACCCGTTAGGCCAGTATTTTTCATATATATTATTGAATATATAATTTCTTAACTTTGATATTGGTTGATAATCCAGTTTTCACAAGCAAGTATTTATTTGAAAATGCATGACGTCATCAGGATGACGGCAAAGCTTTGGACAAATTTGGAAAAGATTAAGCTCATTTTGTGACGTCATCAATTTTCAAGTAAATATATTTATTGCTTTCTTGATAAACTCATTAAATGTTATTCTCTCTTCCCACGTTTCTCTTTTTTTCCTATCTATCTTTCTCTTTTCCTCTACATCTACCCACTCGTGCTCTTGTTTCCCTCCTCTATATATTTTCTCTTCTTCCCTTTCTCTCTTTTTGTTATTTACATTATTAGACTCCTCCCACTACTTTTCTTACATTCGCCCCTTATTTACGTCATTCACGATTTGTCACATCCTTAACTGTCACAAGTAAGTAAGGAAAAATATAGTTTTAGTAGTATATGGATACTAAGAAAAAAAGTGACCTGTTGGGTCACCCATTGAGATCGGGTTAAATTGTTTGAAACAGGTGAAATGTTTTACAAAACTAGTAAAACATAAAAATCAAAATCCAAAATCCAAAATTAGCCTCTCTATCTCCCTCTTCCTTTCTTTTCTCCGGGTTAAATGGTATTATTACCTGTGATGGAATCCATTTGTTTATATTGGACTATTTCGGTCGTGTTATACTTCTCCTTTGATAGTTAATAAACGGAGAGAGTGAGAGGGGAAACGAAAGTGAATGCATCGACGATGTATACAATTAAAGCAGGGGCTCAAACAACATAGAGTGGGAGAGGTTGAAAGTGATAGATATAAAGTTTGTTTAAGATAGGTAACTTTATGAGTTATTTGCCAATTACAGCGGAACAGAACAATAAACATGGAAGTTTTTTTAAGAATAACCCTCAACATAAAACTGAAGACTATTTTAACATGTATTTTGTGTGATTAAAATATATAGAAAAAAATGTAAGCAAACAAACGTTGATTAACTCAGCTTTAGTATAATAATAATAATAATAATAATAATAATAATAATAATAATAATAATAATAATAATAATAATAATAATAATAAAAATAATAATAATAATAATAATAAAACCAACCCACATAAGCAACGAATGGGAACAAACACATGGAAGCACAAGACAACAGAACCGGGGAAAATACAACCGCATGAGAGAGGCGCAAGCATAGGCTGAAGCCACGAAAATTATGGACAGAGGGTCGAGGAGGGAAAGCGCAAACCAGACCTCCACTGGAAGAGCGCGGACAGCTCTGGGACCTTGGGGAGGCTTGTTGCCACTCGGGCTCCAGAGAGGACCAATGGCCCTTATCAGCGGGAAATCGGTGGTAGGTGGCTGTTGCGATACCACAAGGTCATCAGCGATGATGAGCGAAAAGAAGTGGAGCATACTGGAAGTCTGAGGAGACTTGTTGTCACTCAGACTCCAGGGAATACCACAGGTTGTTGGCAGTGGGCGATCACTGACGATGACCAGTGTGATAACTCCTAGTGAGTGAATAATAATAATAATAGATAGATAGATAGATAGATAGATAGATAGATAGATAGATAGATAGATAGATAGATAGACTAAAACAGATAGATAGATAGACGAATGGACTAAAACAGATATATATATATATAGATAGATAGATAGATAGATAGATAGATAGATAGATAGATAGATAGATAGATAGTTTTTCAAGCTGATACAGACAAACGCCCATCTTATTGTATATGTGTCGGCAATTTTTATCCTTGTTTTGAGTTTACGACGTCATGGCATGAGTGAGGGAAGATGTTGGCCGGAGCCTTGTCCATGGAAAATATATGACTTTGTGCGCTATTTTCCTTACATGGTTTGTGCGACAAACTGCGTTGCAGGGAAAAGGGTCGAACGAGTAGCAGCGACACAATAGCAGATACGGCGTGTAAGGCTTTTAATGACATAGTTCAAGGTGATGTGTTACTTGTAGAATTTAATTATAGGATTGCAATAACAGTAATTAAGGGGGTTAGGTTGCTTCTGCTTTGATTGGTGTGTTCCCCCGTTCATTCGTCGACTGAAATAAAGGAGAACACTTCTGGGCTGGTGGGTCGGGTTCAAAGTTACGGGGATGTAGTGGAGTTGGGGTTAGAAGGGGATTTCGAAACTATCGGTGAATTTTGGGCCAGAGTCAAATATTGGGAAGTGATCAAGATTAGTGGCAACTACATTATTTCGCATATAAGAGTACACGGGCCAATAGAAAAGAGTTATATGTAGATAGTCTAACAGATTCCTGTTCTGATCTCAAACTTCTGCTGTCTTTTAGGGAAAGGCTTCGGGGCAGAAGTTCCCAAGACTGTCTGAGCCTGTATTCAATAACGTTGTGGTAACTCCCGCTACAGCACCGGCCCCTGTGTATCAGTTCTTACCTTTCAAATGGACCATTTAAACATCATGGAAAAGAGTGCCTATCGCATGAAAAACAACTTAAGCTTCATATTACTTACCTAGATTTTGCACGCCGAGAGTGAATGTCGCCGGCCGACATATATATATATATATATATATATATATATATATATATATATATATATATATATATATATATAAATATTTGTTATTGTTTATATTTTTATCTATGGACGTATACGTTTCGTCTTTTTCAATCAAGACTCATCAGCATAGACGTACGACTATTCACCACCGGTCACACGATTCGAAACCCTGGACAACAAGTATTTTCCAACCCCGTCCAACGTCGCTAACCGCTAGGCCAGTTCTGAACAGCTCATAAACAATGATAATTTTAACACATTAACGGCGGCGAAGCGAACAGGCATTCAAACTTCTATAAGTGAAGGAACGATGCATAGAGCAAGTGACGCTACGCTGTGTTACTACTACCATTTTACAGTGCTCTACTTTTTTTAACGAGGAGCTTCAAATATAAATATTTATATATATATAACATCTCCGCAATGTCCAGCCACTGATGTGTTGTAGAGACGATGAAACACGTCCTATTGTGTGTACGTCTTTTAATGACGAAGTTCAAGGTAATGCGTTATTTGTAGAAATTAATAATAGGATTGCAATAACGGTAATTATACTGTTGGAATTTTGTTTTTGCCTGTGTACATATGATTTGAATTTTTAGGTCAGAGACATAGAGAATTTAAAAATATAAAACAGTAAATAAATAAATAAATAAATAAATAAATGAAAAACTTAACAGTTAGTAAGATTTTAAAATAATCTGAAGTGATCGCGTGTATCTTTAAAGAGTAGATTTGCCTCATTCCACAAAAGAAAACCGTACAGAAAAGACATTTACACTTGATAAGGTCTAGTTTCATATAGATACGACCGAATAAATATTCAGTGAGCAGATCGAACGTGTGGGGAAAGAAATAAACATTAAATCAAATACAACTTTATTTATACAATGTTTTTAATGGCCGATAATATCTCATTTAGAAAAATTAAAAAAGTAACCTTTACTTATATTTCTCGGTGATATATTGATGGAACATCACTCAAACATTACAAGTAACCTTTTTTTTAAGTATGAGTTAATGAATAACAAGTCTATTTTCAAACTAAAAAAATATTACGATGATAAAAAAAGTATAAGCAAGCTATGGAATTCTGTTGTTTTTTTTTTAACAATGTTTGCTTAAATAAAAGCAGGCTGTCTGAATACACATACACTATATATATATATATATATATATATACATATATATATATATATATATATATATATATATATATATATATAATCAAATATAAACGAAAAGTAAACTTTTAGTTGATAGAACCTATAGTGAATTGGTTAAGCTCAATATACGAGATAGAGCAATTATAAAGATAGAAGAAATAAGAGTGATAAACATGTACGAATGTCCAAATTTATTTCAAATTTCGATTGTTCAATGTATTCTGTAATAAACTAGTGTTTATTATTCTTTCCTTAAGCCAAGGCTTTTCAAAGATCGAAATCTTATCATCAGAGGAGAAATACAGATAGATAAGTTGGCTGTGGAAAAGCCAAAGTTCAAACATTTGAAAAATATTATTAAAAATGGAGTGAAAAAAAAGCTCGTGTAAGAAAAATATGTGGTTTGTCCAGATGGTAATTGTCCGTTGAAAAGGTGTCCAATGAAAAGGAAATTTTGAAGAAGACGAAAAAAGTTTTTCGTAGGGGCAGTATGGAGAAAGTGTACAAAATGAAGTAAATCCAAAGGTAAAATGGTGAAATCAAATCGTAGATGGAGCGCCCTTTAATGGAATTGATGTGAGAAAGCTGGCCATTTTTGATAACTTCCCGGGCCATAGTAGAAAAGCGAATGGTATTATTGGTGAGATATTCAAGCAAGCGAATCCAAGAAAAAAACTTAAGTTAATTCGATTGAGGGTTGGACTTGCATATTCATGACAGCTAAGTTTGAGCTGTGCCGTAAATTCATAACGTTTTAAAATAACGTTTTTATAACTGGATCCTATAAATATGATCACGTGTTAGGCGGCACCAGTCATAGAAAGAATACAGAAATAAAAATAATACAATTACCAATAATATCAGTACTACAAACAATGATAATAAAAATAATAATAAGATGATGATGATAATAATAATAATAATAATAATAATAATAATAATAATAATAATAATAATAATAATAATAATAATATCGATAATAATAATTGTAGTTATCGCTAAATTAAACAAATGGAATAGATGTTTGAAATTGGAATAATAATAATTATAATAATCGTTTAAATAGGAAGGTATCATTATAATTAATAATAATAATAAAAATTAATAATGATGATAATAATAGTAGAATTAATAATAATACTACTAGTAATAAAAATAATAATATAAAAATACTTGTAATTATAAGTTGTAGTGCTAATAATAATAATAATAATAATAGTGATGAAATTGGTAAGAATGCTAATAATGATAAACAATAATAATTATTATGGTAATATAGTAATAATATTAATATAATCATACTAGTGTTAATAATCAAGACGATTATGACCATGATGATGATAGTGATGATAGTAATAAGGATAATGATAACAATAAGAATAATATTAATAATAATGATAATAGTAATGCTATTTATCGATGATGATAAATATATTAAAAACAATAACAATAATAATTATTAATATTATTATAACAATAATGGTGTTAATATTAATAATAATAATCATAGTAATAATAATAATATTAGTTGTAATGATAATAATAATAGTTGTTGTTTATAATAATGTTAATAGTAATAGTAATGTATTTTAGTTCTAATACAAATGATAATAATGGAAAATAAAATATAAATATAATTATGATAATTCTACCAGTATGGTATAATATATGATATATAAATGTATGACTATGTTTTATGCTTGTGGATAGATAAGTTCTACATCATAATAGGGCCCCTAGTGTTTCCGTGTATTTGTATTGCATAGTGGGGATAATTAATTCTAGGGTATTTAGTACACACTATAGAATGATGGGTTTAGTTAGGGTTAAGACATTTTATTTTTTTGTGTTTACTCTATTTTCTAATGGTAACATTGTTTCAAGAGGTTATATGTAAATTACTTAGAAGGTGTGATCTGTTGTGCCTACAGTTAATTAAGGTTTTTGTTTTTGTTTAGAAGTTTACCTCTATCACTAAATCTAATTATCTCCAGTTTTTCACTGAAGTATAAGTAACATAGGGAAGTGCAGGTATTGGTTTAGCTAATAGTGTTCCAAATCACTGTTGGTGATTGATTATTATCGGCTAGTTCCCAGTGGTATAGAGAGAGTGAAGTTTTATTTTTGTAGTCAGAATTATTAAATGAGCATTTATGGATGGTATATCGTTATTTTAAAGTGTTAACAGCCATCCCTATATAGTATTTTTTTTACTGGATTAGGGTTTCAATGGTTTAAATTGTGGCCTGATAGATATTATTTGGCAATTTTGTTGCAGGTGGCATTCTGTTCTATTCAAGCAGTTGCATGTCTTAATTATTATTGTTAATTAATCTTTTAATTTAGTATTTCTGTTGCAATTTAAAATGTTATTGTTATGTTTTTTAATTATTTTTCCTGGGGGTTCACCACAACTGTAGCTTAATTTAAGGGTACTTTTATTAAACATTTTATGTAGTATGATATTAGGAGGAAAATGTAAGTCAATAAACTCTAGGTATTTTTTGCCAAGTTTAATGTTAACCATGTGATTAAATGGAGGGTGTAAACCAAATAATTCTTCTTAATTCGATATATATATATAATTATGAATATTTATTTTTATCTACATACGTATATGATTCATCCTTTCAGGAATCGTCAGTGAAGAGATTATTATTCACACCGGACTCGAACACCGGAACACAAGTCATTTTACAAACTTAAATTCCGACGTCTTAGACCACACGACCGTTATCAACAACAAGGTAAATCAGTAAGAGATTAATCCTATTTAAAAGCAGCCGTCGTCAAAGTGTTCAACTACTGAAAGGAACATCAACTACTGAAAGGAACATCAATTGAAGCCACGAACACGACTGTGTTAATGCTACTAATTACAGAGTCCAGCTTAGATTGGGGGAGGGGAGACAAGTACTTATAAATATTTGTTTTTATCTACAAACGTATACGTTTCATTCTTTCGGGAATCTTCAGTGTAGAGAAG